>PDGT01000025.1:1427154-1454947 GCA_003671415.1 Megathymus violae
TAATAATACACTTTACACTCATATATTTTTGCGACAATTACTTTGTTGCATAAACAATATATTTACGAATACACCCTCAAGAAATCTTCATTGACGGAAATAATTTTGGCCTGAAACATATTGACATGTAATTTCGAATGCTCTTCGTCAGATTTTGGATAACCAACACGAGAGTTATTGGGTAAAGGAACAGTTATCTATTAACGAATATTGAATTAATACATATTAGGGAATGTAAGAACAGAATAGAGGAATGTGCTACAAGTTTCTTCCCGTACGATAGGACGTCTTTGTACTGTCTAGGTCTGGTAGTGCATTCATGCCAAATTATGAAATTATCTTACCGAATTGAATCTTTGTAGTATAAAGCCACTGCTGTCAATGGACAAATTTTCACTGCACTCCCATTTGAAGTCGATCTACGTACAAAATTGGTTAAATAATAATTTCTGAGAGGAATTTCTTGGAAATAAATAGCAGCAAATAAACAATATTAAAAAGTACTACGTTCAATTGCAAACATTAAAAGGACAGAAAGTTGCCTGTAGATACAATGTACATCATACCATTTAGTAAATTAAAATGGTCAATTCCCGTAGCAAAATGACGTCCTCATATAAATCTGGATTTTATTTCTATTTACCATTACCCTCGTTAATCAACTCTTTCACTATCATCAACTAAACGATAAGCGAAAATTTTGGACGAATTAAATCACAAGATTATGCTAAAAGAATTTTATGAAAATCTATAGTCATTCATATTAAAAAATAGCAAGAATTTTAGTACATTTGTTTAAATAGACAAAAAGTCGGTTTCTTAGCCCTACCGCCTACCAAACAATACTGGAAGAAGAAACAGTACTCGGGGCAATCTCTGGTCTTGGAGGTTAGTTGTTCGTTGCAGTAGTGACCGTGTCTGCCGAGGGAGGAATCCCGAGATTCGCGGCCAGGGCAGACATCAATATGACAGATAAATGATTATTCTAAGGTCATGGGTACGTACATACCATCCACAACACAGAGAATCCTACTACGGGGCTGTGAAAGTGAAAAATTATTTTGATTTATTTATGTATCAATGAACATACCAACATGCCAGTATTATTGCTACAAAACAAAGCATCACAAAGGTAAATTGACTCTGCGATTGTCAACTGCAGGACTGGCTTCCATCACCGATCCATATTTGCAAGGATAGTTGTGATTTAGATTAATATATTACGCTCTGACATACGTATTACGATTCTATTTCTATTTCAGTTTAGTATTAACAAATAACCTTACATGTTCACACCTTAATACTCGCTGGTCGTTACACGCTGATGGTCAACAAGTTATTTGATCATGAGTAAGTTATCTGCATTCAATTTGCATTTGTGAAACCATCGATCGTATTGCGATGTCACTCTATACAGTATATAATGCATACTGTCAATTTATTTTAATTGATTGAGCTGTTATTTGCTGAGTTTTTGCTTATATATTCGTTGTTCAATTCCTATATATGTATAATTATTATTATTAAGAAGGAAATTCCTCTAAATAAGTCTTTCTTGATTCTGAAGTTCTACATGAATTACAACATGATTAAATACTCTGGAATTCTAGAAGTCTAGATTTCTCATTTATAAATGCCTAAAAGATAGATTAAACGTTATGTAATTGCACACTTGCCAAATATATGAGTAATTTCGAAAAGATTCTAAGTTGGAGCTCTTAAGTCTACGTGTGGACAACGTCTCCCGATCGAAGCTTGACTCAGACAAACCAGTTTCATACATTATTGTACGTAAGTATCATTTTATTTTTACTAGATTCATCAAATTTTTTTATAGTTCGCAAGTTTAAAAGTGTCAGTGTCAAGAAAGACTACTTTTTTAGTCATACATATAACATATTATATATTTTTAACACACATTAGTTTGAAACTTAAAATGTATTTTTTGTATACATTTTATCATATTTGAAAATATCAGTTTAGTCAACTGACTATTGTTATATGATTAACACGACGCTTTTCAGCGCAGTCTCATGGGGTTGGGTCGTTCTAAGAGATTGCCTTAATCCTCATATTTTTTTTTTATAATACGTAATTTTTATTTTATTTTTATAATACTTGAGAATACGTAATATCAGAGTGTTGGAAGCAAGGTACTCTATTTTTACTGGCATTTTGACACTGCATCAAAACAAGTCAAAAATATTTACTATTGATTCTAGACTCAAGATTGTAGATATCCTGCAACCATATCCAAGTACCGCTAGGCTTAAAATGGTTGGTATAGGACTAAAGACCTTTAACAAAAGAAACCGGGTAACAAAAGGAGCGTAGGGATGCACTCACTTAAAAGGAATGAAGCTCCTTCAATTTGGCGTTTACTAATTTATAAAAGTCCATTTCTTTTTGGTCAATATATATATATATATTCCATTTGATTTGATTAATAAGTACTATCGGTTCTGAGTGCGCCGGTGAACTCGATACTTCATGTGCTGTGTTTGCGTCGTGGGCGCCGCGCGTATCTCTCCAATCATATTCCCTTTGTTTGCCCATCGTCTCCCTATAGTCGGTATTGTCTGTCTTGTTCTTATACAGAGTTATTTCGGGATATGACCTGTTTTTTTATTATGACAATAGTAATCCCGAACGAATCCCCCTATAATTTAGTGACGAACAATGAATGTCATTTAAGTAAGGTACAATAGAAAAGCAGATATTTGGCAATTACAGCCTGTAGCTCGGTTGATTGTGACTCTACCTGCCGACAGAGAGGTCCCGGGTTCGATTCTTGACCGAAGTTTGAGATGTCGAATGCTATAGAGCATTGTGTTTAATTTGTGCATGCCCATGTCTTCCAAAATACAGGGAATATTAATCGGGTTATTAATATTGTTTGTAATCACGCATTAGTAGTTTCTACAATACAGTTGGCATGTACTTAAAGAAAAAAATATTTATTAAATTGGTCCCCAAAATCAAAAACACTTTATATAAGGTCTATCACTGGTACTGAGTCGGTAATCTTCGTAATATGTACCAAATTTACATTTTTACTGAGTAATATATGGAGAAATAGATATATAATTGATCTTTATTATATAGTGTATAATAAATACAAAATTTATCTGATGTTCGACATCTTAAAAAGAATAGCAGTTAACCAATATGTACGGTTTGTACCATAAACAAACTTCGTCTTGAAGGTATATTACGTACTCAATAAACATATGTACTCTTTTCTTAATGTACATACACTAAAACCGTGTCAGATTAATATTAACGAGATGATTTATTAACGAAAGGAAATTGCGCAAATGGAGATAATTTAAATTTTCTAATCTAATTATAAGTAATCCACTAAGAAGGTTAAGGAAAAAATTAGAACCTTTCCGTTAATTTCCAGCTCTGGTCTGTGTAGCGTTCTCTCAAAATTATAATTTTGCATTAAAATGCTATTGAATTAAGTGTACCGTGGAAGATTTTTTTGATCGTCGTTTTATGTCGCTTTGTATTATCTGTGTATATACTAATTCATAGGAAATAAAAAAAAATATGTTGTTAAATTTGTGTCTTACTGAAATTACGTAATATAAAAAATAATTCTGTTTGAAAGCCAATGTTAATGAAAGCTTCTATGACCGATTAATCTTTCTAAATATCACCTGATTAACATAGTTCATTGAATTGTAATTTATGTTTGCTAGCTTTGATAACGTTTGATGATTTCCAACGGGTTACGGCTTTCAAGGAATCAATCAGAACAAATTTTGCAAAACTAGTACGTAGATTTTTACAGGGTTATGAAAAGGCGAACTTAATGCGTATTAGTATTCCAAAGAATACTTTGAATACAAAGCACGGAATACAAAGGCTGGCTGGTACTTCTGGTATTTATGTATTTATACTTGCACGTATGTTACCGTTCTTAAAATCATCACCACCACCACCAACAAAATTGATGTTTTATTTCAAGTTATAGAGAATGCACCGAGCATTAAACTCGCCAACTCTACTGTAAAAAATTAATGTAATCAGTAAAATGTAAATTACTAAATTAAATCTGACGGCCTTGCCCGAATACCTTCACCTCATACAACTTCATTAGGTCTATGGGTTACACTTGGTTAGCAAAATAATAATAAAATCAGTTTATTGCCACCAAAGATAGTTACGAACTTACAAACATTAAATTTAGTTAAAAAATAAACAAAATTAACATAACACATTTTCGATTCTGAATACTATTGCTAAGATGTTTGAAAAAATGATCTTCGATAATATTTACCCAGTCATTTCGAAAAATATTCCTAACGAACAGCATGGTTTTATCAAAGGACGTTCCACTATCTCTAATCTTGCGTGTTTTACCGAGTATATCCTTAAGCACATGGAAAATGGTGGTCAAGTTGACATAATTTATACCGACTTCGAAAAAGCTTTTGACCGGGTAGATCATATCATTCTAATAAACAAACTTCAGTCTCTCGGTATTCACGGGGATCTCTTAAGGTGGGTCAAATCCTATCTATGGAATCGCTCACAATCAGTTGTTTTGGGTGGCTGTAGGTCTGACTTTATCTCAGTACCATCTGGAGTCCCTCAAAGCTCACACCTCGGTCCTCTATTTTTTAACGCCTACATTTTTGATATTTATAAACATTTAAGCAACGCTAAGCACTTACTTTATGCTGATGATAAAAAAATATACATGTCAGTACAAACTAGTAAGGATTGTGAAGTAATACAAAAGGATCTCGATTCTTTATATAAGTACTATATCGCTAATAAAATTAATATAAGCATCAGTAAGTGCCAATGTATTACATTCACCAGAAAGCGTAGCCCAATCCTTTTTTCTTACAACTTTAATGGTGTTCTAATAGAGAGAACCACGATGATAAAAGATCTTGGCGTGTTATTGGACTCCAAAATAAACTTGAGTAATCATATTAGTAACATTTGTAGCAGTTCCTTTCGAAATTTTGGATTTGTAATACGAACATGTCGCCCATTTAACGACTTAACGTGTTTAAAGGTAGTCTACTTCGCGTACGTAAGAATAGCGTACGAATATGCTAGCCAGATCTGGTCTCCATTTTATGCAATATACATTAACAATATTGAAAGAGTCCAAAGGAAATGTATTTCCTTTTTAAACTACAAATTTAAACACTGTGGTAATTCATACCTTAATGACTGTAATTACTTTAACGTTCATATATTTAAAGATAGACGAATTCTTCTGGATATGGGATTTTTTTTCGATATTTTGCGCGGTGAGGTTGACTGCCCTGGCTTATTGAGCGGAATAAAATTCAACATACCACTTAAACGCACCAGATATACTGCTAATTCATTATTTTTCATACCAATCCATCACACAAATTACGGAAGTATTAGCATTCTTACGAGACTCCCTTCAACATATAACGCTCAATTCACGGATATCGATGTATTTATAGGCAGTAAAAGAGATTTCAAAATTAGGATCATTAAACACTTTGCAAATTTAAGGGAGACTTAATGCTCACCACTTTATAATATTCTTTTAATTAGCCTTATTTAAAATCCTGAAAATGGTAGTAGATGTACCGAATCTGACCCCTATAGCTAGTGTCTATGTTGTAGTTATATAACTGATCCCAAGATAGTCATTTATCGTAGGGCAACAAATACACAGATACACAAACACTCACACGCAAATAAATACAATATATCAACCCATATATTTAATCGTTACATTAATTCATACCTTTTTATAATTTATTCATCTTATACTGTCACTATTACAGTTGTGTAATACGGATATTATGTATGAATACAACATAGTATATATTTGTTAATAATATATGTGTGTAGGTATTTATTTATTGTTTGCTTGCCGGCAGGTACCAAGCATTGAAGATTGTTTTGCTATAATGGTTTGAATTTACATATATCGTGTAATCTTTGTAACTAAGTTGCTTTTTTTTTTAAATTGAAAACTTATTAATGTAAACATTAATGTGGATAACTGTAATTGGCTTCATCAAGTAACTAATTGAGTGACCTATCTGTTAGATATATAAGCTGTTGTTATGCCGAATAAATAAATAAATAAATAAATAAATAAATAAATAAATAAATAAAATAAATACATTGCGTGGCGGGTGTACTATGTATAATCACGTTGGGAACGTGTCTGTGTAAAGATGCAGGTTAGGTAAAATTTCAGGATAGTTTCGAAATTTTCTATTTTTTCTGAATGATCTTTGCTTCCCTTTAAAATTCCGAGTATCAGAGATGCCATTATTAAATAAGCAATTTACATACTATATACTATAACTATGAAACCGAGTAAGTTAAATAACCTTTAGTTTTTATTGATTTATGACTGCTTATTACCCAGAAATATATTTCGTTTTTTGTTAATGTTTAACGTAGGATGTTCATATAGGTTTTACTGTAATTTATGGGTGAAATTTTCTTTTTTCGTTACTTTATATTTGGCAGAAAAGGGTTAATAAAATTTTTGTGCAATTTCTAACACCTTTTAAATATGTATTCTAAAATTATATTTGTGAAAATAAGTACAAGTATATTTGTGTCCCTCATAACAAACTTTTTATTTAATAAGTCATGCTTTATGAAATTTTATCTTATTTTATATATTGTCAACCTTTAAAAATTAGATATAAGAAAGATTTATTAAAACATGCGTAATTAGATCACTAAACTATATACATGCTCATACATAATGGGTGCCAAATTTATTTTACTTTTTCCCTGCAGTAAAATCGTAAAGACGGACAGTGGAAGAATTAAATGGATCAAAAGGTAAAATTCGTTACCGGCTTCGACATATTTCGAAAAACAAAGGACTTTTGGAATATCCTTGGCATTGACTCCACGCCAAAATATCCCAACGCTTTTGGCCAGGAAGGAAGCGGGTTACCGGTTTTAAACTGTCTCTCAAACAATGCAACCAAAACACGTTAAATAATTTCTCATTACTTCTAAAAAGGGGGTTGGATCTAGTCAGAGAGGTAAAAAATTATACTATTCTCGATGAATAGCATCAGGATTAAGCTGATTGGTACAGTTCCATTGAATTTTAACAGGAGATATCTGATGCCATGGTTCTGCGTCCGCTGTTTTCCCTTCTGGTGTAATCAGAAACAGGACAGAAGCTTTAATAAAGTGCGAAGCTCCATACACACTAAAACTTGTACGAAAAGGATTTTTTCCGTCGTTCATCTATAATAATTCTAAAAATAATTACCGTTACAATAATCAGCTGAGCTAACAAAAATATGACATCAGATCTAGGTCTAATTTTGATTTGTCAAATTGGAGTGCAAACTGTGTTAGTGGCAGCATTGCCGCGATGATTAGGTGGGCGGCATAGGGCGGCTCCCGCCCAACGGTATATAAGTGAAGGCTTGGGCGGGCGCCGGCACAACACTTGTTGCCGTTGCTCGTGACTAGCCGCCGTCGAAGCCTCTGCAACTTCATACGCCAAGTAAGTATTTTTCAGAGATTTTTTAAACAAGTACACTGAAGTGTTGTTGAATTGAATTGTGATATTTTTTTGTCATTAATTTTTTATGTTTCTTTGTTTCTGTTAAGAAATTATCTTAAAAAATAATTAATTAAAAATATTACGCGGCGTAATCTTACAAAAAAAAATTTTGAAAAAAAACTTCAGATAACAAATTAAGGTCAAGCTGTAAGTGCTATTTATGTTGCAAAATACAAAAATATAGTAGTCTTCCTAAATTATTATTAAATATTAAAAGAAAAAAATATATTCAGTGGTTATTTTTTACCTTTGTTTTACGAAATTAAACCTTTTTACCTACTCTTATCAATTACTTAAGTGATATTTTATTATTTACTTCCAGCTTGCATTCCTGAACAAATCCGTAGTTACAGCTGCTTAACAAGTATTATTAAAATACTATATTAACGACTCAGTCGCATAGAACTCATATAAAAGTTAAATCACTATTTATAGGAGGCTTTATTAACATTAATGTATAATATTTTCAAGCTGTATCTATAATTTTCTTGGAATTTCTTTGAAAGCAGCATGTAATAATGTTCGAAGTAATAATTCAGAATATGCGACTGTATATACTTATGATGCTACATTATTATTTTGATTCGCAAATTACTCTTTTACTATTTATTACTTACGTATTACAAAACTTATGAAGTCCGCGACTAAATTATTTTCCGTTTTTTACCAAAATACATCACATCTTCTTTCTATCGTTTCTTCAAAAGGAAATAAACAAAATATAGTTTCGGGTTGAGTAAAATAAACATTAATACTGTTATTTTTCAAAAATAGACCCAAGGCTATTAATAATACTTTAATTTGTGTCAAGAAAAATTATATCTTAAAAAAACCAATCCCAATTAATTTTTACAAGCCATCTATACGAATGTTCCTATAAATGGTATTAGGGTGTGATCAAACTCTTTTATACTGGTGAAAGTCTTGATTCCTTTTGTTCTTTTATGTTCAAAAATGCTATATGGAACCTATGGAAAAGCAAGGAAAAAGGAAAAGGTTATTCAATACAATAATAATAAAAATACAATAATAATAATAATAATAAAGGTTATTCAATGCGTATGTGCTAAATGGAACAATAATTAAATTTATCTTAATTATTTTCTTACTGAATAGCAGAACTAAATTTTTGACTAATGTAGTGCCAACTGCATGGTTTAGGACGTCAGGTACTTAAATAAGTAACTGTTCACTGCGCTTTCAAAGACGAATATAAGACCTCGATAAGAGGCAAATTATTCTATATTAATTTTATTACTCCAAATTGTTTACGTTTCTGTTTGTAACTTAGAATATTTATTGCCTTAAGTATATTTACTCTGAGATCTTTTGCTTAGACAATAAAATTCTTCGAGTAATACAAAAATCGCTTAATTTTTATCTTATAATTTTTTCTTCTTGTATAAAATTATCATGAGCTACTAAATTTCTTACTGTTTCATAAATAGTAACATTTGTTTTGCATATATTTATAAGCAAGTTAACAAGTTTAACTTACCATACTAAAAGATAAGTACTTTACAGTATCGCATTTAACTTTACTCTCCTTTGGAACAATTGAAGTATATACTTCTTGATAATGTTTTACGCGTGAATATAATTAACTATGTTATAATTTAGAGAGTAATCATTCTTACCTTCTACTCTCTGTTTATTTACAACCTAACTTAATTCATGAACTACTTCGTTTGAAATTAAATTCAGTGAGACAAGTCAAGACCGTGTCGAGCTTGAGCTAAGACGACGGGGATTTTATTCACGTGCATATAAATTCAAAGCGTATTCATACTTTTTGGGTAATATAAACAAGTTCACGAAATTGTCAAATTCTATAAAAAAATAGGAGAACTTCGATCTGCTTAGCAAAAGCGTATGGTAACACTTGTGTACATTTTGCAATCGATAAGTATCACCACTTAAATTACGTGAAATTAAGTGAAAATTTACATTATTAGTTCCTTTTATTACTACATGTTATCTACGGAAAAGCAAGGAAAAAATATTATCGTAATTTTTTTTATCTCAATCCTTTTCGAAATCGAATAATAAGTTAGCATAGCATGAAACCTTGTTTCTGTACTACTGTAGCAACGTAATTTTATTTATACATAATAAATACCATAAATATAATTTAATAAATTCATCTAAATAATATCACCAACTTTCAAAGATAATCAGGTGTAGTGAAAATTTTTTATCTTTAATTTACATAGGATTTTGTAATGAATTATTTTTTGTTATCACACACCGAAACTTATAACCCAAATCGAAAAATCATTTATTTCGCCATTACAATGGTTGTTTTAAAGTTGTACAATTCCAGGATTTTTGAAGGTAATGAGAACTCAGAGATTTAATGTTTTGATTATATCCAAAACCATAGATAACACAGATATAATAATCACATCGAAGTATTTTTAAATAAAGATCTTTTTATTCAACATTATTTTAAGAGCTATAGAGCAAATTATCTGTCTGTGAAACATTTTGCGACATTATATATTCCAGATATTCTTATCATTAACATAATTATTCATCTCTATACTGTATATTCTATGGATATGACATCCAATAAAAAAGTTCCGATCTTTCCAATTTTATGAAATGGCAGAATTTGATTATAATGTGGCGACAATTTTGTTAATTCATAAGCTATTTACAATTTGATGAGCTATGTTTGGTCATACCATGAAATGAGCCTATTTCTATGATGTAGATTATCGAGATGAAATGTAATTTAATGAAGAAGAAGTGACAATTTAATTAAATTTTGATGAAATTGTCAGATCGGTCCACGAAGTGCACAATAAGATGTATCGTGGGTACGGATAGTTGAGGAAATTAAAAATGAAATTATTAAAAACAAATTTAGTAATAAAGTACCAATTGTTCATTAAAAATGTTTCACGTACGTGAAAAAAGTACGTAATCGCCATCATTTTACGAAATATATTCGTAGTTATCACTACGAGTAGTTATATTGATATTACATTATTAGCTGTCATCGAAGCTAATATTTAAAATTTAACGTTCTAACGTCGTTTATTTGATGATAAATAAACATCATTATAACGCATTTAAATAATGAAATAGCAAAGTTCCTTTAGTATAAAATCATCTATTGCTACAAAGATTTTTTAAACTGTAAAAAAAATTAGAGCAGAAAAGAATCTGTAAATCCAATATTTTTTTGGAATTTGTAATGTAGATAGGCTTTGTTATCGGTACAATTTTTTTGGAATTATCGTTTGTCTGATCTGATTTGAATGATGGCATATAAGAATTAGTATTATGAGTCCATAACCTGGGGTACTTATCATCTTGGGGAATGGATGTATTTCGCGTAATAGGAAATAAAAGTTAATATGAACATTCTATTATGGCAGTCAATAAAGTTTCGACAGCCTGGCTACGGCTATTATGGTAAATTAATGTTTTAATTAATAATACATTTTTTAATTCGAATATAATTGGAAGAGGTTAAGGATATTTAGGATCAGTGATTTTACTAAACACTAAGGAGGAATGGTAAATTTCCGTTAAAATCTTTAACAATATGCATTTGAAAATGATAAATAAATATTTTGCGTAAGGTCTTTAATTAAAAGTTTTTTTTACTAATTCCCCACAACAAAATCCCCAAACTCGAAATTCCTTAGTTTATGGCTTATATTCGTCATTAGGTCTCCAAACTTTTTGGAATGGGTCTCAGAATGGAGTCGACTTAGTTTAGCCGAATTCAAACCAAAGAAAACATAAACTTACGCATTTACCACTAATAAATCTCCATTTATCATGGAGCTTCAGTTCCATTCTGGAAGTTGATATCTTGAGTGATGTGTATTATCGGCGTTATTTGAAAATTACAACTAAGCTAGCTTCTAATAAGCTTGGCGTCTTGCACAGGGCGAAGCAGTACTTCACTCTGAGTCACATGTTTATGCTTTACAAACCGTAAGTCAGGCCTCATATGGAGAACGACTTCAAAGCTGCTCCATCCATTTAACACCGTGAAAAATCGCACTATCCGAATCATCCTCTCCTCCTTGCGTCATCCTCTCGCGGTCCTCTTTGTGTCTATAATATTACTATAATCTTAATAATTTTTAATATAATGACATTTACATTATGAATGTCGTGTCCATCTGTAAGTGCGTGTGCATGAATGTTTTTATGATGTCTGTGTTTTTATGTATGATTTTGTGTACCACGCGCTGGTGGGCCTCGATGAAATTTATAGTTGAAATAAATAATATAATGTTAAGTGCTCCGAGGATCTGCTTTATTCGAGGATCGGATTTATTGGAAAAAAAATACATATGCACAAGCATAAATATAAAGTAAAGGCTATTATTTCAAATATTGGGAAAAGATTACACGAAATGACTATGTAATTTTTTAAATTTACCGTTATTTCGACCTAGTAACATGGATCAAGTTCACGGCGAGTTTGAAGTGGCAAAGTGCAATAAGTTTTATTCAAAATGTTTAGTGTCTGCTAAGATAGAATTTAAATAATTTTCTAACTTTATACAAACGCAATTTGTACTCGTGAAATTTACGAGGTTGGTACAGACGTAATTGAAATATATTGGAAAACTCGGTAAGACAAACGCGAGTCTAATTACACTGTAAGGAAAAAAGGTATTTTCTAAATATGAGAACGATCAGTTCAAACATTTCAAACTATCCTACAGAATCCATTATATTGTAGGACAATGTTAAATTCTTCTTTCTAACCTTATTCTTATTTCCTGGCCGACAACGCATCAGTGACACCTTTGGTCTTGTTGATGTCCATGGGCGACGGTGACCACTTACCATCAGATGGCTCGTCTGCTCGTTTGTCGGCTATTAACATTAAAAAAAAATTAGATCTTTATCTACACTCAAATTATGAAATTGTAAAATAATGTATTTGCTTTCTGATTTCTATTTTAATAATCGAAGTACCAAGTCGACCATGATGTCTCCGGGTATACTTTTTATTCTTTAGGTATTTTAATAACAGGTTTATTCCATGAAAAAATTAATACTAATTTTAATACTAAGCATTTAATGATTACTAATCATAGTTTAGCAGTAACAATTTATTCTTCAAAAATAGCGTAATTCTCTTCACTAATTATATTATTTTTACTATTTTTTACAATTAATCCACAAAATCGAATCCATAGAATAAAATGCCTTTCAATACGAAACATAATTATTTTTTATTAATTACTTTATTCGTTTCTTTATCTATTTGTAGCTACTTAGTATTAAAAGGTAATTTAAATTTATGGTTTCATAAACTATGTTAGTGAATAAAAAACTAAAATATCGTGCGTGTGTTTTATGATGAAAGACCGAATTTAATATTTAAATAATAAATTGAGTATCATACTACTACTTCAAAATTTATTAAACAGAAAAGTTATATTTTTATAAATTGGTCGGTTCACACTCACATTAATTATTGGAATTCCTACGAATAATAATCCCAATAGTTTAATTTCTAGGCAGAATTAAAAACAAAAAACCGAACTTCTTCATTTGAATGACCCTACCTTTTCCTAATTTTTTAATCTTCTGTACGGTAAAAACCTCTTCAAACTCTTTAAAATGGTATAAAGTGTATAAACTGCATTTTCAATTTATGTAACTTTATAAAGAAAAGTTTATGGCAGATGTTAAGTTGTAGCCCATAATATCATAAAATTTAAAAATTGCAACCCAGCTTTACGCTAAATTATTGCTGTCGCATACATGCTAAGTGAATTACCCTCTCTTGTTTATGATGCGTTTGGTTTTATTAGGACGGTCGCCTTTTACTTGCTTTTTTGCGGGACTCCAATGTTTATACTTAAGCTTCGATTAATGGTGAGTACGTCACTCAATAACTTTTGAGATAAATAAAATGTATGTATATGTACATATTAGTACTATTTGTTATAGGTACCATTTGTCAAGTTTGGAAACACTTTTAACAGATCAGAAATCGCTACTTCGTAGAGAGGTTTCTTTGGCGTTTTTTTTACTAAAGAAACCACATCTTCCGGATATATAAGTATATGCGAAACATATATATATATATATATATAAACATTATAAATATTATCTTTGTGTTTGATATATATTATTATTATTATTAGGTAGGCACTAACTTTGCCTCACTGTATCTCTTTTCATTTTTTGGACTTCTAGTACAATTTCTTATTAGGACTACATAATAAGTGCCGTGCCATGTACAAACTTTTTATACAATTTTTTCCCTTCAATTTTAGTATGTGTAAAAAATAAATTAAAAAATCTATACTACTACAGAAATCTGTAGTAGACACTACCTGTACATTCAATTTTTTTTTGTCAAATTTCATAATAAATATTCCTTG
The DNA here is from genome assembly GCA_003671415.1 of Megathymus violae. Taxonomy (NCBI): domain Eukaryota; kingdom Metazoa; phylum Arthropoda; class Insecta; order Lepidoptera; family Hesperiidae; genus Megathymus; species Megathymus violae. The sequence goes on from PDGT01000025.1 coordinate 1,441,093, forward strand.
TAACTCACTGACATCGATTTGACCATTTTGAAAATTTTTGTCTGTCTATTTGTCTGTACGTTCTATGATAACTCAAGAAAGGCTTGACCGTTCTTAATGAAAATTTGTATGTAGTAAGAACACGTGATTGTGTAAAAACATACATTTTGTCATAATCATGTAAATATAATTAATCGTTCAACCCGAACGAAGTCGGAAGGGGCCGCTAGTGTATAGTAAAATAATGTGTTTCGTCACCAATAATGATTTATTACACACCCTTAATGCCTCGTTTTCAAAACGTAAACTTGTTTCACGACATAAATCAACACGAACTAGGTTTTCGCTTCAGATATGAAACGAGGGAACAAACTACAACAAAGGTTCCCCACTCCAAGTTGTCATAAATCGAATTTCAAGGTTCAACTGAAGGTTACCATTTAGCTGCTGTTAGTGTGATGGCCTTCATTATGATGGCCTTTAGCATCCGTCGGGGTGTTATGATGGCTGACCAACTTTGACGAGATCTCAGCTAATCTAATATTAAAATATCTCGAACACTACATTGACTAACAGTTCAAACAACTCCGCATGCATCTTCATCTTGTCCCAAATTATTAGCAACAATATCGAAAGCATCACAAAATTGTTATATCACATTGACTAACAGTTCAAACAACTCCGCATGCATCTTCATTTTGTCCCAAATTATTAGCAACAATATCGTAAGCATCACAAAATTGTTATATCACATTGACTAACAGTTCAAACAACTCCGCATGCATCTTCATCTTGTCCCAAATTATTAGCAACAATATCGTAAGCATCACAAAATTGTTATATCTTCTATCAGACAGCAGTGTGAAAATATTTTAAAAGCTTTGCAGCAAGTTCTCAATGAATATATCAATCAATACGCCTTATACATTAACTTACCACGGTCTTTTCTTATACGTTGGTAAGTAGGAATAGTTGCTTCACTTAAGGAGTTTGATTTATATAAAAAATGCTAATAAATAATAAAAATTAAATAAAAATGCTAGTCGCTTCAACAAGTGTTTGCGTTTATTAGTCTACCCTATTCTGTTAAATGTCGGTTTTTAGAGTTCTTTAATTTTTTTTCCAAGATGTTAAAAACATTCATAGCATATTAGAGAACTATTTAACAAAACATTCGCGCGAACTTTTATTCTTATTTCAAAAAAATTTCAACTTTTTGCCAAATAACTTGCCTTCTCGTATTTCCCATGAGTCATTCAACAGTAAATGGCACTCAAAATGATAAGAGGGTATGTTTATACACCCATTTTCTTTGACTGGGTTACATCAATATTGAAATACGATTCCCTCTTGCTACAACTTAATTAAAAATAGGTATCATTATATTGTTTGCAATCATTTAATAAAACAAGAAATCAAAACTTAATGTGTCATTATTGATCAAAGGATGATCGTTGCATTTATCTTTTTCAGTATTTGCACCAATTATTTTTACCTTATGTTAGAGTTTTATCTTCTGTATAATGAGAAAACCACTTTTCACGTCTATCAAGAAGGTTCCGTGCAAATTTATACGAATAATTCCGTTTTGAGGCATATTGCTGCAGAAGGAATATAAGCTTCGTCTACGTGTTCTGTCAATTTTATGACTGTGAGTGCCCAAAGGAGTTATTCGAATTGATGCCCATGTCACACTTAAAGTACCGCACTGCTCGCCGAAGAACAACGTTCCATCCACTTTAATTTGATTTGTGGCAATTCTCCACGGTTCGATTTCCACTATTATTATTGCTGCGCGCATGCTAACTGAAACGAGCTTGCCTTTGAGATATACCTGAAGTGATAAGACTCGGGGTTATTCAAAATAGATGTAAAATAGAGGTCTCTAATTTCTTAAATAGAGTGACCACGTACCTAAATTTAATATTTGTTTTTTATGTTTGTTCTAAATCAACAGTTTTTTTGTCAGTTAACTCTCGTTATGTTGTCAGCTTTACATGGAAAGAAGTATACTAAATTCGATTCAATTCAAATAGTACATTTTAATACTGCCTTTCCGGAAGTCCTTAGCAATATATGCCAAGTTATGTAAGAAGAGGTATAAATCCCGTTTGCCACAGGGGACTTGGGATGTAAATTTGTATCTATATTTCGTATTTTCACTTGAATGACTTCAAACATTAACCTCAAGGCTGTTTACTATTTTCAATTTATACAAGTAGGTATTCAACATAGACGAAGAAAATATATGAAAAACTGGGATGGAAGTGGCTCGATTAATTACCGCCTGCTTCGGGAAAGTAAATAACCATGAGGAAACCTTCCTTCCTGACATTTATTCATAATGTTCTCAAAAGCATGTGAAATCTGCGACCCATACTTGGCTAGCGTGGCAAACTATGCCCTTTATCCCTCTCATCATGAAAGGCGATCCAAGCACAGCAGTGGGACGATAAGTTTTGTAATGATGAACAAAGGACGCGACAATAATGCTAGGTACTTCTTGTTGGAGGTCGCTGGTTTCTATACCACCCAGTTTAATTTCATCGTCACTCCAACATGGTGATAAGATTCGATATCTGTATGGATAGCTACCAACCTCCTTCTGGATCGAACTGTAAGATATTTTAATTTGTTTCGGTTGCAGTACCAAAGAGCTAGTTAAAATAGGTTCCCCATTACTTCTTGACCGACATTACCTACTCGTAGATGAAGTAGGTCATCTTTTACCATCAGGTGGCACATCCGTTTGATTGCTTTGAAGTATAAACGTTTTTAAAACTTTCATAATTATATAAGTACTATTAAATAAAGAATAAAAACGTTATAACTAGTTTTAATAAAAAAATGATTTTGTAAAACTAATTAGGTTCAACACCTAAGATATCACGTATCCCTTGAGAATCTAACAAATTAAAGAATTAGGCACGACGATTACAAAAACACAAATTTTTGATTAAATCATAATGGGAAAACTTGGATGAAACTTGGTCCGTATTCCTTAAACAAAAAGAATTTTAATAAATTTTCGAGGAGTTTTTTTTACAATTGTACATATTTTAGTAATTCCGTACTTTTGACTATAAAAGTTCACAGCGTGGAAAAAGTGGGCGCAATTTAAAATATGAAATTTTCATTTGGCTGTAGCCGTTTGTTTGAGTTAGCGTTATATATTCAGCATTGTAAGGTTATTAGTTTGAAAAAAAATATTTAAACAAACAACCATACAAGTAGCTTTAGTGTGTTAATAAAAATGTTGCAATTTGATTGTAAAAAACAACCGACAACTCTTCAAACATTTGTCAATCAAACGTAAAAAATAAAATCATAGATTACATTTTTATAGTCTTATTGTAAAAATATCAGTATTATCATCGTAACCTATTTTTGCTCCATTTCTGTTCTCCGTCTGTCTTCCTAGCTAAAGCCTCATACTGATCAATTACGAGTTGATAGATTTCACACCCTACAAGATTTATTATGTACTCTCAAAATTGCCTCACAGTGTTTCAAATATCATTACTCAATTTTTTTAGGTCCTTAAGAATTTTGTTCATCGTGGGAGACTGACTTTGAAATTACATATGTATTCGTTGCTACAAAATTCGGTAGGAGTAAAACTGTTCTATAAATGAAACTGTACTCTAAAATTAATCTTAATTTACTATGCTAACGTAAATTAGCATAGTATTTATGCACAAGTAAATATTTGAGCAAAACAAAAACCGACTTCAATATGAAGATGGTGAATTTCTTGGTTTCGTCTTTTTTTTTCACCCTAGGAGGTGGTGATTTTGTTCCAAATTTAAATAGCACAAAACGAGAAGTACAGTCTCTCCAACAAAACAGAAATTTTCCAAAGCGGTTAATAAATGAAAGAATTTTGAAGTAACAAACATATAAAACCATACTAATTGAGAACTTCCTCCTTTTTTAAAGTCCGTTAAAAAAACTTTTGGCATCTGAGCTGTATTCCAGAGAGTATTCTGATTTTCCAAACTCACATACGTGTTAGGTTTTAAAAATTTAGTTAATATATTTACACTAACATACAAATATTAGGCCTATACCGTATGGAAAGACATAGTAATCGCTAATTATTAATTCACAACCCGTAGCAGTGATTACCTATTGATTCGAATGTTGTTTTCACGTACGTACATGTTGAGGTTCTAGCGATCGGGGTTGGTTTTGTGCGCACTTCTAATTTTCCAACTTAAGCGTTAAATGCTTTAATAAAGTAACCTGAAATGACGAAATTTGTACAACAGAACTTACTTCATAATATCCTCAAGTAAAGTATATATTATAATAACGATGATAATGAATCATTGATTGTATAAATAAATAACTATCAACTATGTATTTCAGTCAGATTTTATAAAAGTATAAAGTAAAGTATAAAAAAAAAGTAAAAAATAATAATAATAATAAAGTATTATTTATTTTATAAAGTATTAGTATATAATTGCGTAATTTAGTTTAGATAATAAAATACATACAACCCCAAGGACCGTGAAACAGGAGCTAGGTGATCCACAGTAATTTAACAGCTCTGTAATTTTCTTGGAAAACCTGCGAGCTCTGAAAAAGTTCACTTTTGTGCACTTTTATTTCCTTTTGATAACTTTTGAACCTTGGTAATAACAAATGTTGGAGAAAAAAAACAGGAACACAGTGATCTTTTTAAAGATACGTCTCATTAGTCTAGGATACAATTGAAATTATAAATTCCATATGTTAGTATTATTTTCAATATACATATATCGTAGCCGACTTGCTTAATTAGCCGTTCAATTAATATTGTTTTGATCAAACGGTGCCATTCAGAGATGATGCTTACATATGTCGTGAGGTATTTGTTCATCAAATGCATGAGTTTAGGCTGTGAAGTATTGAAACAAACGTATGAATTAGTAATTTTGAATCAATAAATGGGGTATGGGGACTAATTTCGTTAATAGCGAATGAGCTCAAAGTGAATACATATAAATTGTGATTCCATTTGTAAATAAAAATAATAACAACCATTTACAAGCCAAACAGTAGTAATATAAATTTATTCATTTATTTACACTTACTGTACTTATTTTATTGTTTATAACTAAACTAGGCTTATTACAAAAAGCGGACTTAATTTCTAAGGGCATTTTCTTCAAGGTAATCTATGGAATAGGCGAGAAATAGTTGCAGCAATAAAAATGATCAGCAATAAAAATATAAAAAAATATATCAGCAATACAAAGTATCACTATATTATTTTTTTTACATTATATTAGCATTTAATTAATGTATAAGTCTGCGACCCAAATTTTTCTTAGGATAAAAAATGATAGGGTAGTATTTTTTACACAGTTATAACAAAATAATAGATTTTTTTTCCATCGTCAATTAACTATGTATATTAATATTTATTTCTATTGAACGATGTCGAAGAATTTTTATATCAATCTGGAAAATACATTCCAGCATTTGGGGCTCCATCCACCACTGCTCATGGTGCACCCTGCTTAACAATGCACGAGGCTATTGCGAGTGGTCCCCCCTGTTAGGGGTCACCGGGCTCTTTACTACCCAGTTTAATCCCGATGTATTGGCATCGTGCTAGAGTATTTTGCTGAACTGGTCACCTACCCTCCTTCTAAAATACTACTAACATAAAATTATTATACACAAGGTATAAACAATAAGTATTAATAGATGGATATAAATAACTATCGCAAATAGAAAAGAAAATAAAACATTATAATAACACGTACGTTTCTTTCAGTTCGGGGTGTGTAGTCATGCGTAAGTTTTCTTTACTCAAATATTTTGCCAAGCGGGGCGGACGTGTAAGTAATTGGGCAACCCTCTTTCTTTGATTTTTGTATGATAAAAAGGGTAGATTAAACGTCAATTCGATTATAGGTTAGTGATAAACAGTTATACCGGTCTGTATCATTCCATATCATTCTATAATGATTTTTTAACTTATTTGATGTTCATATAATACATATATAATAATTACAGTATGCAATTTATATATATATATACCAGAGTATATTAGAATAATGTACCTTCCACGTGTCATGAAAAATGTCACGAATTTTCACTTTTTTATAATATTAGTTTAGATTTTATGTGAACTTTTAAAACTTTTGTGTTTCCGCTATAAAGAATGGGTGTAAAATTTGTTACAGAAATTCTAGAATCATTATGTGAAGTTAAGAAATCGATAAATTAATGTTTCAAGTTATTGCTTATTTTACTATGAAATGATTTCGCAAATTTATTCATATAACTTTGAATCTGTGACCCCAAAATTTTAGGAGTAAAAGATATTCATATATACTGCATTTTACACCAGCGGTCATATCGATTAGTAAGTTTGACAAACTTAATAGACATATACAGAAACACAAAGCTGTTTTGTATGAAAGTAAAATTTTACTAGCTAATGAGTTCAAGCCAAATATATTAACATTACATTAAACATATTGGATACATATCCGGATTCCCCCTGGTCCCGTAAAAGGGTTTCGAATATCATTGCTATCCAATTTCGAGGTAAAGATATGCAGTATGTAGGGGTTAATAACCGATTTCAAAGAGTCACATGATCAGCGACAGGTTTCTATAAACGTCCTGTTACGTAAACTTTTGAAATTCAATACGTAATCGGGAAACTAAATTTTAGTCTTTAATTAACATTTTGTATTGAATACATTGTTAAGCAGCAATTATTCATTTTCATTGTAGTTATACATGGTGACTGGAAATAGGTGTAAAAGTTTCGAAGGGGTGAATGTATAGCTCATTTTCTGTCAAATAACGCATGGTACACCCTACCCAAAAATCAATGGTTTCAGAGATATCAAAAATTTAGTTTTTTTTTATGTAAACTCCCGTTTATAAGAAAAAAAATTACTAACTTTAAAAAAAATTGCCTTTTCAAGGAAGTTTAATCTTTTCTATATTGTTAAATAATTTCCAAATCTAAATAAATAATTTAATACCACAAAATATAGAAACTGAGATTATATGGTTTCAAATTCACGGCATAAGGTTCACAATATTATAAAAAAAATATTAAACAAAATTTAAAAATCACATAATAAATTCTTCGTTTTAATAGCTTTGTAAAAAGATATAAGAAGTCCCTAAACGTAAGCATTACATGTTCAAAAATTATATTTGTTTTGTGGTACCTGTATTGAAATTGTTTACACAAATTAACGTTTAGTTCTCAATGAATTTACCTTTAAGCTTTTGTAAAATCCAACTTCCAATAAATTTTATCTTAATTTAAATTAATTTAAATACATCTCTTCTTCGCTTTCGAGACATGGATGGTACATAATTATATAGTTTCTGCAAAGATGTTCTAATATTAACGCGTGCGACGTCGCTGGTAAACGTAAACACAACACACAATACACAAGGTATTTTCTTTCAATAATTCTTGTATAAAAATTGCCTAACGTTTACATGAAGCGGGGTTTAAGCCGTCACGTGCGTGTCTCATCCTTTTACATTACCGAAAAACAACATTATGGCGCTTTTTCGTCATTTTCTTATAATCCAATATTGAGGCGAGATTGTGAAAAAATTTCACTGTAATAATATTGTGTATTTAATAATAATCCGCTGATATATGCACTTAATACCGAAGTGCCGACGGGACTTATTGGATTTTTATCGGATGATTAGGAACTCGTAGTCTATTAGCGTTCGCTCGATGTAAGATTTTACAGATTTTTTAGAGTAGTTTTAGAAATACTTTATCGATTTTTTAATACTTTAAATGTAAAAACTATATTTGTGTACGTAACGTTATTGTGAGTACTAAAAACGGGCTATATTACTCCTATTACGGGCTTATTACTGTAACACATTAACTTTTTTTTACTTTTTGTTTCTAATTACATTTATCCAAAATAGGTTTCGGTCATCTAAATAACATAAATTTACAATTACAATAAATCCAATAAGTCAAAATTAATGAAACTGGCTGTATAACAGAAATTGGCTGGTAAGGCCGTAGCGACCTGATGTAATCTATTTATTGTATTAAAGTGTATATGTTTATTTAAATGACTACTAGCAAATGTCCTTGCTTCACGTCAAAAAACTACCTTAGGTTTAAAAAAGTATCTGTATTGGCTTAGGACTGGGTTTTTCTTTTTCTGTTTATTACAAATACATGTATTCATTTGTAACTTTTTAATTTTTGGACGGATTGAAATGAAACGAACTTTAAATAAGTGACGCTTACTGAAATACATTAGTGAACGAAATCAGATAAGCCCTTTCTGAGATTAGGACAAACAAACGTACAGACAAAAATTCTAACCATTGTTTTGGGTTTTATTGCGTGAATGAAGTCCCCTTTTTTCTCTTATATCCTTATAATGTACAGAAAGCGATCAGTTACAATTATTATTATTATTTTTATTAGTACCACTATGTTAATCGGGGGAAAGCTGATTTTCATATTATTTTGTACATAAGTATCAATCATAAAATTGTTAGTTGTGTTGTAACATAGTCTTGTAACTCTGTTCCAATGATTTACGGGTAGGTAGGTTTGTGTACTTGAGGATGACATGCTTATTATCCGACTCTATATAGGGATTAGGGTCGCTAGACTAAAAATATTGTAACTTATCTGATTTTTAAGATTTAATGTATACATTCAAAATTAAATTTCTCAGTTAATTATTTGTATACAGAATGTCAAAGTTAATGAGCATCAGAATAGCCGGATTGTCAGCACCGTTTAAGCTACGCCATAATCAAGTTATTCATCTGATGTGTAAAAGGTTGCACAAAACCTTAACTTAAGCTCAGCCTTCAGCTCATGATTTACGAGACGTATTTGAAATCTATTTTTTTAATTTATATTTTGGTATGATGCAGTGAAACTCTATATAAAGTCATCAATTAGTTAAGAAAGAAAATATTTATTTCTGCATAGGACATAACATATTGCTACAATGCAGTTTTAATTCAAAGGATGAGATTCTATTTTATTTGTAACAGAACTAGCAACAAAACTATATGTAATACTTAATATTATATTTCAGGTTTACGATAACTGGATAAATATAATTTCACTTACAAGTAGTAACAGCATGCAAATGAAGAATAAACAGTGCAATAACAATACATGAGAAATCAATTAAAAAAATATATATCTTTCATTTAATATTTATGGTCATATTATATTCCAAATTTTACGTTTGTTTGTTGATATATGTGTATCATATATCCTATTACAATTAGCATATACATTGCTATTCCAGAAGGAAGCTTTGGTAATGAGATAAATGAATATAGAAATATAAATATGTATAAACAGTTTTGCAATATCCAGTTCATACTACAGTAGATACAGGTGATAATACTAGTCGCGAAATAATGTATATTCGTTTCGCAGCCTGTGACTAATGGTTGGTTTCTGTAATATATTTATCTCTTATTATTAGCCTGGTCTCTCTCATTTTGTATCAACCTACTTGACATAAACGACATATATTGTTATTTTTTGAAACGAAAAAATGCATTTACAGCTTCTGTATTTTAGTTAACTTAAATAGCTCGTAAGTGACACAGATGTATTCCAGCTAACCTGGCGTCCAAATAAAACTCTTTGTTTATTGATTTTGAAACGTTTACAATTCCTTATCCAGACTTTTAATTCTGCTCCATTGTCACAGTCAATTACATGCACACATACTCGTAATGACGACATCATCATGTCATTTACAAATCTTTTCAACATTTATATCTTTTTAAATGAAAATTATTTTGTAAAATATTATTAATGATTGTAAGTGAATTTCGTTAGCTGAGAAATCTCGTTAAGCGTCGAGGTAACTTTAATTATTATCCTGAGTCCGGTCGGACGAATGCGGGTTTCAGGTCCGACTGCAAATTTCATGACAGTATAAAATTTATTGGCATTACGTAAAACATTAAACTTTCATATTCAGGTGAGATTAATTTATACGAATATTATTGCAAATTACATAGAGAATTATTTACCAAATATTATTCAAAGCCTACACTTTAGACTAAAAATAGTTATGTAACCAACCACTCATTCAATGAATACTGAAACATATATAGAAACGTTGAGGACATTGTTGAGAACTCTCAGGTGGAGGTTTGTTCACGGTAATTCTTTCACCGAAGCCATTCATGATTATTTCATTTAATACTCAAATAATTTTAAAGGTTCCTGCTTTGTTCGAACTCCAGTCACCACTGCGGGAGACCAGCGTTCAAAAAAATTAGATGCTGCTAATTCTTTTAAAATAACTTTTACAACAGTAGCCATAATAGATGAATACCGTAGAAATATTTCGTGAATTAAATTATGATTGAAATATGTAGAATGTACTCGTTTTTCGTTGAATAAGCAGTAAAATAATTCCTCCTACCAAAATAATTCGTCAAATGTTTTTATTTCAAAAATTTGAGAATTGAGAATTATATGGACAACTTGATAGTATTGTTGGGTTATTGTTATATTAGACTTCGTTTTAGGGATTACAAATCTGTATGAATCACGAAACCAATACAGATTACAGATTATTATGATAATATTGTAATTTACTTCAATGTTAACAACAAATGTTTAACATGGAATAAAGTCACTTAATTTGAAAAAATATATTAAAATTTACATCATTATCTGGTGTAATGACGAATTAAGACGGATTAAAGTTTCAACATCTGACTATATACCGACTTATTTTATATAATAACTTAATACTAATAAAACGATATATATATACATTTTCATATTATACACCGACTGTACTCACTAATTAATAATTTAATACATTACTTTATCAATAACTTTGGTGAAAACCCTTTACCGTCTATATAATTAGCTTTCACCAATGAAATGTTTAATTATGCTTGTCAGTGTATGATTTATCGTATGAATTTGTAATCAATATTAATGTGAAATTCGAATCGCGAACTCGATGTAAATTATCGAAAACTATAAATCCTGGTTGATACCTGAAGTGTTCACAGCCGATTTACCTCAATCTACTGGATAATGAATGATGCAATTGATGGGGACTTACTTAGTACTTTTCATTTTAATCCCGAAGTAATGTATGTATGGTTGGGAGGTCTTGTTACTTCCTCAGTTAGCTTTTGAAAACAACTATAATCTCATAAAAATGTTATAGTTTGGTTGCAGTGTTGCAATGCCAGTTAATTGCACTGTTCGCGTCCTTCTTGACGGTGACTCCAATGACCTTGGCGTTACATAGTGCCGTGATCACTGTACCCATATGTTTGTTAATCGGCTGATACCATAACAAATTAAGACTAAGATAGGACGAAATGAACAAGTATCAGATCAATTCTAGATACATAGCGATAACTTCCGATACCCAACTTAACTTTTAAGAGTTCTTTTAGTTAAGAATTTATTTTTATTAGTTCAAAACGAACGACCCAAAACTAATTTTAGCGAGTGCGGCCAAAATACCGAAAATTTGACGTCGACCGGCAAATTATTCTTTAACTGTTTATCAAGGCAATTAAACTCGCCCTAGCGACGCTTTCGGAATAAACATTTTCTGATGGACACCCGTACAAATTGGAAGCCGCTAGCGAATTTTCATATAGAGTTCTGATAGAAATTTGTAGATAATTATGTGAGGTTTTATCTTCTTCTTTACAAGTTTAGTAGTGTAAAAAACATATGATTTAGGTACCTATTCACACATAATAATAACTAGAAAATAAATGTTGTACACTGTAAAAATGTAAAAAGTAAATGATAAAAGTGAATTAAGTATAATCTTAATCTATATCATTTTAAAAATCGTCATCATTATCAACATGACAATGATAGCATATCATCAATATGTAACAACCTTCCTTAGTTTCACTTCTGAAAATTTACGTTTAACTATTTACGTTCACAAATATAAATGGCATCAAAAATAATTTTTATATTGATATTGATAAATCTTTTTAAAATTTTGTTTATATTTTTATAAGCTAAACCATCCTCGTGAATGGCTAACTTTTCAAGATAATTGTTTATTTCAAGATAATTGATTTAAAGACAACAGACAACCTGTTTTAGACTACGTTGTCCTAATTACAAACAGAATGTACTGTAGTAGAAGCAAATACATATAATTATAATATACTTTTGCACATACACTTGTATTTATAAGGTACATACGAAGATGATTAAATGATTTTGAATTTAAATTTGAACAAGTGACTAAACCCTTTCACTGGCATAGTGTGACGTTCGCTTAACAATTTCCGGGGTGTACGAGATATGTCGCCTGTAATTTTGGATTCGCGGCGTCACGTTACAGTTAGAGTAAAAGGAGAACTCAAAATAGAGGTAGTCCATAGGTTTTTATGTTAATACGCGACATATAAGCCGACCATATGATCACTGCAGGCTATTCCGTAACACTAAAGGCATCACCGAAGCGTTGCCGGGTAAGATGAAAGCTCGGAATACGCCTATTAATGACCCTGTGACACTGTAACCGAAAAATGTAAGCACCTTTCACGGTTGATTCTAGAAAAAGGGTGATCATGACCTAACTGTACATGAATATTGTCGAAATTAAACTGGCCGGTGGACTGCTCAGCGACCTTTAAAGGGAGGAGCAACGGGGTATGCTTTTCATCACATCATTCATGCTTTTAATAGAACCGTACGGTCATAGTCGTTTAGCGGTTCTAACTGTATTGTCTCCTTATCTCATCGTATGTGTTTATATAGAACGCCACTCATATTATCACATTTGTTATTTAACAATACAATTTTGAAAAGAACAGTAGTAGAATGAGGAGGAACACATGTCCTGCACTGCACATTTCTCTAACAACCCTTTTTATAATACCCGTTTTCGACTCGTAATCAGTATTACACAACATTGTATTTCCAATTTCTTTATGAATAAGCTAAGTGAATTGCTACCAAACAAAAGAAAATCGGTTCAAAAATATATTAGACAAAAGTGCTGAATTCGTTGTCTTTTCCTAATTATATATAGATATGTAAACAACGATACTTCTAAAATAAATATGTCTCGATAGGACCTTCAAGAATTGAATCATAAACAGTACGTTAAATCTGTAGTAATTTAAAGAATCACGCTACTAACGATGTACAAAGAAAATGTAATACAAAATCCACTGATCTATTAATGAAAACAGAGATAAGGCATTCCCCTAAAATTAATGATGTTCTGTAAATGAGAAAATCATAATACAAAGTGTGTAGATACAACCTTGAAAATTCTGTTGTTTATTCTTACTCACCCTTAGAACTAAGGGATATATTCGATTCACGGCCGAAGCATTTTTGATTCAGATAAATCTTTGCTCTTGGATTTTAGTAGTTTTGATGTCTCATTTTAGTATGGAGGTGTGAGCTTTCATTTCAATATTTTTTTATTTGAAGATCGTAAAGTATTTGTCTTCTTGTTCATTCTTGGATCTTACTTATCGACTACGATCTAATAACGGCCCAGTATCGAGCTCTTTTTTTAAGTTAATAGCCGACAAACGAGCAGACGAGCCACCTGATATGATAACAGTAAGACCAAAGGTATCACTGACGCGTTGTCGGCCAGGATGTGAGAAAAAGGTGAGAAAGAATGTACTGGCTCTCAAGCCCCCAGCCGGAACACGACCAGTGATTGGCGGTTGATTCAAGCAGGAGGGTAGTAGCTAGCCAAGCAGGCTTCACGAAAAGATAATAATTTTAATGACCAGTAATAATATTAATAATGATACTGATAATATAATTCCTACGCGAAGCCCTACTACCAAGCAGCCTGGCATCTGTCACTTCTTACGACACCCTATTTTTCTAGCATTGATTGGG
>PDGT01000025.1:1454981-1481955 GCA_003671415.1 Megathymus violae
AGGCCGCCGCAATTCGGTATAAATCAAGTAATAAAGGAAGCCTAAACATCTACTGTTACACGACACTGTGGATCTGTTTGAAGTTGAGATACTGCCTGAAGACTTCCGACATTATCTATCGACAGCTATTTAAATTGAAGTCTTGACCTTCCACTAAATCAGGTTTTAATTATTATTTACTCAACTATTTTTTTTATCCAAATTACAATGTCTGTATATTAGTCTGTCTGTTCATAGTCCCATTGAGCTGTTTATGAGTATGCTTCTGAAAGTTCGATCGTAGACTAATTTTATTGTTAGTATTATTTTGTAAATTAATTTAAATATACTATGGGGACTAACAGTGGTTGACTGCGCCCACAGTTGTCTAACTCGGTCAATCGTCTACGAGTGAGTCGAGCTGTTCAGTGGCTCTGTGTTTTACAGTAACGTACAGTTATGTATATACAATGTATTTACTTGTATATTCATTGACAGGAAACCTAAATCCAGGATATTGCTATTTGAGAGTGTTTATTTACTTAAGGTCCTACTCACGAAGTTTTTTTTACGTACACATTCCGTCTTTAACAGTCTATAAAAACTGAACACTAAAAATATGATTACAATATTTTCGTTCTTCAACTCTGTCTTTGCTTGTTACGAGTTTATCGATATGTTATCTTTCCAAGAGCTTATAGATTTTCCGGTATTTCCCGTTCAATTTCCGCTAATTTCAGCTAGTAACAAATACATTTTATCGATGTAGGAATATCATGTATTTATAAGACGAATGTAGCATGAAGTGTGCAGGTTTATAATACACTAGTTGCCCTTCCCGACTTTGTTCGAATTCAACAATTAATTATTTTACACACACATTTATGATATAGCCTATATCCTACAGTACATGCGTCGTCATCTTAGTTTAATTATTAACAGTAGTACTCGTAACCCGTTCACACTTAGCTTCGGGAATTTTGATTCTTATATTAATATAATAACCGCACCCTGTGCAATTGCTACTTGTTTAAATTATATAAATTAGATTACAATACAATTTATAAATATAAATATGTAACATAATTTTATAAATTATTCCTATAAAATTATATTGTTATTCTTGTAAATATCTGTATCTATCTATCTATCTATTGGCAACAACGGCCACAACACACAAGGTTCGATGGCCGGGCGGGACAGACATTTAAGTGACTGATGTCTGGTCTTATGTTATGGGTGTTTGTGATGACATATTTGTGTATGTCCACGCCCCCGCAACACAGGGAATACTATTGTGTAGGTGTGTGAACATTAATTATAAAAAAAAGTTAGAAATGTTTAAGCATGATTATGTTATGCATATAAAAATACGTAATTTATAATAATACCTGTTAAGGTATCAGACGTCGTTCTGAAATATATTTAAACCGTCACTACCATCTGGATTAGAGAGTAGTCGTATTTTATAAACAAAATCAAAACGTTCACCGAAATAATATACCTTGTTCTCTATGGTTCAACTCTTCCATAAAAAGGGATGGTGATGAGGCGTGAGGTGTTTGCTGACCGGAGTGGATCAAACGTTGTCCATTAACGAATTTGTAAACAGTCTTCAATTCTAGTTACATAATTGAAAATAAATGGATTTTGTCCACGTAACAATATACGCATGTTTTGATATTTGTAACGATCTTTTATTTCGATTAGCGTTGATTTAATTAGCTCAGCTTATCAAAAGACAAGCCATGGGCTTTTGGGTTATTATTCATTAAATAAGCTGATGTTCTAGCTAGTAAGTGGTCACAGTCGCTTGAATCCGAATCACCAAGGGCATCATAGACGACGGCGTTTACGAAGGAAAAAGCGTAGGACGCACTTATTACTGCTTCACCGACTCAGCACCCGTCGCTTTTTATACACATTTCGTGTTTGATTCGTTTGATTCAAAGAAGGTGGTAGGCTGGTGAATTGATTGGGATTCATCCGGGTTGTACAAAATCTAGCTATATTCAATTACACTTTTCTAACAATTTATAGTTTTCGAAAGAAATATTTTGTTGCAACATTCGTTTATATTTTCAACATTTTGTATCAAAATATTCGCAATGTATGTTATATGGACGTCCATAAAAATATTATCCCATCTGAACTCCGTCATTATTGAAGAATTAATTGCATGACTGAACCAATGAACAATTCATCAGCGGCCCCCTGCAGGGCTTTAGTTTCTCCTCGTATTTTATGAGGCGAAGTGCATGCTACTATAGCGCGAATTCCAATTCGCATCACCAATATTGGAAATTTTCATTCTGCCAGAATAATTCCGACATGGTTACCGACTACTTTCTAACGACAACAACCCGGACGAAAGACTTAGCGCGTTCTTAATATTTAACTAGTGATCACCTGCCCAATTACCTATGACGCCCGGAGTTTTTTACCTCAATCAATCATCATTTGCGACTGATTCTAGCCAGGCTTTCTGTACAAAAAATGGTACATCTTAATACCAAGTTGCATATTACAATGTTATTTTAGTTGAAAATAAATACTAATATTGTGAAATACTAGTTAATATCCACAAAGTCGTCCGTGTAGAAAGATTAATAAGCGTCACAAGTACAATACACCAAGAATGTATTTAATGTATTTCGATCTAATATTATTCTAAAGTCGATTAAATAATATAGAAAAGTGAAAAGTATCAAAATTTGTAATATTTAGTGATTCTTGTAAAAACTTACAAATACACAAGTATTACAATTATATCAGAATATCAGACTTAGGATATATCCTTAATTTAAGGGCCAAGTATTAGTTTATTAGCTTTTACATGCTAACACAACTGTATCAAAAAACCTTCACTGAACGTAAGGTGAACATTTAATCAAATATAAATTCATAAAATAGGTCTGCATATAGACATAATAATAAAAAATCTTATAATACACAATAAGAATCATAGCAAGCGTATCACAACGCAAAACGTACATAAAACTCATTAACGTACCACAACTAGCAAATTGAAAATGGGATTAGTTCTCAGATAGTGACACATCCCGGTTATAAGAGGGTGAGATTTATGGCATGATGTGAGTGCCCGCGTCGACAGCCGACAACCTACGTGATGTCAACGTTTATGGGTAATCGTATCTTCTTGGCGTCGACTCACAGACAGTCTTGGCACAGATAATAAAATAAACTGGTTAAGTCCGAATCGGACTCGCGTGTAAGAAGTTTCTAATACTACAGTGCATTTAATAGGTGGATCTAGATATTATGTGGGATTCGCTTGTGCAATTGAAAAGTAAGGCGTGGGGAAATTTTAAAACAGCGTGACGTCTGATTGTAGGAACAAAGGAAAATGGCTATACGCCACTGGTACGACGTAATGCTTAGACGTAGGTACTAAGTGCTTAAAGCAATAATTTATTAAATGTAATAATAAAGACGGTATTGGAGTATTCGTTATTTTTTTTCATCCTACATATATCTATTTTTAGTAAATACTTAAGTTCTCGCTTCACTTAAGAAAACCTACGCTTTATGTTTACAAATAGCAATCACAGCTGAAACAATTGTTATTAATTTCTATAAGGCACTTAATAAAATAATATTTGCCACATTTTATCGTACGTTACATTACATTTACTGCAATAGCTGCATAAAAATAAATTCAACGTTTTGTTTACTACCCTCTTAATAGAACGTTCATACAAATTTTAATTATTATTCCGTGGAAACAAATTCATTTCCCAGGATAAAAAATGTTATGAACCATAATGTAAATAGCAAATGTATTGTCATGGGGTAATTGACTCACAAAAAACCCGAAAAATATTTAGTATAAGACCTCGTTCAGTTTGATTACTTCAACTTATTGTGCAAATTTGCGGCCTAAAGAATTTGGTAAAGATTTTCGTGTAAAATATTTGTACTGTATTGTTATTTTCAAATATTTTTTACGCTTGACCAAAGTTGGTTTTTACCAAATTATAATTTCTTCCATCCAGTGCACTGGGAGATTATAAGATACGATGGAAAAAAACCTGATTGAACTGAAAAGTTCCGTTTCTACTAAGTATATGCGGAACCCTGGTCAGAACGAATTATCCCGAAACGAAGGTAATAAAAAAGGTCCAGTGCTCGATGAATCCAAATTGAAGACGACGTAACTGGCAGTGGTCTTACTCTTATGTAATAAAGTTTAAAAAAACACACACATACCATCGCATCAGGGTTCCCTCTTGACAATTTTGATATCACAACCAAGACTATTAAAAAAAAAAATCATCTCAAACAATTTTTTCCATTAGAACCAAACCGAAGATTTCTCTGTGGGCCCGAAGGTATGTCGGGTTATTACAAATTGAGTTTCAGTGTAGTTTCATAAAACTAAGACTAATAAAATATTACAATTAAACATAAATTTTAGCAGTCAGACGATTACTATAATTTTGTACCTATCGTTGTTGAGGTATTAATTGTACATTGTTTTTATATTTTTTCTAGAGGTGAACTCTAGAAAAACAATATTCAACTAATCATTTTGTATTTAAGCGTTTGAATTGTGACCTGAAGAATGTTAATGAAGAATGTTAATAAAGAATGAAGAATGTTAAGAGTACACACGTATTTCTATCTTAGACTTTTGATATATTATCAACGCATTTGTTTCGCATACACGAAAAAGAACAGGACGAAGGATGTTAGGTGGTGAAGTTATGTAGAAAAGGATGAAAAAAATTTATCTATGTATAAAAAGATATAGTTCTAAAGATATCATAATGAAGAAAGACTACTGTTCAGTTCTTATATATTTTTGTATCTTTGAGATTATATTAGTGAAAAATTATTGCAAATATTGAGATTGAAATAAATTTGGTTCAGAGAAAGTTTAAAATGGTTCACAGTCGGTTTTTCTGAATGATAAAAACCGGAAAAAGTGTACACGACAGTTGCGGACCTAGCGGTGGAAAAATCCCCCCAAATGTTTATCAAAATGGACCCCGCCTTCAAAATTGTACACATCAAATTGACACACCCTATAAAATTTAATTGACTAACAAAATTTAAATTATTGATTATTCGTACTCAAATCCTTAAAAGCTTCGTGATATGTTTTTTCATAATAGTTCGTCTATATTAATAATGTATTTTATGCACAGTGGAAAAAACCGAAAAAAACACATCCCTGAACTGAAATTGCAATATTACTGTTTTTGATGAGGGACAAGTGTCTAAGTGGTTCATCAGGACTACAATCAAAATATTTTAAAATCATTTCACGACTGGTTTTTAGAAGGAATGTGGTAGAATCAGATACGTAAAGAACTTTATCATCAAGCACGAGTATGCTTCGTATTGCCTGGTTGATCAACAGGATGCATCTACTGGTGCCGTTTTAGCGACTTTCTAGCTAGATCTGACGGATTTTGGGTTTGTTTAGCGATATTACTCAGATCTACCGACTTCTAGCGACAATATAAGCGACAATATATATATCCTAACGTCAATATAGAAATATTTTAGGTACGAATTGAAATGTATATGCGACATTATGAATTACACAAATAAATTTTTTATCGTCTATTATGAATAAAGTATAATATAATTATGAATAAATACTTTATTATAGAAATTTCATTTTTATTTATACCCCATTTTTTTTTAATCTAGTAACTTTGTAATTGAGGTCTGAGGACTTTCTTTTTGACGCAATGAAGACACTGAGTGCACCACGAATAGAAGAGGTTGATTTCCACTAATAATTGATGGAATGCCTCTTATTGACGGGTCCGTTTCATTAGGGTGCACCAGAACATAAGCGGTTAATTTCGACTGATGAATGATGATGAATAGAGCTCCTTATATCAACCTAATTTTGTTGTATCCTGTTTTAATTTACCGCTTATAAAAACAGAGTCTATTACGGTACAATTTTATTTTTTGTAATTGAGTTAAATACTTTTTGGGTCTTATACAACAGTAATTTTGTTAACTACAATACAGTTCATGTAAGTTGTCGTAACAAATAAGTTTTTATGTAATTTGGTGATTCCGAGAGAGCAATATTAAGATGTAGACCGCCTTTTGAAAGTAAATTCACGTATGGACTTGAGATAGTAACTTAATTCAGAAGTTGTAATCAAAAGGGATCCCATTGCTGTGAGAAAATATTGACATTGGAACATTGCAAGCGTCAAGTACAATGCTCTCAATTTGATTGCGTCCTATTTAAAAGGAAGGGTTCAATGTGTTAATGTAAATGATAGGAAATCATTGGAATCACAGGGCTCTATTCTGGGTCCATTCCATTTTCTGGTTTATATTAACGATTTGCCGTATTTTATTAGTAAACATGCGAATATTATACTCTTTGCTGATGACACATCTCTAATATTTAAGACTAAAAGAAATAAATTAAATTTTGATGTTGTAAACGTCCCATGTATCGCATTGGTTTAACATAAACAATTCAGTTTTAAATGTAAAAAAACGAAGCGTATAAAGTTTGCACTAAAATCCTTAAATTAAATAATGAAATATTGACTATGGAACAACCCACAGTTTTTTTAGGTGTGAGCTTAGATAGTAAGCTTCAGTGGGGCGCGCATGTATCAAACCAGGTAAACTTAGTACGTTGGTTTATGCTATTAGGATGATAAGACTAATTACTGATGTAGAGACAGCTAGACTTGTTTATTTTGCCTATTTTTATAGTCTTATATCTTACGGTATCCTAATGTAGGGTGATCAGCCGACATTGATTCAATATTTATATTACAGAAAAGAGCAACCAAAGCTACATACAGATTAAAGTCGCGTGAGTCACTAAGAGAAAAATTTAAAGAAATAGGTGTACTCACCGTAGCCAGTCAGTATATATATAGTAAATTAGTATTTATTTAAAAAAAAATAATACGTATAAGCAGAAAAGTGACACACAGAATCATGAAACAAAAAATAGGCATAATATGGTTACATCTTTATATCGTCTTTAAAAGGTTCAGCGTTCCTTTATTGGGCTTGGAGTTCGTTTTTACAATAAGATTCCTAAGTTGTTACGCGAGTTGCCCATTGGAACTTTTAAGTGACGCATTAAAACACAACTTATAGGCAAAGGATATTATAGTATAGATGAATATATTAATGACAAAGATGCCTGAAAATAATAGTGTCGAAACCAGTTCCGCACAGGCTTAAACTTTTGTAATTACCATGTGTTGTTTAAAAGATGTGCCGAGAAGTTTCTTTCGCCGTTTCTTCTCCTCAATGTGAAAACATCTTTTCGAAACGGTGGTAGAAGCAAAAAATGACGTTCATCCGTGTATTTACAGAATACCTATATGATTAAATAATGATTAATTTCAATTTGAAAAATTATTTCCGGGAGATAATTTTATAACAATATAGTATTCTAATATAGGATTTTTTCTAGAATATCTTGCCTATTCATTCTTGGATTAATTAGTCTTGATTCGTAAAAACGCATATTGGTTATAAACTAATATTTTTTTTATCATCTTATTTTAGTGGATGCAAAGGGCGAATTTAATCAAACAAATTTATTATTAACCAAACGGGCGCGTTCGATGATGAGGAACAAGGGAATGGGAAATTTTAATAAACAAGTTTTATTAAAAAAAACCTTTATCATTAGCCTCACACCCTCATTAGCAAAATAATGAAATCTTAATTTTAACCGTTTCCTTGTTTAGCGAATAAAAAAATTATAGTTTTTTAAAGTTTGTATCATAAGCAATTCAGTAAAGAATTAAGTAAAAAAATTATAATGTTCTCTTTTTCTTTAATGAAAATTTGCATAAGTCTTTTTCTTCTTATAAGTTGTTAATTATATAAATATATACACTATCCTTAAAAAACGTCAAAGGCCTTCGGCCGGAATAATAACTTATTATATTTGGCTTGGCATCTAACCCCTAGGTCTGTGTAAGAAAATTGTTCAGTTTCAACTTCACCAAAATTGTTCAGTTTCAACTTTACCCTTATCGCATTTTAAACTATTCCAACCAACACCTTAATTTAGAATACTCCGTAGTGGAAGTTATATAAATTCTATTTAGGTGATTTAATGCTCACACTGGCGTTATAAATATATTCTCTTTAGGTATAGGTTCAATGCTCCTATGATTGCTGCGACCCAGACGCGACTATGTCACTATTCATAATGTAGGTATATAAAACATATTATGAAGAAAACGAAGAAATAAAAAAATTGGGATTTAATATTAGACTCAGATTTTAAATTAACATTGTTGCATTGATTTATTTATAATACACATATTTCATGCACATTCACTTGCATTAAAAAACATTTTACGATTAACTATAAAGGTTAAAAGCTCTGAAATAGTGCAGTTCTTGAAGATTTTAAAGTTATTATGAATAAAATTAATTCTTTGCATTTATCGTTTTAAAGAATACTAATAATTCGAAACGTATTAATAAACAGACCCTTAATAATGAAGCACAAAACCGTGGGGAATAATTTGCATTGAATGCTAGATCTCATTATAAATTATACAAAGACTAGCGGCCCTCACCGACTTTATTCGGGTTGAACAATTAATTAAATACACATATTTATTCAAAATTTTATGTTTTTTGCCTTGATTGGACATCATTAGGTTTGCTGACATTTTATATATAGCCTATTATTTGCGCAATCACATGTTCTCACTAGCAATTTTCATTAAGATCGGTCAAGACGTCGTTGAGTTATAACGGGATATAAATATAGAGAGACAGACAGATTTTCAAAATGGTCAAATCGATGTCAGGTAGTCATAAAACTAATATTTATCAATTTACTTTTTTACAAAATAATTGAATGCGATGAAATTTTACAAAAAAGTTAAATGTACATTCAGGCAGGCACTACAGATTTATATAGTAGTATAGAAGATTGTATTTACAGGATATTTTTATGATTGAAAAGTTTTTTAATTTAAGAATAAATTTATATAGGTGAATATAAAAAAAGTTTCATAACTAAAAAAACATTACTTGACTAATTGTTGTTGATTGTAAGTATTTGTTGAGGACCAAGTAATATGAGAAAATTAGTAAATAAATGTTTTTTTTCTTTTTGTATCAACAATATGATCTAATATAGTTAGAGAAGATATCATACTACAAAGTAAGTATTATTTAGAAAACGTTGTCAGGAATTTTATGACCGAAATAATCCTACACAATTACGTCTTAACTAAATAAAAGCTTGAATAATTTATTAGGCAGGTAAGATACGTGAACGAATTTGATATTGTACAAAAAACTAATTAAATTTTGGGTTGTTGTTACAACAGGTTCCGTTAATCGGATCAATAAATTATTTAGACCCAGAATTAGAATGGTTCACCGGTGATCCGATAAACGCGGCACGGTTTGTTAGATCTGGTATAATCTGTTTTTACTAAGGGTTATCCCGACCTTAATCTGTACTGTGAATAATTTCTGAAAATCTGATTGTAAGTTTTGTCATCGATATAAAGGCCAAATGATCTTTTTCCCAAAATATCTAGTCGTCGGGCTACTGGCGAGGTGGAAACATATTAATAGATATACAAATATAAATCTATTCTTTTATTTGTTCTTTGTTTGACACATTTCAATATTTAGGATGTTTTTGATGCCAGGATATTTTTCCGCGAAAAGGAAGATGATATAGTATGAAGATTCTGTTGAGCGATATAAATAAATAAAGTTATGGCTAAATATATTTTGTAGCCATCGTAATAAATGTGATTGTTTTTTAAAAATTGGAATCATTTAGAAATCCGTGACACTTTAAATAGAATCGAGCAATACTATTATTTGCCGGATATGTGAAATGATGTTAGGTCTAATAGGTCAATATAGAAAGATTACAAGACTCGAGCAGGTAATCAACATTTTTTTAATATTTTCTGTAGCTTTACAAGTCCCATTATTATCAATGAATCCGTTTCAATCGTTGCACAAGAATATTTGGCGAATATAAATCGCTCGAAATTTCAATTCGATAGAATTAAAGAAAAAAATTATCTCAAAACAAAAGTCTTAAAGTTTACAATGAGAAACAGATTAAACAGTTTTCCGGAAGTGGAGGTAGTATGAAAAATAATTAAATTTTTCCCTAGTGCCATAATTAGCGCCATAATTTGAAAAAGTCATTATTACCAAAAAGCTGTCAGATAATATAATTTATTTAAATAACACTTCAGGTAAACTGGTAGGTATTTGACATGTAAAAAATTTCAAACAGCTAGTGCGAAGTCAAGGATAAAAGAAATAAAAGACAGATTTTCTTTCTTTGTTTTGTTGGGAGAATAGTATGTTATTACAAAATTATAATAACACAATATGGGTAATGTTAAAAAGTCATTCTTATATTCTGTATTTATATATTTTTATATTGGGTAAGCCAATTTTCTAACTCGTTAATAAGTGCTATGTACTATGACAATACCTACGTAATATATATTAAGATAAATAAGAGAATTCGGGACGAGCCTCCAGTAAATTATAAATAGTGCCAAAACCATTAGTCACATTTTATACTGGTGCTGTTAGCTTTCCGTGTCGAATTTATTTGATTTTTATTTAAGTATCCAATAACATATCAATATCCCGAAGCAGGCGGAGGGAACAGAGAACAAAGCTAATCAATCTTGAGTACAGTGATGGATGTTTCTTCAATATTTACATGTTAAAAACAATTTTGTTCTTAATCTTCCTAAAATTCTCTCATGAGAAATTGAAGCAACATATCGTATTTCAAGTGTCACTTTTGATAAAAGTTATAATTTAATTATTTATAAAACATAAAACAACAACATTGTTATAAATATAGTTTCTTGTAGTATCCGAAAATTGAGTATATTTTACAAAGAGCTGCTATTGCTCATCAACATTGGGTGGATTTAATGCTTGAAGTCATCTTTTACCAATCAACCTTTGGCGTTGATGACAATGCGCAGTAGACGGTATACATTGCTAATGAGGTTTTGTAATCATAGCTGTGCCCCCAGTTATTACCTTATCTGAAATGCAGATTTGTCAACGGAAACTATTAGTAAGCATTTCAAAACGACTAGAATATTAACTCATTGTAAACAACACCCTTTGATTTTCACACTAAATGCTACATTCGAATTTTTGGTTTTGTTAAATATTTGTTAGGAAACAACTGAAAAAGTTGAAATTGGAAGAAGCTTTTAATTCTTTAATCCTACGGGCATGAAAAACATTTTTCAAACGATTACGGCGTGTATGATAATTACCAGCGCGTTTTTTATAACAAATTAATTTTGAAGAATACAAATGCACATAAAATTAATAAGAAAACTTCGGTAAATATTATTGCGATTAATTTATCTTTAATATTTACCAGCAAATGTTACTTATTAGCTGCAAGCTCTATACCTGCATTTACCTTTAACTAAGTTGAAAACAATCGAATGAGCTCATTCACATCGCAAAACAAATACGGACGAGTTACGAGCGCGAGGTACCGTAAATGTTCTTGAAATTCCCTGTAAAAATACTGCCGTCTTTCTTCTCAGTTGTTCTATTTTCATTTAAAATAGTGAAGTAGAAATGTACTTCACTATAAAGTGGTTATATCGCTGGTTTATGAGTGTATGAAAATTTTATCACTTATATTAAGAACAAAGTCGAATTTAACCAATACGGGCTAGTCTTTGTTTGAAGTAGACACTAGCAACATGTCAACATAGTGAGTATGTACGGTATGTGATGTACATATGTCTGTTCAATAAACAATGTGTTGCTTAGATGTACATGTGGCTCAGTAACATGACATGATCCTAAGCGACAGATAACGACGTATGGGTAACTCGCGTGCAAGTGGATTGAATTCCGTTAGAATTGACGGAAACGTCATACTGTAAGTTATAAACTCGCGTTAAAAAATAATTTTATCAAGAAAGGTTGTTACAAAGTAGCCGAATATTAACAGAAAAGACTGCTTGGATATGAGTTTAATATATGGCCATAAATAGTAAATGCTGCCTGTAACTGCAAGTAGGAAATCCCCTTGGGAATATCCTGCCATCTTGTGTTTCGGGACTCATAATAAGGATTCGTTGAAGCGATGGCGTAATTCTTATCGAACTTTCTCTGCACTGTCGAAAAGTTTTGCAAAACCAACTTCAATTCAGTTTTAATTATATTGTCATAGACAGTTCACCTTGACAAACCTATTTAACAATGAATCATAATTTAGTTCAAGAACAGGATCACAATTACACATTTTCATCGTCTGTAATTAGCCGTTACATTGTATGGTGCATATTATTGCATGCATTGTAAGTTATTGTAAAAAGGTCAAATTGAAGATATTCTACATATAGATTCCAGTCTTGTAAATTTGTCTATTTAGTTATACATGTACGTGGACAAAGTAAAACATACAGAAAAGTAGTTAGGTCCATACTTCACAAACATTTCTACATTCATGCTTATTACGTGCTCCGGTCATTGTTAACAGAACTAAAAGTGTAGTCAAGCGCGCACAAAATGCACTTCCCGACAGAACACTCTAGAAGCAATTAGATTTTTCTATAAATAAATTTCACATTAATTGGATTTCTCGAACATCATTTCTTCCGCTAATTGCGAACTAAATCAACTAATAGTAGTGGATGACTTACAAAGTAGTCTTTCAGTTGGACGACCTTTGCACAAAGTGAGTATCTTATCTAACATTTGAGTTCAGCAAAGTATTTATTATTTTGAGTTCCATTCGTGTTATCCGAATACTTCATGAAAGTTAGCATGCAATTTTAATTTTAATGGGTTTTAGGAATTTCGTGTTATAATAGCTGGTGCGCCAGAAAATATTTTGCAATATTAATCAATTAAAAATAAATCGATGATAGAAATCGACTAAAAATAATGTTTGACCCCTTTATTAACTTGCATAGATTTTTCGTTATATAACGCAAAATTAAAAAAACATTTTAACTAAATGTAAGATTTTAGTGATTCATGTGAATTTACAGTAATAGTTGTTGTAATTAATTATCTTATTTTAACATCAAACATTAATTTAATTAACACAGGATATAGGTATATACCACTAAAAAGAGAAAGGAGCAATGTATTTGGCCACTCTAAGTATATACGATTCCTATGATTTATGGTACATGTATAAAACATTACAAGTCGCACAGTTGTCTATAGAAGACCTTTGAACCAATTTGTGCGGTGGAGCATACCCATCGGGGTGACATGCCATTTATAGAATAAAGGGGTTTATTGAGAGATAAAAACTGTTCTCGCATCTTGTGTGAAGCTCATTTATCTTATCTATTTTAATTTTTTATATGTAATATTTTGATTTTCTAAATCTAAAATTAATATGTTATAAGAAAATTACTTGAACTTTTGTTACTCATGATAAAAAAGCGGACTTAGAGTCTGTACTAATAATATTATAAAGAGTCCGTATGTTGTGCATTTGTGTATATGCAGATAGTAATATCCAGAACCATAGAACCCATTAAAAAAAACATTTATCATTTTAAAGTTATATTATTACGGATGAACATAGGTTATAATATCATGTAAATATAATATTTTTTTAAACCCAAACGAAGTCAGGGTTGCCGCTACTACTAGTTAATTTGTCTTAAATTTATCTAAATCTCTTTAAATCCATATGAGGCTAACATAAATTATTATGTATTTAAAGCAGTTTTAAAAATGCAATTCCTTTGCGATTCCTTAGAGTTGTTCATAATTTTGTCGAATGGGTATGAAGTCTGTCAATGCGCACTACACGAGTGTCGAAGTTTATGGCCTCAATATCTCTCAATTTGAGAAAATACGCAACACGTTATTGGGGGTTTTCGTCCTTAGTTTTTAAAAAAAGTATTGGTTATGATTTATAAAGTATTGGTTATGATTTATTACTGTTGTACAACAAAGTAATAGCAAAGTGGTAAACGAGTAAAAGTATTCAACGCTAAAAGATATCCAAAACAACTTTAGTGTATGTTCGCGAGTATACTCTGTGCAAGTAACAGAACATAGGGAAATTAACGCAAATTTAATGTTTGTGCCGGATTAACTCAATGCAGCACTTCATAGACAATACAACTTGATGCGAATTTGTGCTTATTGACGGAACAAGCATCCGCATCTAGGTTTGAGATAATCAATTTACTATTGAATAATGGGTAATCAAACCATTATTCAGGTTCGCTACGCTAAGTACCTTGTTTAAATGATAATTGGAGCTATGAATTCAGTTGTGGATAATTGCTCAATAAATCAGTAAATCCTTATTTGCAGTAAAATATTGATTTAAACCAAAAATTTATTTGGGTCAAATATTTAATTAAAGCTAGAAACTAAAAGTTTAAATTGCTTGTAGCTATATAATCAGGATATTAAAATTTTATTTCGTAAGTCCATGAGTATGACATTTTGTGCACATTATTGATAATTTAAAATTAACGTTGCGCGGACAATCCTAAAAATTTAAAAATACATATATCCGACAGCATCGTCTGACGTATCAGGTGAGAGGTCTTGTTTTGTTCAATACAAATTAATGTATATTTATTTTATAACAAATTAAAGAAAACATATCTACTGTACGAAAATTAGTTTTTATAATTATCAACGTATTATGTTTTCATAGTTTTGTATTTTCCCCGTCAATATCAGTATCATAGTTATGTGATACAAATCAGACAAAAGACTGTAACTATATTTTAATATTCATTATTTATTATTTCAAATCGCATGTGTGAAACGTTAAAAATCTTCGAAGAGTTCAGTGTATATATTTAAAATATATAAACACCAATATGTATATATTTAAAATATATAAACTCCAATACACCAGCAGTGTATAAAAAGAGAAACACTACGGCAATTTAACTTTTAACAGGCAATACCTCACCCACTTTATTTCGTTTTAACCCCGTCGTAAATTGTTATCACTTGCAACAGTTGACTTTATCTCATTGAGGCGTGATTAAAGTTATAAAAATGTTTTTTGATTGTTCTCTTTGGAATATAACTTTCTGTTTTTATTTCATTCTTAGGAAAAATAATAAATTGTATGATATTAGTCTTCATTCTTATTTTAAACAATTATAACTTGGCACTACTATTTTGAAGAGTTAACACCCGCTCAGAGATCTGGGTTTCAATTTTACATTCGTTTAAATTATGTAAATATTAAAAATTAATTATTTCTTACTTCAGTTAGAACCTGCATATCTAAGAGATTATCAAAATGTTGTCAAATGTGTTTGTTCTATACATATCGGTAACTACAAGAATTCCAAGTCGTTGCGGGAAAAGAAGGAAGCAATGCATTTGCTTCTTAACCCAAACGCGTTACGGTAGCGACGTCAACACGTGCAGTACAGTTATCAGTTATCATTAGTCCAACGGGTTGTATCTACCACTTGACAGACTGTGTAAGACTAAGAACCCACGAAGCGATCGTCAAGCAAAACCCCCACAGTAGAATCACGACACACATTTGTCGTAGATATAAGCAGTAAATTTAAAAATTTAAGTTATATGCAACCAGTAGCAAAGCAATCTGGCATTCACGCGTACATGTACTCGTATGTATGTAGCATTTCAATGTTACTTTTTGTGTGAGGGTATACAACCTTTAGCAAAAATTCAGTGATATTTCTAGTGTTACACCACAGAAGTTTCATATTTTCTAAGGTAAAATGTGATTTACGAACAGTACATTTTTATTTGTTTTCAGGACCAAATTTGCATATAAAAATAAAATGCAAAATATATAGATTTACATATTGAAACTTACTTTAGCAGTTACTCCCAGATTTGTTGGTAAGCCGATGCGATTTTATGTCGCGGACATTGATCTCTTTAACTCTTAAAGAAGTGTGTGCCCTGATATAATATGATCCTGATTCATAGTAACTAAATTTCATTCGTTATGTCTGCTGTTGTACATTTTATTGTATTCAATTTAATTCACCATTCATTTATATTAAATCTCGTAAATGATCGCTGTCAAAGCAATTATTTTTCTTTACATTGACATATATTGAACAAAAATTTACTTAATGAATTCCATTTGTGTTAACTACGCTAGTTAATAATTATTTAACTTTAAAATTATAAAGCTCGTAACAAAAACACATTAAACTGAAGTCTTCATATTTTTATTCAAAACTCGCAATTGAATTATATTTCCTTAATATACTCGTATTTAAGTCGATGGATAAAGTTTTACGGGAGAAGTTCGACGAACGGAATGAAATAAAAAAGTTTAGTCTTTCTTATGATTATAAACCTGTGTTCATAATGCACGTGAAGTTTAGAAGTTTCTTCTCTGACTTAGGTTATTAACCAAACGGCTCTGCTTGTTATCATTAGATAGAAGTTGACAGTTGTGAGTGAAGTTGAAGCCGGAGCCGAAAATAATGTCAATGCTTGGAGACGTCAGTTCTCATACATAAATATTAATTTATTATAATAACGTAAAAACTTGAGCATGGGTTCCTTGTAAATCTTTTAATTTATGTGAGAAGGATGCATCTACATAATTCTGTACGGTATTATTAAAAGTTTCTTACAAAGCCTTAAAGAACCACTAAGAACGGCATTGCGTCTGGCTTCAGTAATTTGAGTTACGTAAAATTTCCATTTAAATCAAAAGTACCTACTGGGATATTGAATAATTTTACATTTAACGAACACTTAGGAATCTAAGATTTTGAACATGAATGTATGTTATATACATATGAAATGATAATTACCTACATTTTTTTCATTAAAATTCAATGTTCATGTTTACAAAAAACATAACAATGTAATATAAAACTTTACAACTTTGTTATGACTTTATTAATTAAAAGAGTTACTTTGATAGCTGTAGAGACTCAGATAATTTAAAGGTGTCTAATTAACAGTAGTTGTCTTTTTTTACCGTTGCCCGTTTCCGATTAAACAGTAATTAAAATTAATTAAAAGGCTCGTTCTGGTTAACGGCTATTTTCACTTTTTTCATAGCAATCATAAACTTTTTAGAAATTCTTCTACAGGAAATCAAAGTTTCCTGTACAAGTACCACCGCAATGCATGCACCATCAACAAACCAGATACAACCGTGAACTGAGAACACATTTTATGTCACATTAACCTATGCCTCAGTCCAACTGAACTAAGTTGAGAAATACTCAATAAAGTCATACAACTATATAGAGGTTGATTAATAAATATATGTATGTATATTTGATTTAACAAATACATATCCAATTCTATATTTACCGTCGTGAATAACTATAATATTATTTTCAAAATATGGCACACCTATATTTTGTTTAATGTATGTGACATTTTTATAATATACTTGCTCAGGTAAAATGATATCCATTGCCATCAAAATAACAGACAGCGAGGTAACGAAGAGACGTAACGGGGTCGCCTTACAGGCGATGTGTGAAAGAGGATCAAATTGCAATAAAAAAATTACTTATACATAAAATACATGACACAAACATGTTTACTCTGTAATTGAAATGCGTAGAAACACAAGTTTTATATGAAATAAAATATATTTATATTGAAAGAAGCCTAGCTATCATAAAATGTTCGGTTACTATGGCCATCTTAGTCAGCGACCAAACAAACAAGTTGTAAGCAAAATACATTGCACTATTAATTACTTTAACATAATTACAACTTTAATTACTGTATACTTGAGATAACAAAAACTGACGAAGGCGTTATTAAAATGAAAAATGCGAAAGATAATAGAGTTCTGTAATCTCACCCATCGAACAGCGATGAGATTATTATAATTTGACGTATAAAATAAAATAACTGTACGTTGAGATCTATAGTAGTCACGTCAGTTCCTCAATTAAAAACATAAATATTTTTATATATATCTATAAGTATTAGCCCGTAATAAATGGTAAGAACAATTACCTATAATACATACTATTGTAATAATTACACTACGGAATAAGCTAGTGAATTTGATTTGCATAATTACTCAGTTATACGTTAAGCACGAGCGAGAAAGTATGTTTTATAGTATTCATTGACGTATTTATTGATCAAATTATATTCTTAAATAACAATCGTGAATGTTATATAGAATTAAAAAACGTATTTTTTAAGGATTATTTACAAAATATACATATGCACGTAGTAGGAAGTAACATTAGTGATATCATGGCGAGTGTAACGAATGAATTAACGTATGTAACGAATGCGGTTACATTAGAGACGATTCAAGCGTTACACAATCATACCGCACCTAAAACATAACAACGCTGTCAGTCTGTGTCAATCGTGTGGAGGATACCGGCTACATCACAGCCACAATGTAACAACCAGTATCACTGCGAACGAGCGGCCGTTCGTAGCGACAATTTTGTATTTATTACTTTACATATACGACCCTATAGCCGGGTACGTACATGTACCCGACGCTCGTCCACTTTTTGACGCAGAGATATGGTTGTGGGTCGTGTACTTCGTTTGTATTAATTGCACGTCTAACTTAAATAATACACTGATACCCTGATGTTGAGATTCGTGTGTTATGGGTGACACGCAATATCTACGCATATGTAATAAAATTTTAAATGATCGCTTCCTGTACATAAAGGATATATGAGAATAACTATTATAACAAGCCCCATATTAACGCAATAGAACCCAAAACAATGTTGTTAAAATTAGTGTATGTTTGCCTGTGCGTTTGTGCGAGGTTATTTGCGAGGTATTACAGTAAATTTCACTTAATATTTAAAGTTCGTTTCATTTCAGTCCATCCATAAACACAAAAAGTTAAAAATTAATGTATTTCTAATTCATCGAAACGAGAAATACCCAGTCTTAAAACAATGGAGGTGCTATTTCTAAGCGTAAGCGTTTTACTAAACCGTAGCAAGGGCGGTTTACTAGTAATAACATAAAACCTAATTAATTCAAAATCAAAATTATTTAACTACTTATTTATTTTAGTACTACCTTTATATACGTAATTTTTTACAAAAGTTAATTCAGCATCAATAACACGGTAAAAGATTCACTTTGTCGTTGGTGAGCCGCGTGTATTCTTCTTCGAATAATTTAATTCCTCGATACCTTCTAATCCTTTTGCAATATTTACTGAACGCGATGAATTGACTTATTTACTGAAAAGGAATGCAATTATTTCGTCATTTCATCAGAGTAAATGTAAACGACGATTTTATTGGAATTTTTTTAATATTACACTAATTGTTTATGCGCCAAAAATATCTTTGAAAAATCTAATATAGTACTTAAATTTGTATAAAAACAACTCTACCTACTGTCTTTTAAAATCAACTTGAATTATTTATTATTATATAGGGATGAAATAGTATTGATATGCTAAAAGAGTAATTGATCACTTGCATCCGAGCTGAACATGATTCATTCGATCAGATAAAAAACTTACAAAAGATGTTTGATAAATATCGTAAAAATTAAGCAGAAAATATTATTATTAGAGGAGTACCTATTTATCAGTTGACCATAAGTAAGAAGTTCATAAATTTCGTTAAGGCAAGGATGACTCGTTCCATTTATATATTAAATAATTTCTCAAGAGCTGAAAATGTAATTTAACTTAATTTTAGTTGATTTAAAATTATTAATGACATAAGCAGAGTTTAACTGTTGTGCAACTGATCATTTACTTACGTTGAACAAGATATCTTACAGAACTCAGTATTCAAACATCCGAAACAAATATTAACATGTTTTTCTAGGCAATTGTCTACATAATTTATATAAATATTGTTTACTTGTGTCGAGCGATGCTGGCCGGTGTCGGGGATGCCCGAATAGGTGGACGTCACTTGGGTCAGCGATTTCACTTCGCAGCACGTTAAGTTCTTGGTCCCGTTTTTTATCGAATGATAACAATCATTAATCCTTATCCGAAGTCGTCAGGCGGCATATGAATTATGAACTTTCGCTTCTCACCCAGAATCCGATTTTTATTTTAACAGACATGTGATCTACTTTGAGCCGCTAATAGGTTGAAGCCATAAGTCGCGGCCATCTTTTTCGATGACAAGATTACGGTCAAAATTCAACTTGCTGTTATAACTAATCTGTACTGTGAGAAAACTCTTGAACAAAACTGAAATAGATTTCACACACCTTGTTTACCTTTAATTGCGTCCACGCATAAACTAATTATGCAAATTCCGGTTGTATAATTAATTTTGTTTATTTTAACTTTATTTACAAACAAAAATAATTACATAATACTCGTTCTGCGGTGCGCGTATACGTGGAACTATATTATGCGATGTGCATAACACCGTGAAATAAGGCTCCTTAGTAAGTAAAGTAAAAACTATTATATGATCGAAAATTGGACCGATCATGTGTGAAATTTATATACGTGCCTCCTATAGTTATATTGGCTTGTTCGTTTTAACATGGCCTGGTACTCGTCTGTCCTTTCGGACAGTTAGGTGTTATAATTAGAAAGCCCAGCCTGTTCGTATTATGACCGGTTCCTATAATAATTAGTTGTTTTTTTATATAATAATTAGTAATTTAAAACAAAATTTAGTCTGTAAAATATAAAAGTAAATATCGATATGGATTTTTGTTAATTGCAATACACTTAAAAGCCACGTCCGTTATCGGCTTTTCATAATTATCTCGCTGTCGGATGCAAGGACTCCTTTAAAATAAGACGGGTGTGAGCCATAGTAGATGCCGAGGCTGGCCAAGTTATGGTTGAAAGACTTCTTACACTGTCTAATATAGAACCTTATGAAACTGTATAAGGTTGTTTGGATTATCGTCAGAACAAAAGAATTTCTCTTAATATGCTCTAAGCAGCGTTTTTAAATCGATTGCAGAAAAATCAATAGCCAAAACATCCTATGTCACTATATTATTGTTCTTTACATTTAGTCCAGCTCAACCAAAACCTCCATATATGAGTCATGTTCTTCAAATGCAAGTTTTAGTACAAATTCAGTAAGCCCGTAGCTTTTAGAGCGGACGACGAACTATGCAAAATATTCCCTTTGCTACGTTATCCCCCAAATACCCCGAATGTAACTCCACATTTCAGTGTATACAAATTTTGGCAGGTACAATTATTTTCACTTATTGTTTAGAACCGTCCATAACTCCGCGTAGCTTCCAACTGCATTGTTTTCAAACAGGAAGCCATTGCATCTCAATTAATCTGCTTATCTTCGACCATTAGGGACCTATGGACTTGTCCTGAGTCCTGGATGGCAGTTGGAAGGTTCAGATAGTACGGTGAAGCAGCTAAGTGCTTAATTATGTTTATTATTATGTTTGTTTGTCGAGAGTAAAATTCTAAGCGTACACTGTAACCAAAAATCTGTTATTGTATCTAGATCTATCTTAATCAAGTCTCATCCCCAAACCTATCGATCGAATGAACCGTAAAACGTTCTGCATCCAGATTCTTGATTTGGCAAGGTAAACGTAGGTTTCCACGTAGTACCTATACCTAATGCCAACCCATATCCGAAAGTTTTTATACTGTTGTATGCTTCCGACAGCTAAGTCATTCCGAGAGCTATGACAGTTATGTTTTATGCTAATAAAACCTGTTATTTAATTGTAACGACCGCAGCTAACTTCTTGACGTGCCTCCGAAGAAAGAAGAATGGTTGTCTGGAAGCACTCAAGAAACTTCACCACTAAAGGTTACACATTCAACTATCGACCGTACCAGAAGTTTTGTGACTTGAACGATATCTTATGATTGATCAAAGCCGTCACTTCGGGCTATGAATGTTGTTGTTTTGAACTCCCATTTGAAAAAAACAAGTTATAGTCTATTCACACTATGAGAATCTTTAGAAAGCTTCTGTCTTTAGTTAAATGGAAAACTTATGAAAGCTTCTTAAATAAGTTTGTCACCAGATCGGTTAATTTTTTTAAGATTTAAAATTTATCTTATTATTGATGATAATTTTAAATGAATTCAATTATTAAATGATAGTAAACTAGCACGCAGTCCCAATTGTGTCAAATGAACATTTTTTTCTGCGTTTAATTGAACAGAGTATGCAAATAATTATGGCTCGTGAAAAGTTTCAATCATTGAAAATCTTAGAAATCTTCACAAAAATATCAAAGGAAGTTCTGAACACATGTTCATCGTAGCATTTCAAAGTTTAAACTATCAATTGGGACTAGCCAAATTTCGTAGAGCTGATTGCCACCGGATATTGCGTCTACACAGCTCCACGTGGCCTGACGTTGCAGGAACAGCATTAACCCGCATTCACCTCTTCGGAAATTTAAGCTGTGAATTCACCTCGAGATAACCGTTTCTTTAATAAGACTTATGTTAATATTTTGACAAACTTAAGAATGTTAGAATTTGTTAAACATATATCAATACATTGTAATAATAAACTTTAAGTTCTATAATTATTATCAAATCACGATATTTAAACAGAAGCAGAACTGACATGGAAGTCTCTATCTTCTGCCGCGGCAGTCAGAACACGGTAACTGCCTAGTAGGAGCCATAATATATACATTCACGTATTTTGCCTATTTTCAGTTTTGTTCTCACAGTATCTTGAAATGAAAAAAAAAGGTTGATTTTAATTCAACATTTGTGTTACATCAGAGAGCAATTACAACTATGCGTATCTAAAATAACTACCAAACGCTATCAACTTTGTTTGCGCTGATATTTCAATAGCTTCAGATTTGTTTTAAGATAACCTATCATCACAAAGTTTATTTCATTTGTAATATCTATTAATTAATTGTTATCTCTCCAACAAAATTTCACAATTTATGGGGCTTAACACAATACTCAAGAATAATAATTAATATGATAATAACATACATTTAATCTTTATATGCTACAAATGAACGATAAAAAATAAAAATAAAATACATAACCTATTAATATTTAAACATATGGAACCGAATTAATTGACAGGTTTACATAACCTATAAATGATAGAAAACTATAGTACTATTAAGACACACACACACACACATAGAAAGAAACTAATAAGTATAGCCGCCAAAGAAATACGAAAATAATGTTTTTTATGATAACCATAAGGTCTACCGATGTCATATATAGCTTATCATGTGTGTAACATACTAATTTTCATCAAGATATGTCAAACGGTTTTTGAGTTATAGGAGGACATATTGACAGACACTGTAACTAGTTCATTGTAGATTGAAACTTAACATACTATGTGAATGTTTGACGTGTATTTTATACGTTTACTGTATCAAATAATATTTAAATTATTTTGAATTTTTATTTAAATTGAACAAGAACTCAAATCAGATTTAAATTTTATAGGAATACTAAATTTTGTCTAATTTAATTTTCTACAAAGAATAACCATAAACCTGCTAAGTCCAAGAAGGGTGGACCGCGACCGAATTCTTTATCTTATCTCTTTGTAAGAAAGAGATTGGTGTCACAATGCAAACAATATCTACAACTGTACTGAGATTGTTGAGGGTTGACAGTAAAACGCGATATGATCAGTACTGAACAGAGACATCAGTTTTATAAATGAGAACCCAAATTTTTGTTCGTTGACTATAAATGGGTTCGGTATGAAATTTTTCTTATATCATATTAGTTACCGCCGACTTCAAAGACGAGAACAACGCAATATCTACCTAATGATATTAGACTCTGCAAAATCAACATACCTAAAACAAGCTTTAATTACAATAATATTTAAAAAAATAGATACCAAAATTTGAATAACAAAACGACCCTATTAATATGTAGGTAATGGTACAAATGGGAGGAAACATTCAAACAAAATAGAAAAACAGTAAGTAAAGTTTAATTTCGTTTATTATTTTTCGGTATTTCAAGCTGAATTGTTAGCCGAATATAAAGTACTAGTACTCGAAGACATAAATAGCATAGCATAGCATCATTGTACATTTTTTGGATGGTAACTTTGATTTAGAATGAATTTATAATCCTAATATTACGTGTAATTTTGTAGCCAAAATACACAAAGTGGTAAACTAAATAAAATCAAATTCCAAAGTAACATTTTTTTCTTAAATCAAGTCCCATAATATTTTTCTAGGAAATTATTCAGCTGTTGTGGAAGCTAAAGCAGCTGCATTGGCACACAGACAGGTGGATTTTACTAATTTATTCACTAGCTAAGTGAAAATAATATACAAAAAATAAATTTTAGAAACTGCGGAAACATTTAATCTCTACTGAAGTATAGAAGTATTAAAACTAATGTCCAAAGATACATTTAAAACGATAAAATTCAAATTTTATGTTACACTCCTTACACATGAAGACTTTTTTAACGTATTTTTTAACGTCTTTTAAGTATATACTTAGCGTATTTGGTAATGATTGTATAATTTTTGAAGGAATTAATCGGCTATAAAATATCTCACTTACAACCACAAATAAAATGAATGTGTAATGTTCCTTACATTACAGTACCTACAAGAAAACTGAACTTGTTATCGGATTCTCCAAGTTTGACAAGTTTGGGCTTGAGGGATACGAGACGTGATCTTGTATCCCTCGATATTTCTATTTATGATCGTGTAACTTTATCAGGGTTACACACGAACTTTTTATTGTTAAATAATTCTATCGAATTAGCCGATACTGTAGATAATAAAGAATATATTTTAATTGGTATCTATTAGCCAGTACCGCTGACTTAGTAATTCTAAGATAGTCATCTAATAGATGGGAGCAATAGCATAGTAGAGCCGTCATAGCCTAGGTTTGAACTTAGGCCTCCCGTACAGGAGATACGATTTTAATTGCTATTAAGTTTTGAAATTTTGTGCGTATTTACAAATTATTTATTGTCATTAATTAAGAAAAACATCGTGAAACTTGCATAACTGAGAGTTCTCCGTGTTCACAAAAGTATGTAAAATCTGCCAACCCGCACCAGGCTAGCGTGGCGCTTTCAATCCCTCTCGTTGTGAGAAGAGACACGAAGTAATCATGACGAGGGGGGAGAACAGGATTCGTATTCGGCAGGCAAATTAAAAATTTGAAATACATATTATTTCATTTATAATTTTGATGAATATCTTCTTTATTCATATAATACATTTCTATTTCCTTATGTTAATTCATCGCTCTTGTCACGAATGTGCGTGGATTACGATAATCACCTATGTTTTGCTCGTCTGTTCAATTGTCTACAAATAACATAAAAACATGATTATGCTCAGAAATTCATACACAAGATTCATTACAGATATTTTTATTGATTTTTGTCTTACAGACATCAGTTCTCGGTATTCATAATGCATATTATCACAAACGACTATCATTGACATCATCATATTAAAATAACTAAAACATATTTGAAATAGAAGTGGTGATATGCAATTCGTCGTAACATTACAAAGATTCATCCATCACAGAGACTTCCATCAATGAGACGTCACGTTGTTAGCCTGGATTTGTATATTTTACTTTCCTAGCAAATCCTACAATCACAATTCGTGGTTGCCCAATTTTCTTATTCGTTGGATTCGTTACTAGTTAGTTTTTTCGTTTTATCGAATATTGAATTACATCAAAGAGATGAGATATAAATATAGTGTTTATATTTAATATCTTTAATAAGTTTAAATAGTAATACATATAAGTAATAATATATGATTTTGGTAGAAGCCTATAATAAACAATATAAGTAATTGATCTGTAAATATTCTACAATATAGTTGGCCCGTAAAAATTAATAAACAAAATTTTAAAATTATTCATTATTCATTTCTTATTACGGATGAGGATAATTTTAAAGTAGGTCATACACATTCTATCACATACCGTATGTAATATGATGTGACCGGTGACCCTTATCATCATGAAACCTTTTTCACTCATAAATCAAGGAAGAAAAAGCAGACGCAATAGCTGATTTAAGTAATCTTTGTTTACAATATTTTATAAAAAAATTAAACATTGTCAAAGACATTTTGAGTCGAACTCATCGTGAGAAAGTGTCTTTTCACCAATCATCTTTTCTCCAGGTTTGCTCAATTTTGAACAGACTTATGCAGGTAATAGAGCACTCATGGTTTGAAACCAAAGCTAATTTTACTATATTATGGAATTAAACTTTATTAGTATACACCATAAATTAACGCACTAGTGTTCATTTTCTTACAACTATTTATATTTCAACTTGTGACCGTCTTCATAATGCCAACAACTCAATCGAACAACTCGAAGTACGGCGGGTATCCATCCTTACGTAGTGAACGTACCACGTATACGGACGGCGCGGTTCGCGTCGTCATTCATTGTGCGCACTGCAAAGGACTGGAATAACTTGCCGGCGTGGATGTTCCCGCCTTCTTACAATGTGGGAGTCTTCAAGTGAATAGACTTTTATAAGTTAAAGCGGTCAACATCCTAGACTTCATCACCACTTTCCATCTGATGCAATTGTTGTAAAGCATTAAAGTATTCTATGTAAAAATATATTATGGGAAATTATTTAAGTGTGTTGTATATTTGAATAATGTGACCATCGTTTTTAACATCAACATCTATAACCATTACATCAATGAAATTAATGTCGTCAAAATTTATTACTTGAATATACATAGTACAACATACAATACATACATACATAGTACAAGTTGAATATACATAATGAATGTACATAGACATTCTCACTTGCAATTTTGACCGAAAAATTATTATTAAATCAATTATGCACGACAGCACACGGCAATGTGTCAGACTAAAAGGCAATGGAAAACGGTCCATTCATATGCGTCACGCATGAATTATACAGAGTGTGGCAGGTGTAAAATTTTCCAAGATTTCAGAAATATGTAACAACAATACTCGTATTCGATTCGGTATTTAATATTTTTTACCGAACCGTTCCATTACGCGTAAAAGAACCGAAATAACGATCTAAAGTTTCATATGAACAAACTGTTA
>PDGT01000025.1:1488548-1571772 GCA_003671415.1 Megathymus violae
ATACATATATCAAGACTCAAGAGCAAGCGAGTACCAACCAGGGTGTATTTACATTGAATTCAATTGGGAGCTATTTGTGATGGGGACAATTGTTTAATGAATATATTCAAATAGAAACCAGTACTAGTTGGTGCAAATACTAGTGTTCTCGTACTGGTTCAAATTCGACTTTAATCATTGAATAACGTTCCGTTTCTAAAATAATTAATAGAATAGATTATAGAAATAGAAGAAAGAGAATTGAATGAGAAGCACAGGCGAAAAAGATACTGAACTGATTTGTCTTTGTCTATTTGTATGTTGATTATTAACTTTATAATAAATTTTGATGTAGTTTTTAATTTAAATAACTTAATTTACGAATCACTTCATTCAGTTGTAATAGTATAGCAACTGACTTTTTTTTACATAGAATAAATTAATGCTTGACAAAAATCCCACGTGATGGAAAGTGGTGATGAAGTCTAAGATGTTGAACGCACTAACTTATAAAAAGCCTATTCACGTTCCTCTAGAAGACTCCCACATTGTAAGACTTATTATTTGATTCTGTTTAGCAGTGAATTAATTAAAAATGGATTCAACCATAGAAAAAAGGTCTTACATCAGTAATTTGTCATATCGTACACGGAACAGAAAACAAAAATTCAGAACAGTTATAAAACTGAAATACAATTTGAACTATAAAAGCTCCCGGTGACAAAAAAATCTCGGAGATTATAAAAAAAAAATTTGAAGCATAACGCTAGATCATCGAAATATTTAAATAAACAGTTAAACTTATAAAAAAAAAATATTCCGTTACGAGGATTCGAAAAAATAAGTGATTACAACAAATTGTGAACGTTTTAAGATGATTATTTTGATAAATGTCTTGTCATCTTAAAATTAGTTATAATTAATAATAAATCCGGATGTAACATTTAAGTATCAACACATATTTCAGTTTCAGTTGTTAATTCTTTCAACGAACAGAATACGTTGAAACATTCCGCCGCTAAACAAAGCTGACATCAACTATTGTGCTGTCACTCTAATCAGACGACAAAGAATATTAACTAGGTTGTGGATGGTTACGGTCTCTGAAAGAATATTGTATTTTATTAATAGATATCATTGTGTGGGCTAAAGTTTATTTTAGTGTACGGTTAGTATTTTATCCTCGTACCTTCATGCCATATCTTCGCGACAAGGATCGGATAAATGTTATCCGATAATAATATAACATGAGTTGTTATATTTTTTTATTTATTTTATCTCCACAATTGCAAATAACAATGTATATAGTAACTGTAAGCATTTTAAACTTTACTAAAAAAAATCCTACCTATTGTAAATAATTTAGAATTACATTACATTACAGTAAACAGTTTTATAATTTGTAAAGGACGATACGTTCAAAAATTCACTTTGTCGTACGGTATTAGAATTGTTAATTAACAATTAGAAATGGGGTAGTTATTTGATATTGTGCCTCCGCCATATAAATTAGCATTGTTAAAGAGTATTATTACATTATGCATACAAGTTAAACGTTTTAGAGATAAAATTAGGAGTCATACACAAAAGGCGATCTTTTCGTTGTGATAATTGTTTCATACAACCTTCGGAAATTAATTGCAGTACGAAATATAAAAACTAATAACTCAAGAACACATCCGCATGATCTAATTGTTGTGTGGAAGTCTAAATAATTAATATTAGTTATAAATATATCACGAGTACATTTCTAGCTCTAGTGCTAAGTACGTAGGAGCTTGAAGAAGGTTTATGAATGGTAATCACCAAAGTAAAAAGTCAAGGAACATTTAAACAGTATGATACATGTACTACGGCCTTCTATCGCTTCACCTCGATCGTGTTTAATATGGCTTATTGTATTTGTTTATTGATTACTGTTCTCTTTGCACTCACTCATAACATACATTACCCGGGCCATCTATGTAAAGAAAGAAGAAAGAAAGAAAGAAAGAAAGAAAGAAAAAAATATTTCGTAATTATAAACAGTAGTGTGCAAATAACACAAGAGGTATGTTAGTGTGGTAATTACGAAAAAGGATTACACTCGGCTTGCATCATGGAGCGATAGGGAACCATGACTACTGGTTTTCAGTGTAACCTTACTTGTTTGAATAGTTCGAGCACGTCGATCAGCTGATAATAATAATTCAAAATAATAATAACAGTAATATCTAATAAAACTAAATAAAAAAATAAAAATAAAACACAAGCAGATAACAAAACAATGAAATGGGTGTGGGTAAACTAAAAAATAAAAAAATAAATAAAAAGTAAAATAAAAAATGGACGGGTAAGTACGATAATAACAAATACGAATAAGACGTTGTGTGCAAATTAAATGAGTGTGTAATTAGTATTATGAAATTGCCCTTCCTTAGTGAAATTATGTAGAGATGTGAACAAGAAAGGTAGGAAATATTTCACCGTCATATTTTTTTGATAGATCTTAATGTAAGGTCATCGTGGATTGTAAACATTTTACTATGATATACCAATGTCTCATTACGATGAACAGATAATTCCATCAGTTTGGTATTTATTGGTATCTATCGATGACTAAAGTTATTTTATAAAAAACGGATAGGTAATAACATCTTCACCTTTCACAATGTTACGGTAAATTACGTTTCATTTTTAAGGGTAAATGTAGCGACAAAAAGGTCGGTACAAGTTAAATTTACCGTCATATGCGCACAATATGTTGATTTCAAGATACTTATAATAAAACTTTAACAGAAACACCTGCGTATACATTTTTCTTAATTTTTTTTGACAGTCTGCTATTGCTCGTACAGGTTAAATATTTCGTGATATTAAATTTAATATTGTGACATCTTACATAAATGTGATTTATAATTTATATTTTTGATGCTTCAGTGGCGCTATCAACATAAAACGAATAATTAATTAATAATAAATTAATAATAATTTATAATTTATTATTTATTAATAATTAATTATTATGTTTCATGAAGCAAAGTGAAACCCGTTAACAGAATTACAAAACTCTATAACAGAGGGCTTACGTAGAAATTTACTCAGGAATATTGATTATTATAAAGGTGCAAACAAGCAACAAACAAAACGCGATGGAACAAAATTATCCTGTTATCCTATTAGATTTCGAAAGCAGAATATTGAAACCATTTACGTTCTAGCTTCGTACAATCCAACAAAGGAGCGTATAGATCACGTGACGGTAAAAAATAAGTACCGTCAATATACATATATTTGCAAGGTAGCAGCAATGAGCTGCGAGGCCTTACAGTGGGCAACGACAATTCCAGTAATTCAATAAT
This sequence comes from Megathymus violae, assembly GCA_003671415.1. Classification (NCBI taxonomy): domain Eukaryota; kingdom Metazoa; phylum Arthropoda; class Insecta; order Lepidoptera; family Hesperiidae; genus Megathymus; species Megathymus violae. Next base: position 1,491,869 of record PDGT01000025.1, read on the forward strand.
TATCAAGTTTGAAATTATCGATTACTCATCATACATTTGTAGAATAAATCTCATATCATTTTTTCATAAGTGCTGCCACCATTTTGCGTGAAAGGTGATTTACAATCAACTAAGTAATGTGTCGGGTAAAAGTAATTTCCGTGTCTAACTTATCTCCAGCCTCTTCATATAGATACACCTACGTATTCACAGTAATAGTTCAGCAAAAGGCAATCACTTTAATAGCTCTTAACGCAGAACAGGATACAACACTTAGGCTCTCAAAGAGCCAGTACGAGTATGACGACACCTGAATCGTTTAGTCAACTGTCCAATCGAGGCTCAATCTAATTAGTTTATCAGGAGCGTGTAGTAAACAGTATGCCTGGTTGGCTAGACAGATAAGAGTAGATTATGAAAACGTTTACCCTGTAAATAGGTGACCATTTTGATTTGCCATTAGTCGTGGTCAATCACGTCGATAGCGCAAGATAACTATTATTTTGGCGGTAACTTTTACGATAAAATTAATTTGGAACCCTAATTGGTTTTTTTATCTACGAGCTTGTGATTTGCAAAAGAAAAGAAAAGTATTCGTCCATGTAGTGCAATTGCCGTCGTAAGGCAACATCTATGCGAGTCGCAGACTATTTTCTATGGATATAATAGAATTAATTTGAAGTCTAGAACATATATATTTTAATTGTAATTTATTTATGTCGGCCCAATTACATGGATGCTAGTCATGGCGAAATTGCGGTGGGGGGAAGAAACTTTTGACAGTTGACACTTGACAGACATTAATGACAGATAAGCCGTTTAACTTTACGTCTACTATGTTTTACGTTCTTAGATCCCATATCACGACATTCGACTCTAACGTAATCTTTACACACTGAAAAATCGTATGTACCCGTTACAGATAAAATGTGTAATGTCCGCAATGATATAAGTCCGAAATCAATCTCAACTTTCAAAGGCATTAAAAAATTATCGTTCCCTTATATTAAGAGCTATTCGTCAATGTATATAGCATATTATTTATAGTACGAAACGTCATCTACCCAAAACCAATTCAAACTTAATAGGGTTTCTTCAAAGATAAATAAGTGGAATTCATTGAGCCCAAATGCGGTAGAAATTTGCCCTTTGGAACGGAAATGCTGTAAGTACTTGATACTTTTTAATAGTTAAACCGGCTCAACGGAATAATATTAATACATTGTCATAATATATTGTAGCGAGTTTTAGTTGGATTTGACAATCAAATGTGACCTCGATTACAATATTTAATTATCAGATAAGCGCAACTGCATCGAAACTAAAATTTAACTAACAGTATTTAATGCTAGATTTACATTGTTCTAAAAGACACTAAACACCTTAAGACACTTAAAGACACTAAATACCTTAATAGTAAACTGCCCTCCCTCGCTTTGAGTCAGAAACACTACGCCTTACGCTTAGAAATAGCACCTGCAGTGTTTTAGGACTGGGTTTTTCTCGTTCTATGAATTAGAAATATATTAATTTATAACTACTTGATTTATGCACGGATTGAAATGAAATGAACTTTAAATATTAAGTGATGTTTACTACAAGACAATAGTTAAAACTGTAACCAAATTGGTTAAGTCGTTTCTGAGGTTAGCGCGCACAAAGCACAGAGAAACAAACACAAATTCTAACAAGTATTATTTTGGGTTCTATTGCGTTAATAAAGGCCCCTGATAATAGTTTTTGTCATATGTATTTCATGTTATTAATTTCAAAAAAAAATTATATGTATAAAGGCAGACTAAAATTTGTTAAAAAACTATTATTCTATTGTTGATACCTGATTCGATGACAGTTTTAATCGATCCTGTTATTTTTGGTCGATAATTAACGATGTTTGTAGTTATCCAAGGGAAATTTTAATTTTCTTCATACTGCTTTCGTCACCATATATATATATATGATGTTTCGGTTTCCATTACATCCCCCATTTATGGGACTCCGTAACCGTAACTGAAGTTATCGGATATCCGAAAACGTTTCCGATAGAGACAAAGTCTAAATAAAGCACGTTATGACTGGTTGACGCTGACCGAGCCGATACATTAGCCAAGTCGTTCTCATTTTAGAAAGTTTCTATTATTTAATTAGTTTTTTCTGCGCTTATAATACCACATAATACCTACTTAGGAACAAGGTAAAACTTTGTAAATACATTGTATTTCTTTCCAAGTCGCAAATCATCTAATATCGTTAAGTGAATTTATTCGAAACAATCGGATAGTCCGACATAATGTCATATCCGTAACCGGAACCGAAACCGGTATATATTATTCATATATCCGTATCCGTATCCGGATATGAAATTTCATATCTATAACATCCCTAATATAAATGAACATAAAACTGGATGGTGAAAATGATCGGATTTGTATCTCAGCTAATCGGCTGGTATGAAAAAAAAACCCGCAACGCAGTAGAATCTGATACTCTGTTAAAAGAAGAGCATAACATCGGTATGACTTTGGTTATTATTAACATAACTGGTTTTACAAGCGCTAGAAATTTGCAAGGCTTACCGCTGTAACACGAGTTGCGTTTAAAGCCAGCATTCCAAATTTAACGAGGCATTTGTGCCCGGGTATCAAGGTAAGCTTTTATGTAAATTGAATGTACAGTCGAGAACCAAGGTCAGCTTTTACTTTATGATATTCTGTACCCGCGCCGTGATCCGTGTACATGTGTTTTTATTAACATATTAACGAGTATACGACACCATGAGGTACAGAAATACGTTCCATCATTAATCATTTAATTTTTTTAATTTTTTTCATATTTTCTAAATAACAAGTGTTATTGTTCGAAATTGAAAACTTAATTTTTTTTAGTACCAATGATTGAATTATCACACAAAATTATTTTTTAAATTTAATTCTAGTTTAGACACTGTCGCTGAAAAAGATATAAAAATCTACTTTTTTTTATGATTTAGTTTTAAAAATTTCGTTCTTAGCTATTTTACATATAACATGCTTCATAACTTGAAGTATCAGTAAAGTGCTTTCAGTATCACATATAACCTCAACTTATAAGCAGAAAAGCCTCTCTAACAATAATTTTAATAACATCATTTTAAGAGGAAGTTCACATAACAAATTAATCCTGAAACTGTCTAAATTCAACGTAAGACAACAAATTTATTGGCTCCTCTGGATAACATTAAAATAATTTTATGCCCAAGCACGTTTCTATATAAGCCAAACGTTTTATTACAAAATGGCCGTAAAATTTTCAAAACAATACAATACCGTAGTAGCAAATTGTCCTCACGTACGTAGAATTCCTCTAGTCGTGAAGCAACATGACAAATAGTAACTTCACGATGAAGTTGGCCGTAAAGAATATATTGTACGACAATGTAAAAATAAACGAGGACTCCATCCCTCTTGATTCAATGCTAATCTCCCTTGCGTTATAATGAACCCTACTGAACAGCAGATGATGTTATGGCGCCAAGTACCTCATATTATAGGTTCCACCACGCATTTCATCCTGTTGGTACGGAAACGTGATAGTAGGTTTCTTTATTTATCCGAATATTTATCACCGTTCTTATGGTGTCAACTGTGAAAAGTTTTATGACGTTTAGGTTAAAGCATCGAATTGTTGCTACATCTCGTTGGTGACCATCGAAGAGAAGGAGCTTCTGGTCGAAAACAAGGAGGTACGGAGACTATTCCACCGCGCTGCAAGGGAATGGATTGATGGAGGATTTAGTAGCTGACCGTATTATCGGAAGTTTTTACTTGCAACTAAAATCTTCGACGTAGTTTAATGACTGTCCAATTGTAACAAGCAACTGAACATGCCCTCCGCAGCACGGAAGCTGTTAAGTAATTACCATTTTTAACACGACCGATTAATCGCACTAGGCATCGGGCAATGAGTACTTCGGATTGGTATGGCCAAATTTATGTATATATTAGTAACATTTTCAATAATGCACGTTCGCTTTGTTTCGGAAAAATGATCTTTATGAACACACATAGTGACTATAGCCAAAACAGTTCGTCGTTTTTATCTCGCATTTTACAAACGCTTCATGTTTCTAGCTCGTAAATCCGTTTAGTAGATTTTGAGATTGTGGCGTTTAAAACAAATGGAGGCTGTTTTGTAATACGTAATGATATGGGTAACGATACTGGGCTCCCGAGTTTTGCGAGCAGCTGGAAAAATACAATTAATAATATTTTTTAACAACATTTTAAAATTCATTTCAACAGTGAAAATAACTTGATTGATTTGATTTGGAAGTTGTCTGTTATTACCTACTTTCAGAGTGGACCGTTTTAACCCAATTTTACGTGAATATAAAGGCTTTTCATGAACATCAGCACAAAATATTTAGTTAATAAAAATGTTGAAAGTGAATTTTGAACACTCTAATTATAAAAATGGTGGTGATTCTCTAATTAGGTTCTGAGTAGCATACATTTGGGTTACAAGGTGTTTTAAAGCCGTTGGGCTCTAGTACCACGTCATACGCATTGGTCGAATGTTAATATGGTCTGCTTGACTCGCTAACGAACCTTCCTCGCCAAGTGAATTCATCAAGTGAATAAATAAAATGCGTTTTGGTTATGTTGTAGATTAGTTAACAACTTAGAGGCATCACGGCCACTTCTCTTTATTATTAGATTTAAGGCCAATTTTTTCGTTTCCGATAATTAGTATAAACAAAAACGCATGTTTACATAAACAAGAGCTATAAGAAAGATTGCTATTAACTTAAAAGACATACGTCGATTCTTGAAATATAGATCTCTTATGACTACCCTTTTGTATTTCTGACATTTCTGTAGTGTATGGTCTATGTATTTCTATGCTGAATTACATGTACAAGTATACTTGCAGGATGTACATTAACTACCCTACATGGTTCATGGAAATCGGTTCAACCTTCCTAATTGACTAATAAACTAATGTTTAGTTAACACAACTTCCTGCAGAACTCGTTAAACAAATATTTTTATGACAAATAAATGTTTATTCTCGGATCGTAAGTGTTTCCGAAGGATCCTAGTCCAAATTCTAGTGATAGGGTGTGAGTGTATAAGCTTTTACTTCTGTCCAACCGAGAATCGAATTCTAGACCTTTTGATGGCAGACAGGGTGATTACGAACTGAATGACAAAATTGTCGATACCAATATTTTTTTAATTAATACCCATATTCTAGCTTGCGATCCTGCATCCGATTAAAGGATATATTCGACCATCGACTTGGAATCGAAATTCTAGATTGCATTTAATATTCAAAGTGATAAAACTAAACGAAAAAATTTATGCAGCACTCTGCATAATATGAGATGATAGAACCCAGCGATCATTTTATGTTATATCATTTTATTCGTGCTAGGTTTTATGACTAGTAGCAATAAATGTAAAATCTTCTTTCAGGATGGTACGACTCAGCTCCTTCCTCTCTTGCTGCCTTCTCGGCACCCTGCTGTTCGTCATTCCAGCCGCCTCCTACCCCAGGTAGTTGTATTTAATCTGTCCTGCAACAACATACGTCATGACCAGAATGTATGTTGTAGTGCGATGGAATTTATTTTCAGCTTCTTTCAGTGATTGTGCATATGTATTAAGAAGTGTTAGCAATTATGATTACTTTAATCTGGTATTCTAATAAAGACCATCGGTTTATGTTTAATAGAACAACCGATAACCTGAATGTTCCATAATTAATTTCCACTATTTACGTAACTATGAAAAGTTAAGGTGCCTACAGATTTTGATCCGGACACTCTTTTCAGAGAAAAAAATATTTTTCAACCACTCACTTACTTAGTAGATAGCTTATACTTAAATCTGCTATAACTACTTAAATATAGATATGGCTTAGTTGCTAGTAATCTCAATATTTAACTGAATTATTATTTTTGAAAGATTATTTTTGTCCTGAATAATTTAAAACAGTTAAAGCATAGGATAGCATTAAAAATAAAAAAATAAATCGTAAAATTTTTACATGGCTATCGAATGTAACAATCAAAAGCCTTTGAAACTCCTTTTAAATTTGTGCTTTTTACTTTTCAATGTAACAAGTGTGTTCTTTTCAAATTTTTTAGCCCAAGTAACTACTATCGCGATGAAGTGCAATACGAACCGGAAGAAATCATGGAAATGCTGAACCGTCTCAGCAACCTCATCCAGATGGAACGCAAGATGGAAACGTATGTTTAGTTTAAATCCTTAAATAATTATTTTTACAGATGGTATTAATTAAGGATGATAATGATGTTACCACCTGGCTTTTTATCAGAACTATTGCTGCAACAAAATGTTGAGAATTTACTAATATTGTAAATATTTTCCTTACTGCATCATTATCATTCTTTATTTCATTTTTTATTAAAATTTATAGATTCTTTTGTAACATTGTTTGCTACTAAATCACCTTGTTAAAAAATACTTCTTCTCTCTTATTCTTTTTAACACAATCTTCTCTTTTTCAGCTATAAAGATGACATTACTAGGTATGTCTAGAAAGATGTGCAAAATCTGTATACATACACTGTTTATTCATCCGTATACACATATCATCATCTTTCGCGGCCCTACAATACATGTTCAATAATATAAACCTTTAATAAATATGATTTATTTCTATGTAGCCCATATTGTGTTATAAATTTACACGTAATAATAAATAGTATAAATTATTTCTTTACGTCTGTACTCCGGCAGAGTGAAGAATAATAAAATTGTAATAAATTTGCAAGATTGCACAGTTTCCACTTCGAAAATAGTTGTTTGTAATCAATCATGTAAATAGACGAATGAATATATAGTGTACGGTTGCATGAGTTTGTTTAGTTATGTGATAGAAATGCTGCTGTTATTTTGCGGCGTATTTATTTCAATTTGCTTATTCATAGCAAATAAAGACCTCATTTTGTGTTTAATTTTGTTTCCTGAACGAAGTTTGGATGAGCCGCTAGTAGCTTACAAAATAGTTTAAAAATGCTTTAAATATATATTACATTTGTTCGTTATTTCTAACCCTGCTCAAAATTATAAAACATGCTTAAAAAGAAATCCAAGTAATATCAATCAATGTTTACCTATTTCCATTTTCACTGCGTTTTTCTGGCCAAACAATTTTTTGCCTTCTACATTTTTAGAACTTTTGACTATTTCGAATTCAAGTTATTGAAAGTTAAAATTGATTAAAAATATTCTAATACTTATCGAAAACATGTAATAGATATAAAATTTTCGTTCTCTAACCCTGACATTATACAGATTTTGTTATAATACGTATATAATATTACGCTGTCTTCGCTAGTAAGAATTTAATTTAAGTATATTTCGTGAAAGTCTTGACAAATTCTTTCCCCAGTTCGGGATTTAACCGCTCTTGACACCCCGAATTCATTTTTCACGTTGCAGCTATGGCAAGCCATTAGTTTTTTAAAATGTATACTAACAGGACACTGTAACGCTTTTAAGCTGAATATTTGTTTGCATTTAGTTTGTCAGGCTTTTACGTGCTTGCTTTATGAAGATAAAAATGCTGGCAGAATAAAAAACGTAGTTTTAAACACTGCATAGACGATTTACAAATATTTATAGGCATTGCATGTATAATTATTACACTACTGGGCAAGTTGCTACTGGAAATCGACTTTATCTATTGCTTTTAACGACCCTTTTGATTTTCAAAAAAAAAATATTTGTCTTATTTGAAGTTACAAACAAAAAGATCAGCAGTATCCCAATTGCTTTACTTTTCTCAAAGACTGCGAAAACCTGAACTTCGTCGTAATGTAAAAGACTAATGCAAGCAAAGTAAACCGGACACGTTATGTGAATTTGCAAATCCTTCCTCCGTAGATTTGCCCGGATGCAAGAACAAAGTAATTCAGTAGTATAGCTAATGTCAAGCGCTTTTGGACGTACTGCTGTTAGTTGGTAGTTTTGAATAATATGATGTTTTGTAGATACGAACTATATTCATATGAGAGTAGCAGAGAACCATGAAGAGATGAATCATCTACTACATCCCCAGTGAAATGACTAATTTATTACTCTTAACTGCTCCTTACTCCTGTATATTAAATACTAACATATATATTAAACATTTTGAGATATATTTATAATTTTATCTTCATAAAGGACATAGATATGTATTTTTTTCTTAAAATTTTAAATTTGTATTTGCCAACCTATGTTTATTATTCTTTTATAATATATATATTATTAATTAAATTCCTTTCTTTTTAGTTTTATCTACTCAAATAATTTATTTGTAATGGATTTATTTTTTTTACTTGAACTTATTTTTTTACATTCCACTATTTACATTTTTACACCTTGGTTCACGTTACTGAAGTTTTAGCAAGGATCCCTTATTTTTTTTAGTAATAAATATAGCCTATGTTACTCAAACATAATGTAGCATTCTAATGGTGAAACAATTTTTAAAATCGGTTCACTAGTTTTTGAGTTTATTCGTTACAAACATACAAAAATACAAAGCTTTCCTCTTTATAATATTAATATAGATAGAGCCATGTACTTAGTAGACAATGAGTACCTTTTCTAAATTTTCAAATAGTTTAAATTAAATTAATACGAGTATGTAGTGCTTGCTTACAAGTGTCAATGTTTCTTATATTTGTATAAAACGAATTCTGATAAGATAATCTGTTGCAGCGAGAAACGTGCCCTGGATCTTGGTCTGAATCGCGGTTACTCCGGAGCGATCCACGCTAAACATCTCATGGCTATGCAGGCTGCCAACTTTGCCGGTGGTCCAGGAAGGAGGCGACGATCTCTGTAATCTCTGACAACATCAACGTGGAATAGAAATCATCCAAAAACACTGTCCACATCAGAAACTAATCCAGCTATCGAACCATCCACCGATGGCTGGTCAAAAAAGACACACATGAAGATGTTACCTCGAAAATACAAATTCACTTTACTTTAACTATCATTTAAAGCTTCTAAATAGATCTATTTATTATAATATTAAATATGGCCTATAACTAGTTCATGTAGATAAAGATTTCAATTTATTCAGCTTTATCATTCATGTAGTCATTAAAATATAGTGAATTTTAAAATATCATATGAACATTATAAATTTCATTGATACTTCTTCAGGTGACAACATACCAACAGGAATAAACTACTTGTTTCCTTAAAAGCGCATACTTATTTTTATAGTGCAATTTCACATCTGGAATAAATAGTATTTATTTTAATATCATGCAAGTGAATAGGTTTTTGAATATATATTGTTATAAATGTCACTTTATCTGGATACATTTTAAAATAATCTGATAGCATAATTGGTTGATTTTGGACTGTAATGTCTGCTACCTTCACTTAATAAATTACCTTTCAGAGAAATTAAGTGTAGGCAATTTAATTATTTTTTTTGGTGACCGATTGAATTTTCATATTCCTTTCAAAGCATTTCCTGTATGCTATAACCCGGGTAAATTTTTGCAAAAAGTATTGTGCTATTGTAAGTGTACCGAATTATGTTCCAGTATATAGTTTGCAATTTGTAATACAAATTATGTTAACACTTTAAGACGTAAACATTATTACCTAATTATATGTTTTCTACGATTTCCGTTTATAAACTGTAAATTATTACACTTTTAAATAATTTGCTTCTTGTGATTTGAAACGGTGTTTATTGAATTGTATTTTCTGATTGCTCAGAGTATTTAGAAATTTCATGATTGTCGTCCTAAAAATATTTTAATAATACTAATTCTTTACTGTTTCATTAAATAAAAACCATTTTCTTGACGATACTTCAATTTTCCATTCCTTGTAGGTACTAGAGCTAATTTTCCTATTCTTATAAATGTATGTGGCAATTAGTACTAAAATAGTCTTGTTAATAAGTGATAAATACCTCCTGTCTAGAGTTTATTGGTTATAAATAAAGATATATTCATATTAACATTCATGTGTTTAAGTTGCTCTTCGTTGTTGAATTCAAGTTTTAACAATGCACGAGCAGAAAACGTTGTTTATTCATTTGAAATCGCCCTTTGATTTGAAATTGTTAAGGTGAATATAATTCTGTATACAGTAAAACTGTAATCTATAGAGATTATAGGGCTATACATGCATATAAATTTGTTTAAGTGTTCGTGTCACTTCTGAACGACCTGATTTGTTAAGCACATATTCGTGCATTACATTATTATTGACATTGGTTGTTGGCTGTGCGCAATAGATGGCGCAGTATGCATTTTTTTTATAATAACTGATAGAGGAAGGAGGAACCGACACATCTAGATATAATAACAAATAAAGGTGAAATATGAATTTCAACAATAGACGCATTAACAAAATGAATCACATGCATAATACTGGATACTAATATTAACAATATTTTTAGTAACAATTTTTAACTGATAAACAAATAGCATTACACCATAATGCAAACAAAGAAACAACCCAATTCAGTATTAATTTTTTAATAAGTACCAAATGTCAGTCTTAACTGTAAAGTTTCATAAATCAATTCTGTTTGATATGACATTACAAGAAGAATTAGGTCTACTTACATAAAATAACTGATATATAAATATGAACTTTAAGACCAAACCTGAATATATTAATAATACATAGTGAAGTGTACCCGTGTTATAAAGTAGATAAAAGTGCTAATGATACAAATAAAAAATACCTCTTCTGATATCCTTCAGATTATAATACAGTAATGTTGTACTCTTATGGCACTAACTGCGTATCTTTAAATCAATAAGGAATACGTGACATCATCCCATTACCTTCCCATTGCAGGCCCTAATTCTCTCACTCTCTCTCTCTTGTAGTCTCTTCATGGTTTGAACTTTTAAGTATACCAGAACCGGATCCAGAGCTAAAGATTCGCAGACGATTTTAAAGCACCTGAAGGCATCCGTCATGTCCAATGCACAGAATAATTAATATCCGGGTGTATATATACACTATATATATCACATTGATCGCTCGTTTCTTTGTTTCTTTTTTAAATTTACTAATAGAACTGTGGTTAACTTTGTGATTAATTTCCTCATACCAATATAATGAATGAAAACAGAACATACAAATAAAATATTGATATTCATTAATCTTGCAAGGTTAGTATTATAGAATAAACCTCGTGTCATTAGAAACTAATTAGAATAGGTTGTTTACTGTTGCAAAACTATCTGCAACTTTAAACGGAGCCGTAATTTTACGTAAGTAGTGACATAACATCAAGATACATATGTCTCAAACTGTAAGTACAATCACGGAGCCACTTTCGCAAATATAATATAACTACTAGCGCCATCTACACAAAATATTAGAATTAACATAAACTTGTGCAAATGTGGACGTTGTTTCTCATACTATAGTTGCAATTAAATACTATAGATATCGCTGATGATATAATAGTAAAAATAACTACAGACTTATACGATAGGTGGCACTATTTCTTATTATATAACTTCTTATTACATTGTACATTTTATAACATTCATCATATTTTTGCTAAATTTGTGTAATGTAGTTATTTTATGGCGCTATGATCTCTTGAACGATCGGTAAATTTCTGGATCATTTTACTCGCAAAATAGCCTAAAAAATGAATTTGTTATATTCTTAATAAACCCTTAGTCAATAGAACATTGTCAGATTGCCATTAGAAATTCCATTACTCAAACCATAAAAGAACACTGTGGTCATGACTCCGGGGTTTTTAATAATGAAATCCCAGATAATTATCAAGGATTATCAACGCAAAATGTCTTACACACGATATAAAGTTTATGGAAACTGTTACCTACTATGATAAAGGGGATGTTAAAATTTACGAAGTTCCTTCCTTTGTTAATAATTTTACTAACATTACTTTTTATGATTTTACCAGCTCCTGGTAAGATCATTTCTACCCGTATAATGCGATTTGCAGAAAATTTAACAAATGCATTAATTAATTTTCCGATATCATCGAAAATTTCTGCAGATCTATTGATAGAGTCATTATGATTAAATTGAATCCCCACGTTCCTGTACCACTGGTCAAAATCAATCTTTATAGTAAGATAGCATTATCAAAACATAGATTATATCTCTATGACTTATAACTAACTTTATATTTCAGTAGCGCCCCATTTCAACTTACATTACATAAAATATACATAGGTACACTTGATATTGTAGGGTTTGTCCATCTGGAATAATATACCTTTCAAATGGTAAAAGATTCTTGTAATAGGTACCGTGATACTGGAGGTTACATTTGCGTAATCAACCAACCGCATTCAAAGATGTTTATAAGATAACTTTGCTTCTGAACTATGTACATCGACGCATAGTCTCGATGCCAATTGGCAAAAATATATAGTCTTGGATAATAGATACATATTTATAAAGGAGGTATGTCAGTAGTGTTCTGGAAGATTAGTTTACAAGGGAAGATGCCATAGTATATTATAATTTTATTTAGTTTTACGCAGCTTGAATTATTTCAGTAGTTTTAATACTCGCCCTCCTTGATTCATACTAAGCTACCTTACGTGTTTTAGTTAACAGAATGGAAGAGGTAGTGATAATTAAATCCCCCGTTACAATCTTTACAATGCATATGTACGACCATAGCGTCGGTAACCTCTTACTCTCTGGTGAGCCACTTGCTTCGTTGGTGGGATATTTACATTAAAAAAAAATAAAGATTTCTAGGCAGAGTCGGCAGTGATTGACCATCTTGCTTAGAAACTGTTAACCCAGCCCATAACAGTTAAACAGCCGGGCTTGGATCGCATTAATAATGTGACGGATAATGGATTTAATCCATCACGAAAGCTAAGGGCGTATTTTCAATGCTTACATATATTGGGTTCAGTATGGAAACTCAGAAATAATTCTCTCGAATAATTAATTACAAGAGGCTATGGTAGAAAAACATAAAATAAACAAAAAATAATAAAGAAAGCATTCAAGTATCAAAAGTACGTACGAAGTTGTTACTTTATTTATGAAAAATGAAGATAAAAGAAAAAAAAATGTAAGATTTACATTGATTTCAAATGTGAACAGTTATGTGCAATATTTCTGTCACCTACTGTATATTAATAATTTATTTGACCTTCATAGAACTTTTCGTTTCAAGGGCACTAGGACTTGTGGTGGAGCAAATCCTGGAGCTTGTTCAGCTAGCAATAGACTTCTTGTCAATCGTTTACCAAGATCGGGATCAGCTAATGAGTATAGCCTTATCACCCTTCTCTGCATGTAAGGCGCTATTGGCAAAATCAATTCGACAGTATTGTTAACAAATCTACCTTTTTGCTCTTCAGTAACTACATAATTACGGTAAAAGTATGCGGCTGGCTCAAGATCTATAGCTCTGGATTGCAATAGACTTAAACTATCCCTGGGTCGTGACTCCTCAACATATGGTACAGGACCACTGAAGGAATTTGGGAAGTAATCAGGTGCGTCTTTCATGTTTTCTAACACAGGTGGTACTCCATCTCGATTGTACTCCTTTCTATACACAGGAGTATTTACATGTATTCTGTTATGATTTATACCTAGCCGGTGAATTTGTGCTTCCCTATAAGCCAAACGGCGAGCTCTAAACATGGAGTCAATTGGTCCAGGAATACCCGGCACTAGATTCGCAGGATTCAAAGCACTCAGTTCAACGTCTCTAAAGAAGTTGTCTGGATTTCTATTTAATATTAATCGGCCTATTTGAACAGTGTCATAAGTCCCTTTTTTCCACAATCGAGTAACGTCAAATGGATCATAATCGCAACGTAGTATGTCAGCATATGACAAAACATCCATTTCTAAATCCCAAGCAGGATAGTTTTTTTCTGCAATAGCATCGTAGAGATCTCTATTGAAGTAGTCTGGATCTCTCATATTTATTAAATTTGCTTCAAGAGCCGGAAGATTTTCTATGCCCTGACAAGATCTGAAATTGAATCTAACGAAATGTCTTTCACCGTGTTTGTTTCGAATTTCGTAGGTTTGAATTGGAAAATAATCGGTTTTTCTGTACCCGTTAGGGATACCGTAATCTGAAGATAGCCAAAATATTGCGTGAAGTGTTTCAGCTCTTTTAGTTATAAAATCCCAGAACATGGTAAAATCTCTACGAAATGTCTTTGGATTTCTTTTTATAGCAGCTCCAAAGGGTTCGAAATTAATAGCATCTCTGTAAAAATACACTTGAGTATGAAGACTTAAAAAATCCAAATTGCCTTCTGCTGTAAAGAATTTAACGGATAAAGCCTTCTGTTCCCGAGTAGCATCATTTCCACCTTGATTTTGGATTGCTTGAGAAAATCTAACGAACGCTGGTGTTTTCTTTCCTATTCCATTAAAAATATCAGCAAATGTGTACTTGGAGATATCATTTTTAACTTCGAAATAGCCCCATGCTCCTGTGCCCTTGGCGTGAACCACTCTCTCCGGAATTCTTGCATTAACGAAATCTGTCATTAAATCCACATGAAACTGGTTCTTATACTGATTGATGTTCATAGCAGTTGTGTCACGAACTTCCACGGGTAGTCCAGAGCTGGTAGTAATTACCCCTATGGGTTCCTGAAAAGAGACATCTCACATAAAAAACAAAATATATCTTTTAAATCAATTGCGTCATCCACGTACGACATTAAGGGTGTAAGGGGATTAGACCAAGGCATTCAGTTTGGACTCAGCTGTTCAGCTCAGATCAGGTGAGGTCAGACCACGAGCATTACCATTAATTACACACTCAGGTGTCCAATATGCTGGTCGTGGATTGTACGTAAAATACACAAGTTTCGGATTATACCACAAAATTTTAATATTAAATTTTTGTACATACCGGATGATCCAATTTGAAATCATACAGCTGTCGGTCTGACGGTGTAGTTCTATTAAGGAAGGCCATGTTTTCATAATCGATATGGCTATCGCAGACTCCATATTCGATTAATTGACTTAATAATGTAAACCAAGAACAAAAAATCAATCTTTTCATATCGAATACGAAGCAGACATTGCAATTAACTGCCTTTAACAGCCTAGATATATAAACTACACATTGTAGCAGTTAATTAATGTAAATTTGTAAAATTAGAAATAATTACTTGCATAATGTCAGGATACTAGTTATTTTTTTAACAACGTTCCTTGAATCGGCATATATTCAATGTTAATAATAGGTGTGGTATTAGTAATTATATAGGGTGATACTCAAAAACTTCTATAAATACATAAATTAAGCTTTGATCTTCATTGCATATGAAAAATAATTTCCAGGAAGAATGTGTTTATTGATTACATATTTTAATGCATATATTACACACACAATTTTTTAGAAAAAAAATATTAGGTTGTATTTCATTGTATAATATAATTTATTATTATTATTAAAAAAGAAATTTATTTCCATAGATAAATAAAAATTATTTGTATTATAGTGTTATAAGTGAAAAATATAGAATTCAAAAGATAAATTGTATTAAATTATTCTTGGCGGTTAAAAAAAAATAATTACAAAAGAATATCAGAAGAAATAGCATAGAAGAAGTATAAGTCGCTTGGTAAGATGGACTTGGCCTCTACCCAGGTCCGTTAGTTCTCTGGCGTGCAACGCGCGGAGATCTCAGTGTCTGGAGCGTGCGTAAGGGCGCACTAGACGTCCAGACGTCTCCGGCGTTCAGCGCGCGGAGACCTCGGTGCTTAGATGGGATGCTTTAGAGCGCACGAGATGATTGGAGTCTCCGGCGTTGAGCGCACGGAGACCTCGTAGTCAAGAGTGAGAAACTTCCCGACACTGTCTTTGCGAGACTTCCCGAGACTGCGTTAAGAGACTTCCAGATACTTTGACAGACTTCCAGTGTGTTAGGTTGGAAGACCTTTTATACCTATGATTTTTCTAAAACGGTCTTTTCAGAAATCAAACTTTGAATTTCTCGTCGGTCCAATAAATCTTGTTAAAAAGGAGAGCACAAATATATATAATATATATGTATATATTTAAAAAAATGTAACAATGATGACTTAATTTAAGACACTTACTAAATGCTTGACATCAGTAACCAAATATTATAATAATAAATTAAATAGGTATCATAATTAATATACGATACGCCTGGAACAGAACCCAGAAGCTAATTGATTGAAGGAACCGTGTTTCGATTAGCAGCATGTTAAGGCCAGCGATAGTTACAAATTAGAAAATAAAAACAATCTGACCGAGCACAAATAGTATTAGATAGATAAATTTTTCAAATGTGCACAGAAACTATAGAAAAATACGATAAACCATCAAAGCTAAGTTTAAAAAAAAATAAACATAATAAAATATTAAAAATATTTGACTTATCGTCCGTGCAAAGAACTGTTTGATTTTGAATAAATATTTTGGTTATTGGACAATTGAAGTGTCGCCAATGAGGATCAAATTCTAAAAAAATGTCATAAAAATAAATTACCGGTTTATTTAATATATTTTTAATGTATTTTTTGGCATAAATTCTGGTCAAATAGTAATTATGTTTCACAACAAAATCTAAATAATTAAACCTGTATTTTGTAAAGAAAGAAAGATAGAGAAAGAGAGAGAGAGAGAAAACGAAAGAGAGAGAGAGAAAGAAAGAAAGAATGAAAGATTAAAAAAAATCATTGAGCTGCAATTATTAAAATCATTAACAATTTTTAGTTCCTAATAATGAGTGCATTGCGAACAGTCAAAACAATAACGGTCAGAGTCGCTGGCAAAACCACACAAATCTAGCCTAGTAATTGTCGATCAGGAAACAGCTTGTTTTGTTATAATTCGTGGAAACAGTTCGGAAAATGCTGTTATCAAATGTGAATTAAAGGATCTTCGTTTAAATTGATTGACCAGCTGTCAAATTGAAAACTTACAATGAAAATATTTTTTTATGATAAAATTATCAGATTAAGTTAAAATCTTTAAAAGCACCCCATCACTTCTCCACCTATCGAAATTTTTTCAGACTTTTGTTAAGAAGATCGTTTACAAATTTGACAGATTTTTTACTCCACAAATATTTTACGTTTCATAAAGTTTAATTATTTGTCTGAACCTGATATTGAAGTGTATATTTGACTTGACGTACTCGGCCTGCTTAAGGACTTTTAAAGTATTCTGAATACAGATAAAATTTAATTAAGTAAGTTAATTCTATTTTCTTTGCCATCACGGTATTCTTAGGAATGGTTACATGAAATAAATTCCTTACATCGCGCAGCTTACAATCAAATTTGCGTAAATACTTCAGTATTGCATGAGCACTGATGAAGGGTTAGGGTTGTCAAGATTCCATAGAGAGAGAGAGAGTAAAAATACAGCATACCATATACATCGACAATGAACCTACGTGTGCAATCCACGATAATTTAAGTTTAATAACTGACGGTCACGTAGTCGAATTAGAAGTGTGCTTGCTCCGATCGATGTTTCAGCTTCGATGCTGGCCGGGGCTTACTTTATGTGATAATAAATTATTGATCTCGAGTAGTAAATGCTACATTTACGTCTTTCTATGAATCTTCTCTAATTATATTAGATTCATTAATCGTAATAACTAGACTAAGTATCCAATATGACTAAAAAATATGTTATATATCATCGGAATCTGTTGTTGTTTCTACGTAATATTTATTTTACGAATTGGGTCCATTACCGCGGCTGCCCTATTTCAAAACCTAGTAAGGACTTAAAGCAAAATTTTACAGGAGAGCGCATAAACGTGAAAAAGGTCAGCCTATGAAAAGTATTCATTTTAGGTAAAAAAAATAGCTATTGGTTTTATAAAATACTAAATAATGAAAACGTAGTACTAACAATATTTCAATATATATGTATATTACATACTTTAGGTCCCTTACTAACTTGAATAATTGACACAAGATAATTAGGTTAGATTAGGTTTTTAATATATCTGCTTTCATGTTAGTTTAAGATGTTGGTGTTTTTGTGTTTGGTAGTGACTTCCTAGGTTAACAAGATTATGCAATAAAACGATTTTTGTAAAAAATGTCCCATACTAGGTTTTGAAATGGGACAGCCGACCGTTATATTTTTAGTATATACATATATGACAACCCCATAGCCCAGTTGGTAGTGACCCTGCCTGCCGAGCGAGGGGTCCAGAGTTCGATCCCAACCGGGGCCTACATTTATGTGACAGATAAATGTTTGTTCTCGGGTCATGGGTGTTTGTAATGTCATATTTGTGTATGTCCATGCCGCCCGCAACAAAGGGAATCCTAGTGCGGGGGTGTGAATGTGTAAACGTTATACATATATTTAAAGGTATATATTATATAAAGGTATGTAGCAATGAAATTAAATTACCGAGATTAAATAAACTATAAACGGAATATATATACGGAATAAAAATAAATAAATCCTTGCTATTAATTTTAATTGATGTTACCTAATTATTGTTAATTTATTAATCATTATTTCTGATTGCCGGATTAAGGAGAATCTCGAGAGTCGGTATCGTGAAGTATTGCAAGCTTATTATATTTATATTGTTAATTTTTTCAATCAATTGAATACAAAATATGTTCGTTTTTTAATTATTTTTTAATAGTCTGAAAGGTAGACGGGCCACCTGAAGGTAAAGGATCACCATTGCCTATGGGCATAGGCGGCACCGGAGGAGTCACCATTGCAGCTCTGGCTCTACAAGAGATTTATTTCTGCACTTATTTTGAAAACTGCATATAATAGCGCCTTAGGTTGCCTCAGGGGCTCGTTCGAAATATTGCATGTACGCGGCAGAAAGATCGTGGGAATCAGAGCGTGAAGAATTGTCACGAACTAGTCGATGTGGATGGAACTTCTATATTCGGCGAGTGGTGCGATGATAGAAGAGTGACACAGGGACCAAGTCGAATAGTTCCTCGGAGCACTCATTGTTGTTATATTAATAGAATAAACAAAGGGTACCTATAGTATCACTGGTTTCGTTATGAAAAGGTTAAAAAGCCTACATACGAATACCTAAGAATTCTACTTAATACTCTCTAAGGTGTATGAATGTTCCTTAAACACAATTGGATTGTGAGGTGATGAGCTTAATAAGTAACCCTAAAACACATCCTCAATATACTGAAAAAAACTCAGTAATACTGATTTACTCAATACAATTGGGTCGCCAATAATTGATCTATCTTTCGAGCAATAGATGTCAAGGTCAATTTCGGCTCGATTATATATATTTATGTGAGAAATAAATGAAAGTTACTGTGTGAGGTTTCAGCTTTTCTTGTTGTCGATTATGTGACTACGTGCCAACTATGATTCATGAATATGTGTGTAGAATTGATTATTCAACCGTTTATTAAAATACATAGTAAGTACTCAAAAGAGATTCCGAATCTATCGAAACTTTTTTGACAGATTAGAAAAAAAAAGCGAAGCTATCTGATGTTAAGTAGTCTCAACCGTCCATGCACATCGGTAACACTAATGATACCATCAAGGCGTTTTTGGACAAGAAGAGAGCGGCAAAATAAAAATGAATATATAAAAAATATAAAAATAAATATTGTGACGTGGAAAAGTAGAGGACGACGGAAATTCAAAAAAACGTCTGGTTACGCGTTTCAGAAGTTTATTAGTAGAAGCCACAGTACAATTATACAAATGAATTACACCACTGGTTCAGAACATCCCAACGTATGGTGGAAGTATACTAAAGACAGCAATGGATATCTAATACCAACGACACTAAGACGTCTCAGCATAGGTGAAAGCGTATAGTGTGCGTAGTATCAGGACCTAAACCTCGATATATCTCAATCAAACCGTCACTCGGCCTATTGCTACAAATTACAACGTACACTTGTTAGCGTGATTCAGGATTCCATACAGCGCCATCTCTGGAGTCAGTTAGTAACTAGTGTGTTACAATAAGTGAATTTAGTAGATGCTTATGGTATTACAATATTATAAATATATATATATATATATAAATGAATGTTTGTCTGTATGTCCTTTATAGAATCGAAAACTATGCATTTGATCATGTGACGATCTTTAGCAAAGTTGTTGTGTATGAGCCCACGAAGGTTTCTGAGCTGGTACGACCAATTTTCGACAGATGGCGCCACTGTTATTCCAATGAATTTCATATAATGCCGTAAACTCAAAATGAATTGAATATTTGTGTTATGTTTCCTGTGAATATGTCTTTCCTTCAAATTTATTTTAGTTGGTGGCGTAGCAACGCGAGCAGGGTATAGCTAATAATTAATGAATTTATTTCACGGTTGTTGTTAAAAGAAAGGTAAAAAAAAGATTACATAATACAAATAGTACACCTCCAATAGAATGAATCTAGCGCCATCGCCATAAGCAAAAACGAGCAACGAAGATTGTCTTGGGCGTTGTGTAAAGTTAGCTCTCCTGTGACACTTGAGTGGAAGCATGTTTTCGTGTAAACCTTAAAAATTCCCATTAACAAATATTATGGATACATGTAGAATAAGCCCCATGATCAGTCAAAATTGAGAAATCTACACTCAATTATGAACGACTTGCGTAGTCAATCAATACTCCACGTCCAATCTGCTAAATCTTAGGAGTAAATCCAAATACAATGGAAATTAATCCCAATCGTGAGACAAATAAAGTAGAAAGTTTGTTCTATTATCTATTGACCTGAGAAATGGAACAGAAATAGGTCAGGGAAGTCGGAGTCTCACTTTAATTCATTTTAATTAACACTTTGTGCCACAGTAAAGTGCAATATCGAGGGGATTTCATTTATTCAGATCAATTTAGTCTGCAATATTTAATTATGGCAAATAAAAGTCTTTGGACTGTACTATACTAACGGGAAATATATTTACCTGAACTATTTCAGGATTCTTCACTCACTCAAAATCTATCTTACCAATTTTCCGTTCATTTTTGTATGTCTTTAGATTTGTCACAATTTGTTTCAATGTTATACTCAAGTCCTTTCAATGTGCGAGTTAAAAGACTGCTATATTGGCCAAGTGTGGATCTGTAAGCTCAATATAAATATGAGTACATTATGGAAAACATTCAAATATGTAGATTTCTTTACTATATTAAGTTATAATAATTATGAAATAAATTTGAACATTTATAGCGTTTGCCTGATAAAGACTGTTTTATTGGTAAAATATTTTCCCTTTTGTAAACAAAGATTGATTAACAAACCAGACTGCGTTTTGTATCATGAGCACGACAATTCTCTGAACTCCACACATAAATATGAGTTAAATACTCTGAAATACATTATGTGAAAGTTGTTTATTTAATAGACAATAAATGTTTAATAGTTTGTACATAACAATTTTAGCGGAGAATATTTTTAGTTTGATTTTTTTATAATTTTAAAACGTGTACCGTACTTCATTATGAAATACGTATTTATTATATATTTATTTCGGATAAGTTTGAATAGAAAATATGTATGTTTGGCTCACAATTATAGGGTCATTCAGCTGTATCATATATACCATATATCATATATGATAGCATATCATATATCATATATATTTTTGAAATGTGCTTATTAAGCTCTTTCATTTCATACCCAACACAGCATAGCCTATAACTATTTGACAATCAATCCAACGCATCCAACGCAAAATCAACGCTTCCAACAATACCATTTGTCAAAATATAATAAGTATTTTAGAAGATAGGATGGAACAGCCGAACATTCATACGTAACGGTCAAAATCATAACCCTCGTTTGCTTCGCTGCAGTCGGTTAAAAATAATCGACACGAACTAAATAGCATTTTCATCCGTATTCGACTATAATTTAAACGAAGGAAAATCGTACGAGGAACGAAGGAATAATCGAAGGAACGTAACAAACAGATAAGGTTGACTTCGCCCGAACAATGAAGACTCTTACTTCGTGGTACTATTTGCTACAAAAGGTAAGTTGCAAACCTGACATCGAAAAACATGTGGAAATAATTTTGAACCTTAAATTTTCTCTGTAACTCTTCATTTCCGAATCTGAATGTATTTTGTGAAATAATAAATTGTAACCATTAACTGAAACACAGCGATCAATCAAGCGTCCGCCGTCTGCCGCGAGCTATTTCAGTAATGACTCACTGATTACAAATTGTGCCGAGCTCCTCCACCGTTAAACAACAATTTGTCATATTAGAAGAAAGCATTCGTAGATATTTATGGAATTGAACTAGATCCATTGAACGCTCCATCAATCTTTGGAGCGTTCTCTCTTAGTCTTCTCATAGTAGTATCGAATAAAAAGAATCATTAGCATTTTTCTAGTGAATAACAAAATTTTATAATCTAAATAGCAGATTTATACATATAATAAAATTTTAACTCATCGTTTTCTGTACATGAAAGGTACCTATGTGAGAAAAATTATTATTAAGGGGTTTTATTTATCTAATAGAAGCCAAAGCAATAGTTGTTAGAAATTTTGTCTGTTTATCTGTGCGTTTGGCGCACTAATCTAAGAAACGGCTTAACCGATTTCATTGTGCTTTTCACTAATGTATTGCAGTAAGCATCACTTAATATTAGGCAGAAACAGATAAATAATACACTTAAAAACTGTTAAGTATAATGAATAATCATATCAGTTATAATTTTTCAAATATATTTTTATTTTTTTAATGTTTTTTGTATGTCGTCCTAACGAACTGTAACAGAATATAACAATATAACAACTATATAACAGAATGAGTTCAGTTAGTTTTATTCTTAGTACAGACGAGATAAAAATAATAATAGCAATGTACTTAATACTAATAGAAATTAAACGTGACAAAATATTCTACTCGCTTTTCATGGCCTTACAATTTTTCCTTTTTTACTTTTAACTTTATTCTATTACCGTTGCTTCACTTGATGATAAAGAATAAATCCTCTTTTCGTTCAGATAAATTTCCAATTCAAATCCAATCCCTTTTCAATCCAGCGTCTTTATTATGTGTATGTATTCGCCAGATTAAAATGCGACCGGGTTTGATCGAATTTTAATATCGATGCCCTTAAAAGTTAAAAGAATTATTTATTTGTGTTTGTTATATAGATTAGGAAAATTTTAACTTACATGTAAAATCACTACAAATAAATTACGATTTATAGAATCGAATAACATTTTTATTTCAATATTTAACTCTTAAGAAGTATTATAGGAATATTTGTTAAGGAATGGTTAAATTAATCCACTTATAATAAGTTAATTTTACGAAGTTAATGGGTTTTCCACTCACTAATTTCATAAGATATCTATATCTATACTAATAAATAAAATTGGAGTGTCTGTTTGTAATATTAAAATAACCGCTTTTTACTACATGCATATGAATGTATATACGGCACATATACCAAAATAACAATTTTTACAATTTTTGTCTGTCTGTCCGTCTGTCTGTCCATCTGTCTGTCTGTCTGTTTGTTCCGGCTAATCTCTGAAACGGCTAGACCGATTTTGATGGGACTTTCACTGGCAGGTAGGTGATGTAATAAGGAGCAACTTAGGCTACTTTTATTTCTACTAAATAACTTTTTTGTTAAATTCCACGCGGACGAAATCGCGGGCACAGCTAGTTTTAGAATATAAGGCAAGTTCTCCTGATTGTTGACGGTCCATTACCGGTTGCTGGGCTGTGTTCCATCTAGTTTCGTGAAGGTGATAATTGCGCATATTAGTTTAGTAGAGTTTTACACTATCGGATAGCTAACATTCTTTTTCCAGATTTAACCATCTAATATATTTTACGCGATCCTCGTTTCCTTCTTGGGCAATGTTGGTAGTGCCTTTGATGATGCTTACAGATATCCATGGGCAGCAGTGACCATTTATCACAAATCATATATATTCTTAGATAGACACTTACATACAGCTAATACATATAACGCATGTAAAACGACAATCTCATGAGATACTGACCGAATGTCCGACAAATACTACGATTGTACGTAGGCAAAATCGTAAAATAAAGCAGCGAATAAAGACCAGTATTCGCGCACGAAATCCTATGAAACAGCTATAAAATGTCCTACAAATAAATGCCATCTCGGATACTTCCAAAGATAGACCCTGTTTCATTTTTGTCGGGTATGCAAAGCGTATGCAAATTCTTTGTGAATAATACTGAATTTATGGTCTGTTGCGTGTTAGCTACTCGGCTCCTAAGCGACAATGGGCGCAATTCTAATAATTAACTAAATATCTACACAGTAATAACGAGTTAATAAAACATTGTGCGTAATTTCAATGTGCTTGCACGCGAGATTTAATACTATGTAGTTACAAATAATTGAGAAGTTAATTGGCGCTGCTTTCTGGCCTTATGCACTCGTGAATATGATGTTACGTATACTGATTATATTATCTATATTAATTTTTAAGTCTGTTTAAAACGGTTCATATATTTTTTCACCATTCATATAGTTTTGCACAGTAAATATATATAGAAACATTTTGCGGTTCTTGAAAAAATTTTACTGTACTCTAATTAATTTTTACTGTTAATGTGCTAAACATATACACATATTCCATCCATACGTTCAGCCGCCTTCAAAGGTAGTTAAAATATACCTTTAAATATAGTGCCACATAATGCTGGAATAACCTTGTACCTCCTACTTACGTACTTAGATCAATGAAAGTGTTTAAAAGTAATTATAAACTTCTGTTATTTGAGGAGCAGATGAGGGTATAGTACCTGTCAGCACACTGATAATGATTTCCATTCAAGGTTGTTTTGCGGTTCAGTTTTACGTTATCTGTGTACTCATATTTATTTTCTGCAATAAATTACATATCTATTTAATACTATTTTAAGCACCATACTAGTGTGCAATATGGTTCTGAAGTAATAACATACTTCTTTCTTATTATACTCGTAAACAGATGTCTTATTTTATTCAGTCACTTATAGAAGTCTTAACTGTAAGTTTTACTATTATTCAATAAGTATTTAATAAAATTATGGTTAATAAAACATGGAAACCCAGGCTTGCTTGTAGCGTACGAGCGGTTGTCCAAGAGGGTCGGATTGAAAATCAGCTCTGTAATATCGTGCCAATATCCGAGTCAAATTCTTCCCCATTCTTTGCTGCAGCTTTTCCTTGCTATTATTTTGACAGAATGGTCGTGGTTATCATGTGACATTTTCGAGGTTCAATGTTATGCTAGACGATGTCTCACCATTTGACCCCTTTAGCAATCATTTTGCTACATTCATGAAGGGGATGGTGAATTGCACATTTAACTTGATCTGTCCATTGTATGGTAGATCATCTTCATGCTCCGTGTGTTCTGCGTTTCCCTGCACTACTAGGTGTTCTATGCACGGCTCGCCGCGAACGTGTCCAAAGAACTTAAGTATCTTACTCTGTGCTTAAATTGGGAGACATTGGTACGACGCTCAGTTTATTAATTACATCGATTCAGTTCGCCTGTGAAGTTCATCTACAATTGTTTGAGATTAGATTAACCTCCAAGGTTATAAGCAGCATTATATGACCTTACAATTCGCACTCCAAGTGAACTTTGGCGAATTATCTTTGACTCGGTCTACGATCATAATTGAGTTATGTTACAGTTAAACTTCAATCCAACAATCTGTCTTCCAACGCGCCCGCCCGCTTGCGGGCGGGTGCGTGGGCTATTCGGGTCCCAAGGATCACCCTTTTTACCCGGGCTGAAGCTCGGGAGAACAAGAGTCTCCCGGTGAATGAGGGGAGGACCCCGCCGTTGAGCAGGCGTCAAACTTCAATCCAAACGTAACGCTCTCCATTTTAAGGAAAAGCAATTCCATATGGCGAGCGCTAGTTGCAAACAAGTGCTCTCATATTGTGGCCGTCAATTTTGACGTCGTCCGACATTTTTTAATTATTGTTTGCACTTTTTTGTTTTATTGTTTTCTTTCTATCGCTAGCGTGAAGGCTTTCATTATATATTTTGTATTTGCGTTACTTTTGGTTCAGTGACTTCGGAATTAAGGAACTAGAATAATAATAATAATAGTTTAAAAAACTAAGAACAGATTTTACTAATGTATTAAAAAGCCAGTATTTATTGGAATATTCACAAGTTTACAAGGATCATACGTTTAGATTTAGAGTTGTAAAATAGAAACTGTATTTTAATAACTTTTCTCTGTGACACTTGTCTTAGGATATATGATTTCCATAAGTGTGTACAAAACTACTAAGTTATCGCAGCTGTCATGTGAAATATAAGAAAAATTGGAAAACTGACAAAGAAGTTCTAGACAGAAATAAAATATATCACTCCAATGTCATCTATACATATAATAAAATTCTTACTGATGGCTTTCTGTTCAAGAACGTATATGAGAAAAAATGTTATGAGGAGTCTTTATTAACGCAATAGAACACAAAAGAATAGTTGTTAGAATTTTTGTCCGTTTCTCAGTTTGTCTGTGCGTTTGTTCGCGCTAATCTCAGAAACGGCTTAACCGATTACATTCTGGTTTTGACTAATATATTGCAATAAGCATCACTTAATATTTCGTTCGTTCGTTTCATCTCAATCCGTCCACAAATAAAAAAGATATAAATTAATTTAAAATAACGCAGGTACTATTTCTTAGCGTAAGGCGTAGTTTTTCCGAAGCGAAGCGAGGGCAGTTTGCTAGTCCACTATATAAAATGTATAATTCCAATTTCATGTCTAAACAGAGAACGTGACCTCATGAAACTAAATGTCAAGGGCACGAATATAGTTCAACAACTCAGCCTTCCTGAAAATACCCGGACATAACTTAGCATAACTACGATTAACAAAGCTTATTTGTAGCTAGAGTTATGAATATTTTTGTAACAATTTCTTTCGAGACAAGGCTCGTATATTCATATTATGTTTTATTCAACTTCAACTGTCTGAATTAATGTATCGTGTTCATTCCCTTTCACAGACCCATGTCGTATGTATTTTTTAAGAAACTTGATAACCTGTAACTCACCAGTGTTATCAGAAAAATGTTTAAAAGGGATTATGATATTTATCATTAAATATTGTTGTCAATGTATATGGGCGATGGTGACCAGATACCATCAGATGGCTCGACCACAAGTAAAAAAAAATAATGTTACTTGAAATAACATAGCAACTGAACTACTTTTAGAGGCCCAGAATTTAAATTCGTCGGAAGTGACACGGAAATTCCATCAGATATCTATAGCATGTAAGATATTTCATCGTAACATTGATGCTGTCGATCTCAGTGATGAGCTGCGTAGATTTCTTTTGCCGCGAATATACCCTATGCGTGCGTCCTGAAAGGAAATACTGCAGTTCATACCGCGCGCACGGCCGCGCGTACTTTCTCACCAGTTCCCCGAGTTCTATCCTAAATGAAATATATTTGCAAATGAATGAAGGGATATATTGCCAGTATGTCAGAAGCTCTGTGAATGTAAAGTGTGAAAGTTTTGTCTTTAATTAATGTTACTGGTTCGGTACCGTTTTAGTTAAGGTAAATAAATAAAAAGATTTTAACAGATGTACTATGTTTTATAATACGACTTAAATAGGATGTAGTGCAGAACTTACAACCTGAAGGTTTTGAAACTATGTAACTAAAACAATTACCCTAGTTACAGCGAATTCTGCTCCTGAAATAAACATTCCATGACTTACCACGCTCTCTTTGAAGATTATAAGAGCAGTCGAGCACGAAGGAAATAAAATGAATTCACTAAATTATTTTGGTACCAGTATAATTGGAAAAGAAATAATGAGGATCAGATAAAATGCAGAAGATTATAAAAAAAACCGGTCAAGTCCGAATTAGACTTCCACGGTTAGTGTTCTGTACATTCAATATACCCAGAAATATTTGTTGTTTCCGATTTATAAATTTTATTTTGTATCTCTCATTATCGGAATTCAATTTAATCAATCTGTTTTCACACAAAAACAAAACTCATGGACAAATTAATTGTAAAACACTTTTAATAAATTGTACCTGTTTACATCTAAAATGTACCTTTCAATGCAAATAAATTTAATAGCATTGATTGAAATTCACGAAAGACTGAGGACTATTATCACTAATCTGTCTTCTTAACTGTAGAAAAGGTTTGATTATCATGAAACAATATACAATTATATAACAATTATGTGATATTAAATACGACAGTTAACGAGAATGCCACTGGTTCCTTAAACTTCATCAGCTCTCATTCATTGTACATGAAGCCAAACCAATCAAATTTATTTGAATTATATTGATATTCATTAAAACAATTGCTATTAAAATTCTTCATCATTTACTCTTAAGTATAAAATAAAGTTTTGCTGTCTGAAAGCGACACTCACAAAAACGCAACCATTTTCTCGAGTCTTTCAAGATTACTATAGAAATAATGATTTGTGTGAAAGTTATAATTGATGATTTATTAAATTTTCGTGTAATTTGGTTAAAATAAAATAATACTTGTAGAGTAGATCATAATAAATGCCTGAAAAAACTCGCGCTCATATTATTCAACTCGCCCGTGCTCAAGTCGCTCGTGCCGTCGGGCTGTGATCGTTATTGCAACGGTCTTCCTAAACATTGTATAGCTATTTAGATAGACTAGCCTTTCGTTTTGTAGGTTAACTAATTTTTATTTCTATTTCTAAATAGAATTTCGGTTTGTTTTTAAGTGTATGTGTCTCGTCTATTCCCGCGGAAAGAATTTGACCGTTTTTTATGAGGTCGATTGTCTTTTTTCCGTGTAATAAGTATGCACGTGTATGAAGTTTTTTGAACTTTCAAACATACTCCCGCACTAGAATTCCCTATAGCATGGACATACACGAATAAAACTTCACGAACATCCATTACGCGTAAATAAACATTCATCTGTCACATAAATATTTACCTTGGTCGATCCCATCACCGATTCGATAAACCCGGGACACCTCGCTACCGATTGGTATAAATATTTTAACTATCTTCCACCAAAATCCAAATGATCAACAGTGTAATATCCTGAGATACGTTAACTTCGTATACTCTTAACATACACCCATTTATTTATTACACATACTTTATAATATGTATACAGTATACACACAGATGAATATAGAGGAACCTTGCTTTGACTTCATTTTTATTATATGACCTAAGAATTAGGTTTTACAATTGGAGGAATTTATACTAAGTGACATTCTTCAGACAAGAACAATGTGAAAAACTGAGCAAAAAAAAAGTTACAAATAACAAATACTGATATTTAATATAAATACTGTATGACTTTTCCGCTTTATGCCTACTGAAAGAAATTTCTGTTAGGAATAAGCAGTGCTCTTGTACAAACGATTCATACATATTTTGTTCTGACTAACTCCCAACTAATCACTACTTAACTTGTGAAATATAAACAAATCTCCTTCGCGTGTTCTTAAATAGGGTGTTCCTTATAGTCACTGGCAGGAAGTCCCAGAGCAATGTTGCCAGAGAAATAGATTAGTAGCAAAATAAACAGGGTTTAAGTGCTTCTACTTTGAGATTTTTGTGTGAATACAGTATCCAGTCGTGGCAGTTGCTATGATAATAAAATTATACTTTACATAAAAAACAAGGACTGTTTATTTAAAATGGAATACACCTGAAAGGGACTTGTATAGTTTTATCTCTAACGTGTGCTGAGCCATTTTAATTATCCTCCGTACTGGATGATAAAATCTCATTTTAATAAATAAAAAATAAAACTGATGCAATCACAAAACAGCGTTGAATATGGATAATACTAGCTAGTAAATAACCGTAACCTGTTTCTATACGAAGAAATTACTTGAGTCGATTGAGTCAAGTGTCAGCTGTCAAGGGATGTCATTGGAGTCTTTTTGTAATCATGATCAATCTAGGACGGGTCAAAATATCTTTATAAAATATAAAAATCGTGAGTACTCCTTACAATTGAAATACAAGTTGTGCACAAAAACAATTCATAGACACATTCTTAGTTGAAAAGTCATTTACTTCAACCATTTTAGATCTATAGCAAGTGGTTAATCTCCTGCCAATTCTACATTGATTCAACACAGCTTAAACTGAAAAGCTCAACATTGAACGGCAAGATCATGTAGCTAAGCCGCTTATACTAAATAAAACCGGATGCAAGGGCTTCTTTGATTGCCAGTAAGTGTCAATTTGTCTAGGGGATTATTACATAAGTTTCAGATATCTCAATAATCTGTTTAAACTACATTAATTTCAAATTTAAATTGTGATGGGGGAGAGGGACAAAAAGTAAATCAATTTAGAATTCAAAATTATTCTATCAGTTTGCAAGTTATTCTATCTGAACATAAATAATGCGCTGAAACAACCTTACCACCAACAAGGTTATTTGTCTCATCAACACCACTCCCTCAACGTTTGCGCCGCTAGAATGGTATTATTGCTTTACAAAGGTCAATTTAATGGGCCCATCCTCGTGCAATATCGATCGAGGCCGTTCACCGTTCACTTGGTTGCGTGCTTGTCCGAGAAACTTGTAAGTAAGCCGCGTCCTTCAGAATACGTTTTGTTCAAGCATTTCTTACTATGGTGGAGAAAGATAACGTGAAGACTTCTTCATGCTACATATTTACGTAAATGTGTGTAAAGTTTGCAAACGCACATTTGGAACAGTAATAACGCCACAACCTTTCACCCCATACTACTACCACAACCATAACCCAAGCCACAACCACAATTATTACCACTAAACCTGTTCGACAAAAACGTAAATAAAATTAATTTACACGTAAAATTAAATTACACATATATAAATTTATTGACACGTTTTACAGTCGATGTCAACCATGTGAACTTTTATCATCAAGTTATAAAAATAATCATGTATTGAATTATATAAGATGTATTGAAATATGGAATAATCATATTTCAGACTCGCCTGCGGCTGGCGCTTTTCAAACTGATTTTGGATAAGAGTCTTTTCAAAGTTTTAATAAACTACCGGTCTTGAGACGGTGTTATTTTATAGCTTAGTGTACTAAACTCTAAAAAAGGTTATAGCTTCTTGAAAAATACATTATAGCTTAGTGAAAAAACTAGAAAAGATTAAAAAAATATTGTTAGAAACCTATTTTATATTTAAGTTATTGATTTAACAAGCACAGTTGTATATAAAGGGTTTACTTCACGAATTTTCTGTTTTTATTCGGTTTGATTACAAGTTTAAAGTCAGATAACATGTTTTATCCTTGATTCTAAATTCTCCACACCCAGTATAAATTTTCATCCATCTATCTAATTTTCCTAAATACATTGCTGAATATATAAATCCCCTAATTTTGTAATCCTACGGCTTCCCGCTGTTTCCCCCACATTGAAATATATTTCTCGGGCACATTTTAACGTTTTCAAATAATTAAACACAATATTTACAAAACATGTATCATCTAATTAGTAAGACAAGATAGTAGTAGAAAAAAGTGAAGCGTAACGGCATATTAATACCAATTATGTTACAAAGGCATAGCCGTTTTGAGTTGTATGAAGCGAAACTAATGAAATGTATCTCTAGCTTCGGAGGGCACGGAAAGAAACCAGTAGCGATTATTTCCGTCGGGTAGTTGATTAGACCTGTTGAAAGACTATAGATGACCTGAGAACTTTTCTCGGCACAAATTTTCCCTACTTACCAATCCACTGGAACAAGCGCATCCATTACAATAATCAAGGATCATACATTTTAATTAGTAGATATTAACAAAGTACAAATGAATTATTTTACCAAATCCAACGTTCAAAGAGGAACTGTGTCATGACAAATATAATAAAGTATAATCCATCACTTTCCTCTTTATATTTTCAACATACCCGTCGTGGTCGACACAGTTCGAAGAAATTTAATTAGTTGAATGAATTCATACTTTTATACAGGGAATTTCGAAACGATTACAATGCAGAATATTGTTTCGTGCTTTGTGTTCAGATGAAAATACACAGACAGAATTCTAAATGCAATACTGGCTAGCTACCGCCATCCAAACAAAAATTTTTCGCTTCTTTCACGGTCGACAGCGCGATATTTGTCTAACTATCCCTGACCAACCTTGAATACAAGCCAACCTCCAATACCCATAGAGCACCGAAACGAGCAACGACCTGTTCTCTGTTCCACTCAATTTAATCCCGAGGCTAATCATACATGATTGGAGGTTTTTTTACCCGCCTGGCTAGTTACCACCTTCTTTCTAGTATCAACCGTGAAATGTCTTGCGTGTTTCATTTACAATGTCGGAGAGCTAGTAAAAAGCGAGCCCCGTTTTCATCTAGGCCGACAACGTGTCAGTGACACCTTTAATGTTATGACCGTGTGCAGAAGTGACTACTTACCATCAATTTGGCTGTCTGGTCCATTCTCGGCTCTTTACATGACAAGATACAAATAAGTGAAAATAAAACACAGCATTTTTCACATATTTCCTGTGTTGCAAGTTTACAAGTGTCATGAAGATCAATGTGTCATAAATGAGATATTACATAGGTACAACCCAGATCCAAGAACAACAAAAGTTTATACTGGTTGCATAATCAATGAACTGTCACATAAATTATTACCACATGTAGGAATCCAAATCATTAATTACTCTTCGACCGACATATAGAACCACGACCTACTAAGTTAAAAATTTATCTTATACAGCACGTTAGTTAATTACAAACACGATTTTTCGTCAGACAACTTGATTCGAAGACATCATCAGACAAATCACAACTGAAGTCCCTATGCGACAGACTCATTATAATAAAATGACTCGTTTATTAGAATCACAATAACAATTTCATAAAGGTAAATTTATTACAAGAAATTAAATGTAAAGCATTTATAATTGATAAAATTATCATAACATTTAACAGTGCAACTCTCACAATAGAATCAGCAGTGATTATGGTCTGGCAGTTTCGAATTTACCATACAGTACTAAATCGTGAGATACAACTGCGCAGCAAAATTACGTTCGGAAATCCTCGATTGCCAAATTGGAAATTTCATTGGAAGTTTATTGGGTGAGTTTAACGCAAATTGTATCATTGGCTGCGTTCACTTTGCGGTCGAATATACACGTGGAGGGGTGGTCCCCCAACATTTCTGACGTCATTCCTCCCCAAGATCAAGGTTACCGGCCGGGCCTTGCATTTAGTAAGAAATATTCCAGTCTCAAACGTTACTTTGTATAAAAGGGGTTGTTATTTTTAAAGGAAATTGCTTCAGTAATGGATCCTGCTCAGAAGATATACTCGAGGTGAATCCCGAGGCTTTCACGCGATGAAATATTAATATTTATATTTTAATGGAAGCCGTTTTTCAAGTAGTCTTTAAAATGAGTACTTACGACCATTAAATATCAGATATTATGATAATGAATAAAAACCAAGTCACGTGCAGTTTTTCTATCAATATAGTTGACAAATGAGTAGATAGGGGACATGAGGGTAATTAGTTATCATTGACCATAACTCCTCAAGCGTCACCAACTATTTGCTTGGAGTGAAAGTTGGATGGATCAAATAGCAAGTCTTACACACATTTAAACCACTTTGATTTGCGTATAGTTATAGCTGTACAGCTGTGGGATTCGATTGGTAGTTGCTACTTGCCACAAACTTTCATCATAGTATTAGTTAACTGGTATGCAATACCACTAGCCATGAAATAAAAATACGCTACACTTGATATATAGTTACATCTTGACCTAAACCAAATTTGAAAGTCTCTGAGGGCTGTTGTAAGAAACTGAATGACAACTAAGAATAAAGTGCTTTTTTTACAAAGGTCCATCTCACTTTTGGTAAACTGTTTTTATAACAAGTTTTGCCGGGAATCGAGAAAATTGTTAGATCTTTCGCAACGTTTTTTGTGTCCTTCGACAGAGAATACGAATTGAGAAATATTTCAGAATATAAGCGTGGATAATTTAGAAGATTGTGGTACAGAAATTTCTATTCTTCATGTCACCAAAGCCATAGGTCAACTTCGTGCATGGAAGATAGTCGCTTGGTCAAACAGTAAGTGGGAATAAAAACTGTAACCAAATACAAGATAAGTATATTTCTTGATACGATAGGCCAGTTCTACAGTTGCAGAGAGTATTACAATGTAAAATTAAAGTGCTGTTGGTATATTTCAAACCATTTTAATACGTTCAAGTAGGCTCATCCATATACATGGGTGCCAAGTATTAGCAAATTCTTATCCGCTTCCATGCTTCAGACGGCAGTTATAAACTGTCAATCCTGTTAGTTATCATTCCGCAGCAGTCCACATTAGAGCAGCGTGTGAGCTCTCTAGACCAGAGATGTTATGGAGCTCCGTAACCGTAACCGAAACTATCGGATATCCGAAATATATTCGAAACCGTAACCTAATCCGATAAAAAAGTTTCGGATAATTTCGGACAGAGACGAAGCCTAAATAAAGCACGTTATGACTGGTTTACGCGGACTGAGCCGATACATTAGCCAAGTCGTTCTCATTCAAGACAGTTTTTATTATTTAATTACTATTTTATATGATTATAATACCACATAAAACCAAGAAACAAACTCAAATTTTGTAAATACATTATATATTTTTTCCAAGTCGTAAATCATCTCATATCCATAACCGAAATTATTCAAAACAATCAGATACTCCAAATTATTATACATCCGTATCCGTAACCGAAACCGGTAAAATATTATTATTATATTTATCCATATCCGGATCCCAAATTTCATATCCATAACATTCCGACTCTAGAACTCTTCAGATACCGAGTCCCGTTTCTGTCAACGGGCTGATAGATTGACGCCAAGCAATAATATATTGTAATTTTGTCAAACATTAAGTAGGCAATGGTGCAGATGAATCGGACTGAATACTACAGAAAACGAAATCTTTGGATACATTTATATATAACAACGCTGTCGCACACGAATTCAATTCTGACTTGACTGGATTTTGTACCTTCGACAGTTTTGAACAAGATTTGCATACTTAAAGTAAGTAGAAATAGATGGGATGTATGGAATTTTGAAAAATTACGCACACGACCCCGTAGCCCAGTTAGCGTGGGGTCCCGGGTTGGATTCCCGGACGGGGCAGACATTTATGTGACAGATAAATGTTTGTTCTCGGGTCGTGGGTGTTTGTGATGTCACATTTGTGTATGTTCATGCCGCCCGCAACACAGGGAATCCTAGCGCGGGGGTGTGAGTTTGTAAACGTTTATTTATTTATAGACTCTCCCTTAATTTTTTTATGGATACCTTTAAATGAAAACCCTAAAAACATTTTGCCAAACAAAGCGACAGTCCCAGAATAGTTTTATTGCCTGTTTGAGGGACGCTGTGACGAATGGTGCGGTAATCAATGTTTACGCAATAAAAGCAACCCTCTGGAGTATTGATCTGGTGTGAATCTTCATTAAGGGTGGTTACGCAGGGTGGTATCATCATATACGAGATATATGGACGTATGTATATGTGTTCATTACATGTAAGTAACGTAATGTAATGTTATATTTTGACACACTTCATATTAATTAGCTTACCCTGACAGAAAATTTCGATAACAAACTCTATTTTATTTACATCACGATTTTTGGAAAACTATTTAATTAAAAGTTCGGCTTAGATAAATATTATCAATTGCAAAAGATTGATTTGTTACGCCTTATAGGTATTAAATGTATTTTATAAACTGTATTTTATGTAGACAGGTAGAACTATAATAAAAGAATGAAAGTAATATTTCTCACGCGAAGACCCTCATCAAGAGTTGAGTAACACGTAACGCAGAATATAGATATAAGATTTATAAGTGTTGCGTCTAATCTAAAAACGATCTCAAACGTGATCCGAATAAGTTAATCGGCTACCTAAGATTAGAACGGCTTTGTACGTACCTTGTTTGATCGTTGTACCCGTTTGTGATACCTTGTGATAATAAATAAGCGATCGAACAAGTTAAGTGGATTTTTTGGACGCATCTGTGTTCCATGAGGCACATATCGAACGTCAGACAATCGTGATTACTAGTGATCATTAGACAGATCAACTTATACTTATTTTATCTTATATTACTAGTCCGACGGCTTTGTAGTTAACACGAGTACTGCCGTTTAAGGGCGCGGTCACTACCTTATCCCGTTACCTGCCCAATTATCATCTGGCACAGACATCTTGTTATTACACAGTTATCTTTATTTGACAATGACAGGAAATGTTATTTCTGAACTGTATATTACTTTGTATCTACTTTTATTAGGCAAACAGTCGTATTACATAATTATTTGTACTCTTCTAGTAGTAAAGAAATAACTTTGTGAATCGATCGACCTTCATACATAAATCCCCAACTTTAGTGTTCGTCATAAATTATGGCTCGGTATTCGTGACTGCCACACATTTGATTCATATTTTAACGAGGAGGAATTTGGATAACACAACTAATGTCATTTCTTCAATAAGTACAAAAGCTTATGTCACATAAAAGGATTTATTTATTTATTTTTATATGGAGTCCTAAGTAATGATAAATAATGATACGATATCAACATACACAATATTAGCATCAACTCATATTTTATCCCGAAACAGAACGTAAGACCTAGTAAGTAAATAAGCTACTAAGTGAGAGTAACCAGGGTATGTTGACTTTACAAGGGTTCGCTGTAATGTGGTCGTTAACCAACCGTGGTTGACAATCTCTACTTTGACTATCCCTGAGTCAGGGCCAAGACGTCAACTTTATACGTCAAAAAATTTAAGATTCACGTCAATATTTATTAGTTCTATAAAACGATGCTAAATTAGACGGTTTAAAAAATTTATTCACACTAGACAACAAAGATAATTTGTATACAACACAGATAATGGTGAGATATATAGTCTATTTATGTTGAATAACGCATTGCGATCTCTGAAAATTTCAGCCATCCAGTAACATGTCCCGATTCGGTTAATCTTTTATTCATCGAAAGGAGTGAGTTTTCTCAATCGTGACGCCTGATACTGATTTTATGTTAAAATAACTCCACAGTTGCTTTTTTAGGGTCCATACATCGAATGTTTAACGGAATGTTTGTAGGAGGCGATTTCTTAAAATGTACTCAATGGAAAAGTTGAATTTGGTATACGGATAGAATTTGGTGGCTTTTTTTTTATTTACTGTAACGTATTCAGTAAACAAAGTGTGATTTTAGAGTTTGTTCCTTTATAATAATTTAATGTCTAATGGAAAGTAAATATGTTATTTTTATATCGTCAGCACTGATTTTAGTAAACTTGAAGCTCAGGATCCGCGTTTACTCACTTCTTAACATTTTTTTGGAATAGTTTACGAATACTGGTATCTACATCTAAATCCGCAAGTATCTACAGCTGATTTTCACATATATACTAGATTGGTATCTTGTGCATAAAATAAAACAAAATTAAGTCTTTTCGAAGATGAAAAGTTAGGTGTTTTATGGCGGTTGCATATAAAAATCGCGCGTGACAATATTTTTATCTTTATATAATAATATTGGTAGATTCTAAGTACAATAAATATTCTTTCTAAATATGCATTACACAATATATATTTCTTTGGAATTAATGCTCTTAATGAAATTCTTGAAAGTAAGCATGATATCGCGTTTTGTATCACTGCATCACATTATTATTTATAATATCTAGATCCGCAAATATCCGCAGCTGATTTATTACTAGAGAGGTACCTTCTGCATAAAATCAAATCAAATTCAAAACTTAGAGAAGCTTAGGTAACTACTAAAAGTCTGGTCGAATTTCAAGAATTAGGTATTTTATCGCGTAGTTATAAAAAAATCGCGTTTGACTATATTTTTTATTATAATATAAAAACATTAGCAGATTCTAAATCTACAATAAATATGTTTCCTAAATATGTATTACTCTATATATCTTTTTTGGAACAATTGCGCTTAATTGAACTTCAAAAGTTCACAATTTTCAAGTCGAATTTTACAGAATTTCCATTACCTCAATAGCCAACTGAATTTACTCACTGTTTTTGTATTAAATTTATAAAACCTATATGTATGATAAAGTATACTCTTCAACTATAAAATGAAACTATAATAATGTGGAATTCGCAACATTTCAAAAAAGCATTTATGATCAGGCCTTGTACTACCATATTCCATGGTGTGCGACGCGTTAAAGCACAGCTTATAGGTAAAATATATTAAGGTATACATGAATATATTTATGACAAGGATGCCTGGAAATAACAGTGCCGAAACCATTTCCGCGCAGGTTAAAACCTACTTTGTGATTGCCATATTGCAAAAAATTACGTACATAAGTGTGTTTACAATAGATCCTAATGGCTAAATAATTTTGAATTTAGTAAATACACTAAATACACAATATACTATACGATTTAGGTGTAACTAAATAATGTCGGATGACTGATCACAAAATCCATTCTGCCACCATCTGCCGCATATTAAGGGTTAGGGGATTGTACACCGAGGCATTTACCTAGCTGGATTTTTTTCTTTTATATTTTACACAGCAAATTATTATATTTGACTCTGAAATTATACCTCAATCTAAAGTAAAGGATAGATAGTTCTAAGATATCGTAGTTTGCGTGAGACAGTATTATTTTCTTGTAATAAATATTATAATAATTTTTTTTTATAAATTAAAAGTTTTTTAATAAATTTCAAGAAATTAATTTCACTATTTAAAAACATACCTTTATAGATTAGAATCATGATGCTTTTCCTATTTTTCAGATCTTACATATGATTGAATGTCCAATGTTTAAGAATTCAGTTGAGTTTATCATATATATATTATTATCATATCATATATATATCATTATATATTAAAAACCATCTATTTGTCTCGATGGAGTCGATGGAGAGGCGTGCAAAGAGGCTCACTGGTGACCCAAATCTGGTTAAAACCAATTTGGAAAGCCTCAAGCACAGGCGTAGAGTTGCCAGCCTCTCGGTCTTATATATAGGGTACATTATGGAGAGTGTGCGCAGGAATTGTTCAAATTAATTCCCCCATCATCGCGGTTTGCGTAGAAATGTACTAAACCAATTTTACATAAATTAAAATTTATTTATTTTTGCTTTATAACACAAGAACTACGATTCGGTTACGTGCATCATCATAAAATGATTCCTCTAACAGTAATACGTCAGCTATAGATTAAACTTAGTACACAACCGTATCTGATTGTATGTTTGTCACAGAAAAGTTTATTAGGACACACGTTCACTAAGTTTATTTTGTTTCCCAATTCAAATAGAATTGAAATCCCTATCGACTTTCAGAAAACGTTTATCTTTCTTTCGTATTGATACGCGACGGAATTGTACCGGACTGGATGATTGTTTCTATCAAGTGCGTTAACATATAAATGGACAGTGAGAGAACTGAAGACACGCGAATCATTTATATAATTATAGAATAACGAATACGAAACCTTTTATGTCGTCCGTCTCCGGGACGATTGTCCATGAATTTTTATTAAGGTATAAGTACCAGAAAATGTTTAAGAACGTCAACATTAAATATTAGTTAAAAAAAAGTAGTGTGGGCTTAAGTTATTTTGACTTTCGACGTTACAATGGTCCATGTAACCGAGTCAAAACATCAGTATAAAGTAGAAAAACCTTGGGAATCACTTCACGGTTGATTCTAAGAAAGAAAGTGCTAGCGAGTCAGGCCTTGGATCAACTTACCATATTGGACAAGTTCCATCGAGGTTAAACCTCCAACAGCAGGGTAATGACATCAAGGTAAGGTATTGTAAGTAAGTTATTGATAAAGGTGGGATTTAGATCGACAAGAAAGATCTACAGTGGCAATCGATAAGAAGAAGAAGCCTGGTTGCGTCATTATTACGCGTCGCAACGATCTGTGCACAGTAACAGGAAATAACCGTTTAAGATAACTGAAAATCGAACTCAGTTTTATGACCCCTACGTTGCTTCGGAGAGATCGGTTATCAAAATTAATTTAGCTAAATACCAGCCTTTGAGCCTTGTCTGAGGCTCTCAGCTTACTTATTGTATAGTTACATACACATATATATTTTCATGAATATTCAGAATCGATGGTCCTCATACTTTGTTGATATAATTCTTAATACTTTTGTACAATCAGATTTAAAACAACAGACACGAATTACATGGTTGGTTCTTTTGGCTCCTATAAAATATTGGACCAAATCATATGTTTAAAGAAATACGTATCAGGGGGACCGGTGGCTTGTAGACACCCCAGTTGAACACTAACCCGTACAGTATCCATAATTATCTATTTTGTATTCGACCTTTTTGTCGTTAGTTATAAATCGGTGAATGTAACGCGCTTGGTCGGTGGCGGTTAAAATGTCCCTGAGGAAATTATATTCTCCTTAAACCCACGTAATACTGTTCTTTTGTTCCACAGATTCCACAGAGATTTTAACCGCATTAATAAAATTTATTAAATTAAGAGAAAAATTAAGACCAAGAAAAATTAATATTAGGAGAAAAAAAAAACTTTAAAGCACAATGTAATTAATTATTTTTGGAAAATGTTTCAATTTTCGATCGCAGTCAGAGCTAATTATTTGTTTATTATTATTATTAATATATATATTTTTTTGAATGAATGAGTACTAAATTGCTATGAATATTGGCAGGCTACGATGAGTGAGTTTAAATCTTTCCTGTAAAGAAAAACGTGAATTTAATCTCTATCGTGATTGTAAGCTCTAATTACTTTTTTTGCAATACAAAAATATAAAATCAATGTCAGCTGATTCATCCCACGCATTAGGATACCATAAGACATAACGTTATGAAAATAGGCAAAATAAACAAGTCAAGCTGTGTACCCGTCCATACATTGTTACCTAACAAATTGTACTAGAATCAAGCAGCTAGTAACAAGTCCCAGTGTCCTTCTTGGCTCTAAATGTGTCAGTGATGCCATTAAAGTTAAGGATTTCCATAGGTGACGGTGACGACTTATCATCATATGGTTTATTTGCTAGTTTTTTGGCTCTTTTCATAAAACGTCGCTGCACTTTATTTTCTTAGACCCTACTAAATGTCTGCATCGGGATTCGAGGATGATTGCCTACATTTCCAAATGCCCCACAACTCTCTGCCGCAATTCCACAGGTGCTTACATTTAATGTACATAGATCTTAGTGCTATACATGTCGATTGCGCTGATGCGAAAACATTATTCGTCAGTTGGACAGTTGTTATCCGTTCTATATAGTGATTTAACACTATCTTATACTCGTACATATACATACCTGCTGAAGATATAATCTCAATGGACCTCAACGATACTTAATTTCTCAACATTCTCAAGACTAAAAAAAAAGTAACTAGTACTAATATACAATACAAAGTAACTACTACTAGTACTACTACAAACATAGTTTTCGTTTCATAACAGCCTGTAAAATAACAGCTTCAATAATAAATGTAAATGACTTAAAAGATATTGTTATTTATACCTGCGTAAACATTTTGAAAGTATCTACTTGAATGCTTTATACATTTGAATCACAAAGTAACATTTATGAATGTTAAAAGTATACAAATAAATAATAAACAGTAAATATACTGCTTAAACAATACCTAGATGTCCCCTCCGTGTTAGAATGGGAAAGGAGACACTACAGCGATGACTACGCGGTTTTATTGAGCATCCTGCCTTTGTCAATGTACGCCAATATGTACTTTAACTGTTCAATGGAGTGTGATAATATTTAGCACACCCGTGATATGAAGTTGGTATTGCGTTCCAGTTTAGTTTTAAGCCACAAATAAGGCATAACAGTACAAAATCTTGAATCGAATATATACATATCTGCTACTCAGTTCCATCCGCGTATGGCTTTAATCCACGTATTTCCAGTATTTTAAGAAACTTAAAAAATTAAAAGATGTTACTAAAATGAGAGCAACAGACGCAAACAAAAATCTTTAGTGTGCTGAATGTGTGATATTTATATTTCACATAAACACAAAGGAAACCAATTTTTCTATGTAGCATAAAACATTCACATACATACCGGTGACATTTTAATATATGTATAGAATTACAGTGTCTATCGAAGACTTACAATTAAAATTAGATAGTTGAATATTTAAATTTTAAATTAACTGTGCACGGATAGATAAGTGGACAAATGTTCACCTATTAAATAAATGTTAACCTAGGCAATGATATTATTAATATTTTCCATAATAAAACCGCAACGTTTTCACACAATTTTCCCAAAGGTACACGGACCACTAATTGAAAACCAAAAGTCTAAGAGCATACGAGTATAATAATGCCGGGTACATGCGCATGAAACATTCC
Source organism: Megathymus violae (assembly GCA_003671415.1). Classification (NCBI taxonomy): domain Eukaryota; kingdom Metazoa; phylum Arthropoda; class Insecta; order Lepidoptera; family Hesperiidae; genus Megathymus; species Megathymus violae. Next base: position 1,534,264 of record PDGT01000025.1, read on the forward strand.
ATTGCTTGTATCTCTATGTTAGCATGATGCTTTGACGGCATTGCCTATTTGTAGCCACGCCCTAACCAAGACGCGGTTGTACTTTTCCCGTAATCAATTGTTCGTTTCTTTTATCTACAGCTTTGCGGTTTAGCTTAAATTATATATTAATAGTGATTTATACTTTATACAATATCTATACTAATAATAAAATTGTATTGGAAGCAATCTGTACAATAAATATTTTTTAACGTAGCTGTATCTTTTGTTATCCATATAAAGGTCCAAAGATATTTTTACGGAATTCTTGTCTGTTTGTCAAACTACGTACCGTACTAAAAGCACTGAACAGATTTATATAATAGTTGGGAATTTACTATCTTATATTATGGGTATCTAGGATATTTCAATTGATCTTACTCCTGGCATGGAAAATAAAAGTTAATATGGACATTCTATTCAGAGGGCAGTTGACTGCCTCGCTGTAGCTATTATAATAAGTTAATATGTTTCGAATTCATAGGACTGGAAAAATCGATTCCCAAAACAATGCGGGTTTTATATAAACGTAACACGTAGGTTTTCTGTAGCGTAAAGATGGCGAGTTACTAGTAACAGTATATTATGATAGATATGTTGAGTTTTCTTTCACCATTTCTTCTAAATGTTAAATGTTAAATGTTATTGTTTTCTAAACTGTAGTAGAAGAAAAGAACGGGCATATGTGCATTCAAAAAATACTTAAATCATTTTGAATTTATTTGAATAATATACAACAAGAGACAATGACTACGCTATTATTATATTGAATACCAATACGCAGAACAGATTTGGAAATTAACAACTAAAGCGCTAACATAACATAACATTTATGTTTATTTTTCAAAACTCCATAGCCGATTTGAATTTATACAATAAAAGTTTACGTGTGACAGTTTGGCTCAAAACCATTAGCGGCCCAATAAAAGGCGCGGGTTTTTTCTCACTAAGGAGGCCTTGAGGGTACTCCGCCGCGCTCCAGCGCCGATTGATGGAGTGGATTAGTAGCCAATTCAAGTGTTGAAAGTTCTTATGTGCTCCAAGGCCTATAACACAGCATAACGATTGCTATATGACGATAATAACCAGAAAGACGGCTAATGTGCTTCCCGGAGCACGGAAGAGCTCAAGTAATTGTACCATAAGCGATCGTCCACCCCACAGACCGTCGGGTTTTGATTAGCTTCTTATTTTAAAAATAATTTCGTGCCATAATTCTTCAAGATATTATGGTGGCAAGAAAAATTTGAAGAAATAGAGCCATACTTATATTTCTTTTCTAACCAGAAAAATTTTCAACAAAACATGTTTTTAGAATGTTTAGATTAAGTGAAATTAAAGAAATATTTGGAACAGAAAACGTAGCATATTTCAACTTATCCCTTCATTTTAACCCAAATACTAGGTTTTTCCTACGCTATTCCTTAAAGGTACTGTCTGTACAGCAGACATGATATGATGTATGAAAATATCTACCACACTGTGTGGTGTCCAAACAAGTGTGATGTCCGCCACTTCAAACACCTTTGCAGCATTGCCCATGATGGAATTTCTTTTTCAATATAAGTGATATTTAATTTCTTATGTGCATATGAATCTGAAAGATTAGAGGCGTTTTCAGGACTTGAACCCAGGCTTCTCACGCGGAATATCAACGTCCAAACCTTTACCAACCACATTATGATGGGTGACCGGTGCCCAGCGCGGGCGAGGTAACGAGTTACATACGCTAGCTTTTCGAAACGGTAGTAGAAATAAATGTTAGGCATCTATATTTATAACTTGTCATTTTCTTTATTTCATGTACACTACTATATACATCAGTAAATTCTACCACTTTCGAATTTTTTGTGTGTCTGTCCGTCTATATATCCTCCTTTAACTCAAAAACGTGTTGCCCGATCGTTATAAAAATTAGTGTATAGGAAGAATATGTGATCGTGCACTTTATTAGCTGTATACGATATCGGTAGATCTTATGGTTATCATAAAAAAAATTAAATCATTATTTTCGTAATTGCAGCCGCTACATATATTTTTTTTTTTCCCCTGCGACTGTTCGTTTTCTGAAATTGACCATTACTGCAAATCTAAATTCCATACCTACGCTCCTTGTATAACTTACTTACAAGTCGCTTATAGCGTGCACAACGTCGATACCATAAGCCTATAAGTAACATCACGTTTGTTTTAACGACCAACTTGGCACGGCTGCACTGTACATTTGCCAAAACTGTAAAATAGTCCGGTCGTGTACATATGTATATTGGAACGGTTTGTTCCAATCCCTTAATATTTTCTGGCTGACTCACCACTTTTCAAGGACCTCATTTCTCTTAGAATTCTCTAGCGTATGGCGCCGGTAAAGCAAGTCTAGATCTGAAATTGATCATCGCATTTCTGTGCAAAAGTAAGTATTTTTTGTAAACTGATTATAATTAAACGAATGAGGAGTCTATGGGCTTTAACTACAGTTCAGTTTATAGTGAGACATCAACGCGAATGGAGTATCCCAGATTTGATTCAACCCGGAGCAGTTGTTTTCAGGTACTGCTTGTCTGTGAATTTTAATATCATGGACAACGAAGCCTCTAACGCAGACCTTTATCTAATATTTAATTTGAAACCTGCCACTCGACAGCCTAGACAGTTCACTACTAACTAAGCTACAGAGTATTTCTGTAATGTACAATCCTATAGGTTACACTAAAACACCTATAGATACATGAGGACAAGAGATGGATCATAGAAAGTTTTCAATTTTTATAGTTACAAACTTAAATGGGATTTGACGGACTCAAGTTAGTCTTGAGACCAAGCCTATCAGGGCATTTACTTGTGGCGTGCCCTGCTGAACCATGCAATGACACATGGTTCTTCACACATAGTTCTTCCTACTAGAGGTCCCTGGACTCTTTACCATCCAGTTCAATCACGATCAGACAACGTAATTACTATATTGTATGAAATTTTCATATCTCAACAGGTGGAACTTGGCGATTCTACACAATCATACAATACAATCTATTACGTACCCATGGTCGTACAACTAAAGATATTGTACTGTACGTCAAAAACGATTAAACCGACAACCAGACTTCCAGGTGAATAGCCAGCAAGCTCTGTAGGATTTTCAGTTTACGCTCTATCTTTTTAACTCGTTGATCTATGAAAACACTATTTCCGTTTCCATGACAACGCACTTGGTTATTCCAAACGAGGTTAGGAGCGGTTCAAACAATCACACAAATAGGTGGGGTGGTTTCACTGCTCTGCCTCGTTTATCAATGTCGTAACGATGTCACTGGTACATACTCGTGGTACGTTTATACGTAAGCCGATACTGCAAGTTTCTTCAGAATACATTGTTAATGATTAAGATATAATGTAATTTACACCAGTATGCCTTACTTACTTACACCACTATGCCTTAGTATATAATGCCATAAATTAAAAAAAAATTCCAAATTCAATAACCATCTGTTTAAATGTTCGGTTACAATAATATTATGATTTAATAAACATATCTTCGGAATCCTAGGTATAGTCGAATGCTGTTGGAAGAATATTTCATTCAACAGATTAAGAAAACACACACATACATAAAGAATATTGTGTATATCAAAATAATTTTATTTATTCCTTATTGTAACTTCCTAAAACTAGGGTTACATAGGGTAGACTTGGCATATCTTCCAATCAAATCCAAGGGTAATGGTGAGGGTATGTGGTAGATGGCAACTCAATGATTGAAAATTATGGAAAAGAAATAAAAAATACATTAAATGAAGATAGATCTAATAGACTCAGTTTTTTAGCTAATTGAAAAATCCGGTCATATTGTCGATTTATACCACATTCATTTACCGATGCCACTCATGCGTAATGTCCTGTTGATTCGTCTCCGGGGAGATTCTAGAAATTCCCTCATGATAAGTACCACCACAAGGTTCTACAGCTTATGGCCACAAGAAACTAATATGTGCCAGAAATCATTAAATTGTCCGCGAATAGGTAGGTGACCCAACTCTGAGCGCTCAACTCGTACAAGTATATTCGGATTTATTCTGGCGCTATATAAACGGTACATTACACCCCGCCACAGATGACGTCATACCTTCATTCTTGATGTTGGAAATTGCTGTACTAATGAGAAGGTTTCGTAATAGAAGGTGCTTTTTAGTACAGTAATGTGAAAGCTAGTGACCGCCCTAGCCTGGCTTTGGAGTTGGAATGCGATTACTACGTTTACCCGAAGCATTTGTAACTAAATTTTATTAGGTGTGTTATAGCAAGTTATATATTATATTATTGTTGTCAAGCATTAACTTATTTTATGTAAAAAAAAACTATATCTTTTTCCTTCTTTTTTTATTTAAAGAAATTCGTTGAAACAAAATGTAACATTTCAATAAAAATTTCATACTAACTTTTCGGTATTATTTCGCAGATCTTGGTTCCAAGAAAAATTCTACGTAACATAGTGACACAGAATATAAATGTGTCCGATACTACCTTAATGTTTAATGGCTTTGTATGATGCCTTAATAGACAGCTAAAAATAGAATAAATATGTTTTTGCTACTAAAATATTGATAATGAAGCTTACCTATATTTCGAAAATTTTCAGTAAAATATTTAGTATATTCATTGAATCAATTTACGCTATCATTATTAGTTTAAATATACGCACATTACTCGAGGTTGGTTACCCTGACGAATGAGTGAAACGAAGCCGCCTATGAGAAACATAATCGTTACGCTTACAAATTGTACCCGCACTATAATATTGCTATTTATATTTAACGGGCGCTTTGTGTTTCTAGGTATCAGTTTTATATTACTATTTGATACAATAATTACAAACCAAAAACAGAAAATATAAAAAGAAAATACTACCTTATATTATATATTAAATATTATAGTATCAGTTAATATATAATTTGAAGTACGGTAACCAATCCACGCCAGTCCGATTCGAATTTGACCGATTTTATGTATTCCTTTTTATTTATAACTACTACTACAACACGCAAAGCTACAAGCATTTTAATTTAACGCGTATTACTGTGTTAATGAAATAAAACCATTAAGTGTAAATGGATTAATCTACGCGTCCGTTGTATTGATCTACTGACCAGTATGGATGGGTGGTTAATTGAGTCCATGAGCTTGACAGCTTTCCATGGTAGCTTGACAGACTTCACCTTGAGAACATTATGGAGAATTATTAGTTTCTCGGGATTAAAGTATGTGAATGTAATAAAATCTTAGGAATTAATATTTAAACTTTCAAATAATATAATAATCTCTGATAATAGACGATCCCACAGCCCAATTAGTGTTGAACCTGTCTGTCGAGCGAGGTTTCTCGAATTCGGTTCTTGATCAACGCAAACAGTTTATGTGACAGATAAATGTTTATTCACGGGTGATATGTGCTTATGATGTCACATTTGTGTATGTCCATACCACGCGCAACACAGAATTCTAATGCGGGCGTGTGAGCGTGTGAACGTTTTCAAATTTAATTTCATGAAAAGCTGGACTTACAAGTATGACTATGCTCTGATAGTTCTTTCAAGAAACGGATCCATGAATTTATGTATCTTGCCGCCTAATTGCAACAATCACAAATTTTACTGATGTATTTTAGTTTATAATTTGATGTTAATGTATAAAGAAATATTGTACTTTTCTTTGAGGGTTTACGTAAAGTTATGTCGTCGACTGGCGAATTATCCATCACTTCACCAAATACCTTGTATCTACTGTCAAATTGAGAATATCATCTTTGACACTTTCAAGGTATCTCATAGCCTATAATACAACAATAACCCCGGGTCTGGCGCGCCTCACTGGCGCTCACTCATTCGAAATTGATGTGTTATGACCTTATCAAGATAACTGTGCCTAAAAAGTGGCATAACTATACCAATATTATTATTTACTTTGTAGATACCACGCACCGGGTCCACTTGTAAGTTGGCGTCATGATAATAAAAATAATATTACTACTTGCCAAAAGCAGTCCAGAATTTTTTTTTAATTTAGAAATTTATTACAAATCATTATATGCCTTTAAAGCTTATTATGTACTAGCGACTTAGTATTTTAAGTAGAAATTTCAACATACGCCAATTTTTAACCATTGCCGAAACAAATAGCCTAAATTCTGCTTCCAACCGAAACCTTGTCAACAATGTTCATCATGTCAACTAAATAGTCGGTAAGCACAATAATATTTTATAATCTAACACTAACAGTTGAGAAAACGAAGTGTGAATCTATGCTACATAATTAATGAAAACCTAGCAAATACTAGAGTTCGAAAGTTCGCTTGAAAAATAGGCGTAAAAATACAGAACACACCAGTTCTATTCTCGTATAAAGAGTATAAACGGGTGCAGACAATGTTCATCCACCATGAATGACCCATTCCATAATCCATTAGGGCAGTGAGCAGGCATTGGGGTGGAAATTGCAGTGCCTTCGAGTGTTTACTGGACGTTGAACGTGTAAGGACAAAAATAGAAGCTACAACTTTAATCTGACTGCTCTCTCCGCAAATGTAGTCCTAATAAAATTTTATGCGTGTGAGAATGGAGGGCTCATTTAATTTTTGAATCAAACCTTCTCCTTACCTGTGATATATTATGAAGATCAATGAATGAGGTAGAGGGGTTAGGTCCATCCCATTAATGCTAACCTAAGCCCCTGCAATAAAGGTACTGGTTCGTTCACATAACTTGGATTGGATTGGATTTGAATCTAGGTCCCAGAAAACCATCCTAAATTTTAGTGTACCGTCACACTTTTCAGCAAGCAATTTCTGTGAATCCTGTCTGGCTAGCTCCCACTATCCTGCTTGAGTCAGTACCCAAATGACTCGTCGTGCTCCAGCTGGAGGCTTGAGAGCCAATACTTTCTTTCTTACTTTCTTCTCATTCCCTGACCGACAACGCATCAATGATCAGTGGGTGACGGTGACCTCTTACCTAAGGTGATTCGTCTGCTCGTTTGTAGACTATTAATAAAAAAAAAGTCGATATCTGCATATATGTACGTCTATACATCAAAATGAACATTTTCCAAAAACTTAATAATCATTTCAAATTAACCACGGCGATCTTCTGGCTCGTATTCTCCGTAGATGTGCCGCCACTCTTGGGCATTCATAATTTGTTTATCCAATAGATAAATGTTTTTTCCTCGAATCATTCTTTTTGATGATATATGTTCATGTCCACGGCGATACGACGAATCCAAATACGCGGCTGTGACTGAATGATTATTTATTTATCTTCCCCACTGACAATATCTACTTCTATATTTAAACGTTTTAAAATAACTTGAGTTCGCTGTATAGTGATGTACGTCACCCGGATTATGCTAATATCTCTCTATAGGCAACGGTTATTCCGCGCCCATTGTTTCGGAAATCCTCCCGTCCCTTTACTGGAAGCGGTTTGATATATGGAAAATACTTTCATATATTATATTACTTACTTAATAATTTATTACTCTATATTGCTATACTGCTATATTATTCTGGTAATTTTCTGTATTTACTTGGTATGTGATTACACGGAATGGTTATTGCATGATCACGAAAGAAACTGTTAACCGGCTTCTAAACAGTCTCATCAATATTACGATCACCACGCATGAATATGTTCTGAATTAAGCTGGATGGTATAGTACCCCAACGACTTCCAACAAGTCTTAACACCATAGCCTCACTATTTATTACTTTAAATGATGAACTGAGCAAACCGATAGTTTCGTATTGGAGGTGTGTATTGCTTACCGTGTAGAACGAGACTGATCGCTCCGCAAATTATCTTTTTCAATACGACTCTGTCCACGTGCGGCCATTACAAAAACAACTGACGTCACAGCGTTTACCTATTCCCAAACGCAATCAACTGACTTACTTATTTTATTATGATGACAGATTTATATTCTACAACAGATGTAACATTCCACGACACATATATATTTTCACCCGAACGAGTCGGTGCGAGCCGCTACCTACTGTACAAAGACACATTGTAGGTATATCATTTTAGATCGACTTTAAAAACTGGTAAGCATATTTTGCGAACCCCGATATTTAAGCGGATATCTGACGTTACGAGATCTGTTTCATCTCTGTCGGACAACGACTACTGCTGGACATAGGCCTCTCCCATGTATCTCCACGAGATCTGTTTAGTCTGACTTTAATTTAAAATGTTAGTGTAATTTACTACTCATAACAATATCTGAAATATTTATTTATGTTCTATGCACGAACACCACGAATCATGTTCGAGTGATTTTATTTGCGATTTTCAATCTTGTAAAGTAGTCGTAAGTCACGATAATAGTTAAATAAAGGTTTTATTTAGTCAATTTATTGCGCTATATAAGATATTTTTTCTTAATATTTTTAATATAATTTCAAGAGTTGAAAGCTTTCTCGCTCAGCGTATAAGCATTGCTATGTTACAACGAGGGAATTCTGCCAGCATTTTGGGTACGGCACCACAAGAACCTAGTTATATATACTTATTTTAATTATTTATATTAATTGAAATACGTGTTTATATATGTACTTTTAGCGTCAGAAGTGGATTTATATAAAAAAAATTATAATCAGGATGAACAGCTACGATTTATAAACAATTAAGTAATTAAATGAAGTAGAGAATCAGAACAATTTACAGAAACTTTATAAATAATTACTACGCTTACCACAGATTGCGTCGATCAAAAACCAAAGAAACTCACCCTACCGATCATTTATAGTGAAGATATTATCATTATTATATTATATTGAAGACCCCGTAGCCCAGTTGGTAGTGACCCTGCCTGCCGAGCGTGGGATCCCGGGTTCGATTCCTGGCCGGGGCAGATATTTATGTGAGAGATAAATGTTTGTTCTCGGGTCATGGGTGTTTGTGATGTAATAATTGTGTATGTCCATGCCACCCGCAACACAGGGAATCCTAGTGCGGGAGTGTGAGTGTGTAAACGTTTATTTATATATTATTTATTTATTATATTTTGTACATAATAAACGCACATGCATTCTTATGTTTATCTATCCATACTAATACTACTCTATCCATATTAAAGAGAGAGCGCGAATTTTGTAAGTTTCTCTGTATGCGAACGGTATCCTCCAAAACCGCAGCTCTATTTGAAAAGTTATTCGACCATTTTTTCACATTATTCTGGATGAACATACGCTACATATATATCATGTAAATATTTAAATGTTTAAGCCGCACAAAGTTGAGGAAGCAAGCTTGTAGGTACAATATAAATACAGTTAGATAAAGTTGTATAAAGGATGTTGATGTAATTGTTTATATCAAAAAATCGTGTATTGTACACAAACCTGAAACCTAAAAACAATGTACAAAACTAGATATGTATGTCTCGTAAAGATGATAACAGTCGTCATATTAACTATTAAATAATATATAAGATGCTTTTAAGTACGAGTAAATGTATAGCAAACCAATTGCGAATATTATTTTCTTATGTGGATTATCTAGTAGTATTAATACCCGATGCAAGAAGTGCATCGACTTAATAGGTTTGAACCCTCAAACGCTTCCATCCCTTTAGTACATTAACATAGTCAAACTCTACTAAAAAACTTGCTTTTCTGGGTCATGAAAAACCAGTTCATTATTTAGCTCAATTGTAAAAGCTACAAATAAAACGTTCCAGCTATTTTGAATGTACAAAAGAAAATACTGCGGAAACGGTTTTGAATAAAGATGTATATTTTGGAAACCTTTTTGCGACATAATATTTATAAATACAGCTATTTCTCTATTTCTATGATTCTTTTAAGCTTAACATTCTATTCACTCCACTAATCACATTATATTTTCTAATAAACAAATACTTTGTTTAAAAAAATATAGTAACAAAAAGCTATAGGTTTAAAAAAATATAGTTACAAAAAGCAATTTATACTAAAAAGTGAAATAAAATTTTAAAATATCTTAGGGACGTTTCGGATGTGACGGTTAAAACTCAGTCAGTTTTCGATGATTATCATTGACCTTTAAATTGATTTAAATAAGAATACAATGTAGTTCATTTAGAACATCTCCTATACTAATAATAAAGCTGTAACAGGGCCGAACTTGTATCTACATTAAATATATTTTTTAAATTTTGGTATTAAATTTAAGGTAAGTTTTGTTAACGATATATGATTAATAGTATCAGGCGTTACATATACGCAGAACCTCCATACCTCCCACAAATTCAAACATGCGTTTATGATAAATAAAATTATATACCAACACACATACCGTCACCAACACATGTTTCGCTCCGAAACGGAGCATCATCAGGGTGAGTAAACTCTACGAGTGTTATTTGCAAAGTCTTTGTGGCTAACTAATAAATAAATCATTTATAGTGAAGATAATATATATTTTTTTGTATATAATAAACGCATATGCATTCTTACGTTTATCTATCCATAATAGTATTACTCTATCCATAACAATACTAATTTGATAACAATATATGAGTCAAAATATGTTTTTAGACTTTTTATCTCTCTGTCTGATCGCCTGCCTATACAAAGTACTAAAATACTTTACTGGTTTAGATGATTCTTTACATATTTATAACTCACATTATGATATCTTTCACTTCATGAAATGGGTCTATCCCTATGGAACGGGAACTGATAAATGTAAGTAACAAATTTTTCAGTAACAGAAACGCGTAAGTTGTCTAAAGCAAAGCAAAGTACTCTCGCTTACTACTATGATATCTTCGTATAATTCCGCATAATTTGATGAACACTATAACATTTAACAACTTCAGAACATTTATGTACTTACACATATTCATGCAGTACAAGCATGGGTTATATATTTAATTAAAAAAGACATGGCAACACCTGCCACTTCAATGTTGTGGCGCCCTATAACAAGCACCAAATCCAAAATGTGTAAAATCAAATCCGGACCAATAAACGACGGGCTCGTCGACCAATAAGAGTTGAGTGTTCCCCACCAAAAAAAATAGGAGTAATCTGACAAGCCGTGCTAAACATTATTACAGTAACAGACGTCAAAGTAAAACGTCGTCTCTACCCTGTAAGCATTTCTAATGAGTTAGCCGTTTAGTGTGCTATCGAAGAAATATCAAGTGCTGAAGGTACCTAGTTTGATTGTTTTATTAATCTAGGTTAAGTGTTCTATTACTAGCGGTTAATTAACATGCGGTGGGTCAGTGTTTGCTTCATGGCCAGCAGCATGTCGGTCACGTCCCTTGTGTTATTCATATCAATAAGCGATGATTCCTTATCACCATATGCCCCGGCTGTTCATTTCCTAGCTATTAACATTATCTCAAAAAAAAATTAATCTTTTTAATGCATTTTTAACACGATTTTTAATAGCATCGTTACGAAACTGAATAGAACCAACACTGAATAGCATGAAAAATTCTGTTAGTATTCCAATTTTTCGTAACAATTCATAATAGCAGCTCCGCGAATATTCACAGCGCTGCAAAGTTTCATAGCAATTATTTAAATTTCATATTTTGCTACACGCTAACAACTCGCATGTCTTTCTCATAATGAGTTTATTCAGTGCTTTTCTGCTACGGGTTTAGGAAACCGCAATGAGTTTATATTTCGGTTATACTACAAAGAGGTGTTCATATGATGCTTGAAACGTATCACACTGCGTTGGGCGGAGTGAATTGAATATATTAGATTCAGCTTGTGAACCACTCGATGCCATTCGTAGTTTAGTCTTTCATAGTCTGTAACTATATTATTGTATTTAAACGTACAATTATGGTTTTGACATTACACATACATTGTAATGACGTAATTAAAAAGTTATTCATACTTGACTTTTCGTCAAAAAATATCAAATTCAGATATATTTTAAAGAAGCTTTCAAATTAAATATCTTTTTATAGGTAATTTCACAACGATATAACTTTTAAACAATTTAATGTATTTTCTTTACTCAATATGTTCTTATATCCAGATAGAATAAAATATAAACAAATGACAACTAAATACATTAGGATATCACAATGGAATCACAAAAAAGTTTAGCTCAGCATTGAAAGCGGGATAATTATTTGTAATGGCGAAGTTCAAAGTTCAGCGATATATTTATTATCGACAATAAATAAGTATTTGGTAAATTTTATGGAATGAGTTTTTCCAGTCAAACCTTTAAATAGAGAACATGAGAGCAAATATAAGTAAATATCACAATAACAATTCAGAACAAAATCTCTATTTATACTACCCTACAATCAGGTGAGATTGTAGTATAATTGTGTAATTAGACTGATGAAGAATGCACTCTCACACTCACACCCCTTCATAAACATCAAATAAGATACTCTGTGTCATGGACATACACGTCACAAACATTCTCTCACCGAAAACAAATATTTCACTGTCAAATGTCTGCTCCTACTGAGACCGGAACCTAAAACTTCACGCTCGGCAGGCAAAATGACAACTAACTGAGCTACAAGGTATCAAAGCAGACTCGATACTCACTAATTCGACAGATCTCTCGTCAATATTGAGAAGAATTCTTGGTCAATCCAACTGTGGAAACTTCTTTAACTTCTCAAAGGCTTCCGAGATGACTTAAGAACTGCTATCTCTACAACACAACATAATTGATAGTATCAGGCGTTAGTTGGCGGAAATTCATTTTTATTAAATTAGTATTAATTACCTTTGCAACAATCCGCAAGTACTCGTACAGGGCTTGCGGATTATTGCAAAGGAAATTAATACTAATTGAACACAACATAAAACGCGCACGTTCGATTCACTGTCTTGACTAACTTGAATTACGTATGCACGTCGTGAGGAACGCTTCAATTACATCAAAATAATGGCTCAGGTATTGGAGCGAAACGACGGGCTACCTCGGAACCGATAGGCATTAATAACAATTACAAGGATTTCATGAAACACGAATGCTTTACGAGTAGAGTCGTGGGCCGTATTGGGGCGGCCTAGAATACTGGCAGAACAGGCCTAAGAGGCGACAGAAGCCGATTTTTCGAATATTCTCCCGTCTGTGTAAATAGTCATAGTCGTATTGGGGCAGCCTAGAATACTCCCCCCAATCCCATGCAGGCAGATCAGGGTGGGTGTCGTAAGAGGCGACAGAAGCCAGCTTGCTTGGTGGTAGGGTTTCGTATAAGGATTATATTATCAATATGATTATTAAATTATTAATATCATTAGTGGTATTATTATCTTTTCATGAATCCTGCTTGAGTCAGCCGCCGAATGACTCGTTGTGTTCGGTTGGGAGCTTTAGAGCCAGTACTTTGTTTCTTTCTTCTCCTTTCTCCTTTCTCGGCCGACCCGGCAACGCATTAGTGATGTCTTTGGTGTTACTGATATCCATGGGCGACGGTGACCAATTACCAACAGGAGACTCGTCTGCTCGTATGTCACTAATCACATAAAAAAGTTTCAACAACTTATCGATGTAAAGTGCTGCCCTGTTCTTTCTTTTGATTGCTGTGTCGAACTGGGATATTCATTCAATTCCAATTCCATTGTACTGAAATAACAAACCGTAAAGGAACACATGTGAGAACATAATAAACCTGATGGTAAGTGAAGCTAATAAGTGTATATTCTCGGATCTTGGTTATATCTTGGTTCAACATATGAGCATTTCAATCTGGTTCTCAAATCTGATGAAGTAAGAGATCTAACACGAAACGTCAGCAGCCCTCGAAACAGCTGTTGCATATTTGTTACACGACGGTAATTTCAGCGGGAGCAATTATTATTTATTCTATTCGTGGGGACGTCGGGTAAAACGTAATTTATCCACGAAATGTTTGCCAACCAATGTTGTTTAATTCATTTTTTTGCTTTCAAATATTAATAAAAATTATTTACGCTCCAAATGTTACACAAAAGATTCGAGGCGTGCGCAATTTGAATTCTATATATTATTCATATTTCATTGTTGCTCTTTAGTTAATGTTATTAGCTATCTATACATATAATAAACGATATATGAGACAAAACATTATTAGGGGCCTTTATTAACGCAATAAAATAAAAAAAATAGTTTGTGCGTTTGTTCACGCTAATCTCTGAAACGTCTTAACCAATTTTGTTACGAATTTCACTAATGTACTGCAGTAAGCATAACTTAATAATTAATGTTTGTTTCATTGCAATCTATCCATAGTTTAAAAAAATATGAATGAATACATGTATTTCTAATTAACAGAACTAGAAAAACCCAGTCCTAAAACAATACAGATATTACTTCTAAGCGTATGATAGTTTTTCTGAAGCGAACCGAGGGCATTTGCAAGTAATTAAAAAAGCAGTATAGTACAGAAGTGATAATACTGTGATTTAAATATCAAACTCCTACACAGTTTTCTACGTTATATTTTTCAGAAGCTAACTGCGTATTCAAAATAAGCGAATACACGGCGATAGACATAAAAAAATAACTATTGTTTAGGTAACGAAAACATCATAAGAGTATTTTACACTTGACAATACTTAAAGTGTGCGAAATCTACCAACCCACTCAATTTGACAATCGCAAAGGGCTTTGCTCATATTTTTTCTCAATCTAAGACAACTAAACCCAAAATCGTTACGGTTCTGGGTTATAAATCTGAAATATTAGTAATATAGCAATGGCAGCTGTGAACGTTTAAAATTAGCACGGTCCCTATAAAATAAAGAATCAAATATTATTTTTACAAGGTTTACAAAATACTGTTACAAAGGTACTAACTAACTAATACTAACTAACGTTGTTGCAATACCAAGCAAATGACGGGGAAAATGGAGGCCCGCAGCGAAATTCGCGGATTTTCAGTACATCATATAGTATCACAGAAACACACCAGTGGTGCGCGCTATAACTTACTTTACGTATATTTCAACTCGGAGGGTAATATTGTTTGACAAAAGCCATTCAACAGGTGCAAGCTACATAGAATAAAATGTGGATATGAGGAAAAAAAGAAGTGATATTTTTATAGATCTATTTGTGAAACGATCACAGAATCCGGCAGTCCATCTAATTTGATGGCCATCCTCCTATCTCTTCTCAATCAAAGCTTACAATTTAGCCATCCAGCATCATCGTACATACCTTTAAAGTTTTGAAATTAAGTTACAATTACCACCACTCTATTATTACGTGTCTGCAAGCTATTTTAATATTTGTATTTCAATATAAGAAATAAACAAGGACGAATAGTCTATAACTATAAACATATATAACTTCAATTAAGCCTTTATTTAGAATCATCAAAAACATTCAGGCATACTCTTGATACAAAGCACGTAGAAAAGAAATTTCCACGACGCCACTAAAAAATTAAAAGAGAATGTAAATTAAAACCGTCAGAAATTCTGAGCTAACGAATGCTGCAGGAATAAGTTTTCGCTATATCTTTGTGTGTTGTGAAACTCGGATTTTCGTTCTGTTTCCGTTAACGTAACCCAATTCCGACATTTTCACAACACTAAGAATCTTACAGAAAGTTACGTGACCTATTTCAAGCACTAGAGCCGCTTTGTGCACGACGTATAACAAAAAAGTCACACTATTTATTTGGATATAAATCAGTTCATTTAACCTACCTGGTAAAATTATACTCAACTTTGTAACAAACATTGACGAGCAGGAAAGATCAGTTTGAACTCTATGATGACCTTTTTTACAACTCAAATTTCACATACTACTTTGTAATAGAAATTCGACTTCCTCCTTGTTATAAATCCTAAATAAGACACTGCTAACAAATCCTCTCCGAAACTTCTTTCATACTAACCCAGGGACATCAGTCGCAACGGAACCAACTTCTCAATTCACACTTATCGGCAAACATATTTAGTATACACAAAATTTTAGTCATTTAAATTTATTCCTTATATCCTTGGAATACAGTTCAAGGTCTTAGTTGTTCTAAACACGGTTAATTGTGTTGCGCGCGTTCCAATTAGAGCATCACTACACATACAAGAGAGCATCCACTCGAATAGGGTTATCAAATTTACGATACAAATATGGATAGTCCAGATACGTACTTGTATATTACTCTCAATACACGGGGCGCACTAAAAGTTTCCAGAATCAATAATAAAGAAATACTATTAATGGTCAAAAATGAATTTATTGTTTCCCAAAATATTCTACCTTTGCGTCAATGCACTTTTGATGACAACCGTTGTTCGCGCAATTGGTTCTTGATTTTTGGGAACAGAAAAAAGTTACAGTGCCAGGTCAGAACTTTATGCTGGACATGTTATAAATTGTCCATTTTTCGCTTTCAAAACTCATTTATCTGTCTGGCCGTGTGGGATCTTACATTATCGTGGTGCAAAATAATACGGCGCTTACCGTTATTTTCACGGAGTTTGTCACTAATTTCCGGTAAACAAATGGTCGTGTACCAGTCACTATTCACGGTACGACGATTTTCTAAAGCAACAGTCGCCACGTGTCCAGTCTTATTAAAAAAAAGCAATCATCCGCTTCGAGGCACTTTTCACGCGCGCCACATTGGTTGATTTCGGCTCATCTCGAAAGACCCATACGTTCGATTGCTGCTTTGTTTTGGGATCGTAGCTATAAATCCATGTTTCGTCACCTATTGCTATGTCCCACCAATGTCCGTTTTTTTTGCATCAGTCAAATAGTGTGGGATCCATCGAGACCACAGCTTTCTGACACCCAAATGTTTGTGTAGGATTAACTGTATTTGACTCATTCCTATGTCCAAAGATGTCCGGGTCTCATGCCTGTCTGTTTCGATTGTACGGCGCACAGATTTTGTGGCTCACAGCGATGCACGGGCGACCTTCATGAATTTCATCATGTAAATTGACACGACCGCGTTTGAATTCTGCAAACCAACTATAAATAGTTGTCTTGCATGGTACTTCTTCACAAAAGCGGACTGAAGCCGAACGAGGCTCTGCTTAGCTGTCAAATTACACTTAAAATCATAAAAAATCATGCAATGAAAATTTTCCCGTGTGAAATCCATTTTATTGTAATCACGCAATTTTTAAATTAACGCCACACTGTGAAAACACTTGACAATCTGATGAAACAACATGTATTCTACGGCTAACGAGTTCCATTTTTAAATATAGTAATAACTTTTTAAATATTGTTTATGTAAGTGGCCAATTCCGGAAACTTTTAGTGTGATCTATGTATAAACGCATATCACGAAGCTAAAAGTTAAAACCGTCGGCAAAAACTAACTCATTCACTCATCTCTATTTGGGATTCGGGAACTTACGCCGTATTACTAGATTAAGATGGTTAAGTACTTATGAATTGATACTAACTTGTAAGTGCATCATACGCGTTATTCTAGCATATTCGGCCTTAAGTTCAGTAAACTTAACTTATGACTTAAGTTGTTACTTTCTAATAAAACCTAGTCCATGGGCAGCGGTGACTTACCATCAGGTTGCTCGTTTATCAATTTTAGCATAAAAAAGCATTACGCTAATATATTTTTATTTATATTTTTTAACAGTTAAGAAACCTACTGTCCAAACTAAATTTTATATTTGTATCCTCGTTCTCAGTTACAAAGTGGAAACCCTGCTAGCACATGACCTGTTTCTTTAGGATTGACGCAACGCCATTCTTTACACGACACGCTATGTAAATATCTTACCCCATAAAGCCGATGATAATTGCTTGCGTGCATCGCATTCTAAATCTTATACGCAGCCAGAAACTGATAAAATTATTTAGTGATAAGAATTTACTGTAGACACTGCGAAACAAGAGAACGCAACAGTTGTTATATTGAATTATAGGTATTTTTATTGTATGATAGGTATTAAATTAGTATTAATCCACTTTGCAACAATCCCATTCAATTAATCCATAATACAAATTCAATAGCTACGTGAAAAGATTTCATGTCCATTTCACCCTTGGAGGTAGTAGTTTTTTTTTTCAAAATTAAATGAGGCAAAACGAGACATATACTCTCTCTAACAAAAAAGAAATTTTACAAATTGGTTAATAAATGATGGAAATTCTGAGGCAACAAGCATAAAAAAATATACGAGCGAATTGAGAACTTCCTGCTTTTTTGAAGTCACTTAAAAATACAATTAATGACCATCCGTTAAAGTTTAAACGTGTAATGTTCGTAATTTTATAAGCTAAAAACAAAAAGCATGTAATGTAATTTGGCTCCACCCTTAAACTTAAATCGACTCCTCCGTTTGTGGAGCACCGTGTTGAATAATGGACGAAGCAATGTTACGAAGTCTTATCTTCACGAGGACGCTGTAATCTATACCATCCAGATAAATCCCAACAATACTCGCAATGATTGAGTTCATTACTTGCCTCCTCAGCTTCCAAGTATCTGTGAAATCAATCCTAAAATGTGTTTAATGTATTTCGATTGCGGAATCGGAAAGACAATTTCAAATTCAAGATCACTTAGGTATTCTGTAAATACAGTTATGCTTGTTATTTTTTGCTTCTACTACCGTTTTGAATAGGTGCTTTAACATTGAGTAGAAGAAACAGGGAAAAAGACTCCTCAGCACATTTTAAAACAACAGATGTCAATTACAAAGTACGTTTTAACCTTTTTTTTTAACGCTGGGAAATGCATTTACGCATCCCGCCGCGGTGAGGCGGCGGGTATGTGGGACTCGCTGGCACGTCCGCTACGTGCCAGAATACCCACTAAAATCCAGCGGGGCCCTCATCGTCTTCATGGGGCGCCACGGGATCGCTCGCGCATACAACCGTGACGCTCCGACGGTTGGCCCGCCTTCGCCTAGAGCGCTCTCGGGCACCGTGAGCGTTCTACTGCCCCCGCATGTTCCCGTCCGCTGCGCCCTCCGCTCAACAGAGGAACACCCGGAGGAACCTACTCCGTGGGCCGCTCTTAGTCTGGTCCTTCACCCTGCGACTTCCGGTATGAGTAACTCTGCCGTATAGCCTCAGGGATCACTAGGACACGCAAGCCCCTCCACCACGACAAGGTGGCGGCCCCCGGGGGGAAGTAAGTTTTAACCTGGCGGAACTTGCTTTAACACTTTTATTTCCAGGCACTCTTTTGATTAATATATTAATCTATTCCATAATATCCATTACGTATCAACCTTGGAACCTTATTGCAAAAATGTACTCCTAGCCCCATAACAGAAAGTTGATGCTACAAAAGGATACTTCTCTTCTTTCTTGGCCGGCAAAGAAATCTTTAATTTATTTACGATCTTTATATATGTTCATGGGCGGTGGTGACCACTTACTATTAGATCTATCCGCCGGTTTTTACTAGTGATATAAATTATACATCTACTCCTTATTACAAGACTTTAAATGGTCGCTGTTACTTAAATAAATCTTAAACGAGACAACATTAAGTCGATCAGTTAAGCTGAGAAATTCAAAACTTCATTATTAAACCATAGTACCTTTGTATGTTTCGTTTTAGGTGAATTTTAGTATTTTCTAATTCTGAAGCAAGTTATTGTAAGTTACAAAAACTTAGTGTTGAAGCAAGTAAAAATTATGGATTTTTTCTCACTTGGTATCTTACCGGGTCGTGGTCGCATTTGTACCTCACAACCTCTTGCAATCTATGGATTTTGGCGGCATTCAGGTGAAATTCCACCTTTTGAATTAATTTGCGCCGTTCATCATACAGATAACCGGCCAACGGTCTAGTGCCTTGCACCGTGCTCTAAGGCACTCCACAAGTGAAGCGTTCTACCAGTTGATTCTGCAATGACAACTTTAATCCACTTTGCGATAAAACATTGATATTGACAAAGAAATAATATTTTTAAAATGCAGCGAATCGAACGCATCGGTCCAGTCCAACTGTACGTGTTATTCAATCATCCATTCATCTACCTTTGATGGTCCATTGTTGGACATAACCCCCTCCTTGCACCACTTTTATCGGTCCATATTCTTCTGAATTTATCTGATAACCGTCTTCTTCTTCATGTAACTTTAATGTTAATTATTACTCGCCCTCGTTCTGGTTTGGAAATATATTATTATATTGGAATAGTATAACTTGTAATATTGCAAATAAGCTAAGTCTCACCTACGTCTGTCTGTTCAGTGTTTTAATGTCGTACGTGTTCAGACAGACAGACAACAATTCTAAATATATATGTTTAGACCTCTATGTCCCGTATACCTAAAACTAACTAGAATAAATTAAAAAAATATATAAAATGTAGGTACATATTCAGCCCAGTTACAGTTTTATTATTAGTATAAATAACACAAAAAGATATATTTTTATTACGTTGTAACGTGGTAAATGAGCAGGAAGAAGTATGGTAGAAGGTAATAAAGGCGTGTTGAAGATGGAAAAACGTAACATTAGGAGCGTCACCAACGCGTTACTGGTCATAACAAAAGTGGGAACTTACTCGTCAACCGGCACTCCAGTTCCGTATCCGAAATCATTGAAAAATTTTTCACAGATGATTTTAGTGGGAGAATGTTAACTCGCATTACCACCATACACTAGTACCGTTCATGTTGAAAAATAACAATCACCGTCACCTCAACTGCAATTAAGAACCTGAAAATAAACCGTTTCACGAAAATAGGCACGCTCCGCCGACCCGTGAGCTGTGGAGGTCAACAGCTGCAAGGTTGGAAGCCGACATTTGACCAGTTTAATGTTTGAAATATATTTCACTTGATCTTCCAACTACTCCAGTGGTCTGAACAGATATTTATATAACAAATAATTATTAGTGCTCTTATTGGTGCTTGGTTGATCGTGGTTATTTGTACTTTCTCTGTGCCACAGATTCCCTACTGCAGTGTATAAGTGTGTGATAATAATATCTCTGCAGTTCTCACTAATAATTTGTATGCTTAAATCATATAAAAAATATTTTATTTACCCACAATATTTATTTTAAATGAATCCTTCAACTTAAAATTATCATTGTAAAATAAAAAAATGTCTGTGCCAGAAGGATTTCGACTTTCAGTACAGTAAATAAAGTTTAACTATAGTTAAAATTTGGTGTACATACAATTACATGTCAACAATATGTTGTTACATTTCTGGATGTGCGCCTACGTGTTTTGTGTGTATTAGTATTTCATTCTTGTGGTACTAGTTATACATTATACATTGAATTTATAAATAATTAATAGTAAAACAAAAATAAATAAATTACTATGTAACATCGTTAACAATTTATTTTTATATTAAATTAAGTCAATTGATGGGTTTTAAATCTGGTATGGTCGAGTTTTGTATAAGTGACATTTAGAGGCAAATTTCATAAGCGTAGATTAAATTATCGAATCCGATTTTTATCGTTAGATAGCAGTCGTTTAACGGAAGCATTCAGATCTTGCGCCATGTTTTGCCGAGAAGGCCGCCAAAACTGATTACGTTTGGAATGTAAGTTCCGTTCATACAATCTTGAATCTAAGCCAACAAATCCTGCTCGTGGATGAACACGTCCCTCCTATTAGAGGATATTAAGCTATATACCACGAAATTCAAATCTGACGATACTTCTAAGTGGTATTAGGTTTAAACGTTTTGGTTGGTAATAAAATGCAGGTAACCCACGAAAACACATTGATGACACTTTCGTATATTTATATCGATAAACAAAAGTGAATTATCAATGTCTGTTTATTTGTTTGTCGACTATTGACTTATAAAAATAGAACGTGACATTAACAAAAGTATAATGACTACTATAGATTGCGTCAACCTACATGATCTAAGATGTATTCGGAATTTGGATGGATGACTGCCAGTGACGGAAGCTTACCGCTTCCACGCTACAGAGCCTAACTATTTAGGTATATGACCTCGCTTGCTATTTGATTTATCTTGCAGTTTGATCCTGGAATTGAAAAGAATCATTCCAATTTCAATTTGATCATCTCCTTTTAATGCCGGGTGTACGAGTAAAACCATTTTAATTTCTATTTAATATTTACCAATAATACATTTGACGCTGAAAATACTACTTAGTAGGAAACCAATTACTGTTCGTTCATCTTAAATTATTGCCAACAAAAGTCGCTTGCTAACATTTGAAGGTCAACCACTTGTAATGGTCGAGTTATAACAAACTGACATTCACCGATGTGTTTTATGCTTATGCTAAGAACAATTTAAATGTCACTAGAAGCGCCCACTCCACTACTAGGTTCATCGAACTTATGCTCAATTGTAAGGACATTTGGCATAGTCAATTCTGTAACTTTTATCAAGCCTGACAGTGGAAACCAAGTAAACGTTTGACGTTACGTTACAGATAATAATACTATCAATTAGTAAGTATATTTTACGCGATATTTTCATTGACACTATTGACAGTTTGAACATTGATAACATAACAGTCAATAATGCGGTGGTGGACTTATTATTATTGATTCCTGTAGATGAATTAAAAAAACCTTCTACTGTTAAAACAAATACCAAGACGTAATCTGTGTAACTAATTACCTACCCCCCAAAATAAATACATTTTATATCCGAGCCGTTCTTTAGTTCTTAAAATACCTCCAACTAGAAATATCGAGCAAACTTGGGCTTCCATAATTATAATAGTAATGCATTACGCACAATTTACCAAGTTATTGTATGTACACGTAAGTAACATTTAAATTGATTGTAACGTAAGTGATCTTATGAGAATAAAGTTATCTCAAACCACAAACATTTTCGCGAGTAGTACAGCAAATGCCTAGATTCCAATTAAAAATTCTATTACAGGGTGCGAGCTACAGCAATACCGACGTGCAACACACGAACCAGGGTCCAATTACCTCTGCGCGAGTTCTGTGTACCGCGTGGTCTTTAGTAAGCGGTACCCTACCCGGTAATCTGTATATTCAATAGGTTTCCTAATATATGTAAATATATAGACTAGACTACATATCGAGTCTAGTGTTAACTTTTTATAAAATTTGAAATCCATTTTTAAATGGATCACTGGGTGACTTAAAGTTTCAAATTATGAAAATTGTATAAGTATTAAAACAGTTCTTAGTTTGTTGCTGTAGAACTTAGTTGGCCCGTCACAACTGCGGAAACTTAAACGATAGTCAAGCGTGATGCTTTAATTCTGATATAATGATTGAATGATTCCACATCTAAACAAATTGATCTTTAATCTATCCAGAAGAAGTAGTTCAAAACCAGCCTAAGTGTCGAAACTTCACAATAAACTTATTTAACATTTTTGATCTTGTCTCTAAAGCCTAATCACGCTTATCTACAAAATGCTATTAATAGCAGTCTCACACCTAACTTGTAACTGCATACATTAATGATTAGTTACTGAGTAATATATATTTAAAATTAAATAATAAAATTACCATTTAATATACTATTTGAAACAACTTTATTTTCGGAAATTAAAGTGGGATTGCAGGAAAAGTATACGTAAAATCCTGATACTAAAAATTCTCGGATGATAAAAGCCCTACTAGTAATTGAAATGCACAGCTGTTTATATATTATGGCAAAATAAAAACAGAATAATAGGAAAAAAATTATAAATTTGCTGCGCTAAAGTCCTTAAATTGACAACTTAACTGCTTAGCGAACAAATTAAACTTTTAATAAAAAAAATGTTTTTAAATTAATTAATTCACAGTACTAATTTACATACAACAGTTCGTCGTCAATTTTAAACGCACTTATATGAAAATACTGATAAAGTTCATTTACAAACATCAATAAAAAAACCAAATTTGAAAAAGGCGGATTTAAAATTCAATTCCAGAGTAATTCGTTTTCAAATATTCCGTGAAACACTGACGTCATCGGAGCAGGAAAATGAATGAGTTTAGCGATGTGTAGCCACCACGAGCCTGCTCTAACGTAGCGTAAATGAATTTTGAACGGCTAGAAAATACTGATATAAAGCGGCCGTTCCAACTGAATATGTACATAGGTTAATTAAAGCTAGGATGACTGACGAGAGAGATGAATTTTAGTAAACCGCTATTAAAGTCACTTTATAGCGCTTCAGAATTCAATTTGTGTGGCAATATATGTATTGTAATCTTAGTTTGTATGAAGTATTGATTTAAATTAAACTTTCTTCAATAATTATAATTACAATTTCTGTGGCACATCAAAAAAGCAGTTTATTTACCCGTTGAACAAAATATATTATTTTCTTATTTTTATTCGACATTTTCTTCGAGGGTAGGAACGAAAGCTCATCTCAGTCCTCACAACTAGCAATGATTTGGAGGCTAATTCAAATAGAACTATCGTCTCATTGAACGTTGATTTAATAGTAGAGTCGCTAATATAAAAATTGGGGTATTAAACTGTGAGGCCCGTTACACAAGTCCATGGGTGACAGTTGTATGTCAAGATGGATAGTGGTGTCATCATCACGTTCATCACCATCCCTGTACCACCGTCATATCACTGTCACAATATATTAACCACATGCCTACGAAAGAATATATAAATTTATACTGTATAAATAAATATTATTATGTTAAGGATTTTTTTATTTAAGGATTTCATATTAAATATTTTTCCAAAGAATTTCCAGTTGCCTCTTCTTCCTGAACCATTCATACGAGAGATCTGCTGAAACAATTGTGTAGTAAACTTTTGAAATTTTATTTTACATTGAATAAAATTTTCAATTGGGTGGAACATATATTTTCCCTTCGCACGTCATTCATACATACGACGCATAACAACGGATGACGTCACATCCATAACTTGTGATTATAAAATTTCCATAAGGAATTTTTTAAACCTGAACAAAAACGTAGCTTCTACAACCGAAAAGTGAATAATATGAAAAATAGATATATGAAATAAAATTTAATGCTTAAACAACCACCTTTACCTGTTTAAAACTTTTGTAGTAGAGGCATGTTTAGATAACTTCAAGGAATAAATCGATTGAATTTCGCCGGGAGACAGTGTCTGACATGTCCCGAACCCTTCTCATTCTTCATGGAACTTTACAGGGAAATTTGTCATTATGATCGTAAAAGACGGGCTGGAATTTCATATAAATTCAATGACTCGTAATTTTTATGATTATACTCAAATTGATGAGTTAAGCTGTCCACGACCTGTCTGGAGGCACCATTTATCATAAAAAAAGAAATTAGATCTGTAAAAAGCTCCATTGATTCTTTGATCAACCCTACAAAGTTCCAACGTCATCACAGTTTCCTTGTTTTCCAGCAGTGTATCTGTGATACCCCTGGGGATAGTGATCTGCTCGATTGAACGCTAATGACATTTCTAAATAGGGAAGAAATATACTGTTTTTCCTATTTTAAACATATCCAGGAATTTTTTTCGTCCGTTGCAAAAAGTTAAAAGCAGAAACGATTTTCGTAAAAGTTTTTTTTTTGGAAAATATTAGAAAAAACATATAGCACGAGGGGTGAATAACCTATACAAAGCCTAAACATTTGAGTCAATCGTAAGCGATGATTTTTTTTTTATTTGGTATGTATTGACGAACTTTAGTATTATCAAAAGACATAATTTGGAAAAAACGTTATTTGAGTATTATAGTCGATTATTGTATTATTAGGTAAATGAATCTTCTTAATTTTTTTTTTAAATATGCCACGAATTACGTCAATGTGCGTAAAATTAGCGTTTAAAAAAGCTTGACATACAAACACTTCGTAATAATATGAAGATTTTAAATTAATATTCACGCAAAGTCATTTATTTACGACTTACATGTATTATTCTCAGAGCATATGGCTAAATCCTATTATAGCCCACTGCAGGGTACGAGTCCCTTTTTGTAATTAAAGAACATAGATAATCACTCTTCTCCGGTGCCAACCCAAGTATTGGAAGTTGCCTTAATGCGTCTGGGCTGCTATATTTGCGGTCGTTCAACACATTCTCTGAAACAGGGCCACGCTCGTCAAGTTAAACCTCCCTAATGATGTCCCACGCTGCTCCCGACCGCACACGAACTTGGTAAACTCGGGCCATTATTCGCAAATTACGCAAGTCAAAAAGCGGGTGTTCCGCTTCCTTGAAGTCTTTGATGTACGTAGACAATAATGAACTGGAGGCGACCAGTAGACGATAGTGAACACTTACCATCAGATGTCCTGTTTAATCGTTTGTTGGCTATTATATTTAAAAAAAAATTCGTTACACTATAAGGTCTAGGAGGGCTTCACCATTATAGAACGGCTTATTTGTCTAGTGAAATAAAATTTTAATTTAAAAACTTTATTAATATTCATAAAGTTACTGGATTTATTAAACAGACGGCAACTACATGATAATGTAATAAAAGGTTATCTATAACTTTACAAATTACTCATGAAAAGGATTTGGGAGTTGTACGCTGGAATAATGTGAAGCGAGAAAATCCCAAACAATTTGTTTTGCTCGATAACAATTACCCGAGATCAATACGTTGGGTACGGCATTTGAATGTTTTATGAAAATACGTCTTGTGATAAGTTGAGTATGAAAAAGACAATTGATAAAGGAATGCCTAAAGGCTAGTCTATCAGCCGTTATTACCTCTCAGCAAACTCAGTGTTTCCGTAGTCAATGTACATACACTGCGATTGCAGAAATTAAAAAAATCATGAAAAAATACAAACATTACGCCTTCTACGAAAAAGAATCGTTGCTGAGGCCAATCTCTGATATTAAAGATCATTCGAACCTATACCGTTCAGATTGTTGCAAGTAACTCCCACAAGGCGCTAAGAATTTTACCTAGCAACGACGTACCCTCTAAAATCAACCATGTAATATTTAGTTTGTAAAGTTAGAGAGCCAGATGACCGCCGCTCACCACTTAGTGTTTGAGAGGCACTGCCTTTGTAATAATATAATACACCTTTTATTACTATCTTCCGCGGTACCGTAAAAATCGATTTAATATGACCAAAGCTATAAATACATAAGTCTACACCGTTGTTCTATTATGAGATATTTTTCGAGTGTTTCATTATCTTCAGTTTATTTTTGTGGGAACACAAAGTATCAGGATGTCAAATAAAACTACAGGTTTCACAGTAACAGATGGACTATATTTTTTACAAGAATATTACTCAGTTATTATTGTTGTTGATAATTATAACAGTTAGATTAATTACGTAGTAGCTGCTATGTATCAAAATAACACCTAATTGCTATGTCCGTCATCTTGTCAATTTTAAAACCTAAAATTTCATACTTTGTAATTTACTACAAATTTGAATACAGTTCTTTTAATCCACACCACAGTATATGATGCAGAAACCGTTAATTAGGACAACTGATTTCTTGAAGACGAAATTGTTATCTAAATGAAATATGTTATATAATTTTCATGGAATATAACAAAGATAAGTCTATTTGATTACTTAAAATATAACCTTATATTAACGGAACTTTGCACATGGTTTATATTGCAAGCATCTGTAATTAATCATGATAAAATTACATGCTACTGACATTTGCCAAATAATAATAATCTGACAGGCAGTATAAAAATACTCATAGGAAATATAATTTGTATTGTCTTGCTGAAATGAAAACATTATGAGTTTTATTACAGATTCAAAAAGATATATCTAAATTAAAATATTAATTTTTTTCATTCACATTTCAAAGACATTTACAGAACACTTTATACTAAGAAAAAAAAAAGATAATAAAAGAAAACTCGTCTACGAAAATATTTTGTATTGTAAGACCAAAAGGAAGGCAAAACCTAGTGATTTGAACATCCTTCTCCCGAAGGGGAGGTCGGGATTCGAATCCTGCAATCACTTCTAATTTTGCAAACACATTTACGTCTCACAAATGTTATCACTTATTTCGCTAAAGAAAAACGTCATGAGGAATTTTACATACTTGAGAATTCTCTATAATTTTTATGAGGTTTGTGAAGTCTGTTAATCTGCACTTAGAAAAATATGAGTGAAGAGGTTGAAGTCCATTTATAACAAGAGGAAAAGTGTTGGGTAATTAGATAAATAACGACTTATTACGTCACAATAAAGCGGAATTCAGTTCGTACAGCAACCCATTCTGAAAATGTATGCAACCATCTATTAGTAGTTAGTTAGTAATTTTTTGTTTTGACCATTTGTGAATATATCTGAGCTCGATAGGGTCGTTACAGCTTGTCAGTAACATTCGGTAAGTCCATTTACTGGCTCAGATATATTATATAAAAAATATAAAACGTGATTAAATAACTGTGCAAAGGTGAATACTTCGTTTTCTGCTCGCATACAACCTCAATGACGCCCACTGGACCCGTAACCGCTGATGATGATGAGGAGGAGAACACCTCAACCCTGACATATATATAAAAACATGTCCTCACTGACTAATTTCTTAACGTAGAACCTAACCTAGTAAAGTTATAAACATGTACATATAACTTAGTAAAGCTATAAACATGTACATATAACCTAATAAAGCTATAAACATGTACATATAACATAGTAAAGTTATAAACATGTACATATAACCTAGTAAAGCTATAAACATGTACATATAACATAGTAAAGCTATAAACATGTACATATAACCTAGTAAAGCTATAAATTTGCGACATTGAGTACCTTTTATGATATAGGCACCTACTAACGAAGGATTTATTGATATTCCATCCCTAAAGGAGTTAAATAAAGGTCGAGTTTGTTTCAAAATCAAACCAATTTTGAAGGAAGCGCTATGACAACATGTATTTATTTACAATCATCAAATTTGCACTATTTCACCACTGAGTATAGGTATATTTTAAATCACGTAATCTGACAGGCATAGCCTAAAGATAAACCTCAAAATGACAACTTACATGTATGTTGCTACGCCGTAGGTAGACTAGCGATCCGTGTAACTCCGTTCTAAAAATACAAAAATTTATTTATTCAAGTCTGCAGACTCCAATAACACAGTGCATAGAGCTCGTTTACAGTTTTATCGCTGTAATAAACAATTGACGAGAGTTGCAGCATGTCTCTAGTAATAAGAACAAATTTCAATTTGTCAATTTGTCCATCTCTGGCTAACGCATTTATAATAAAAGCACATCTAAAGCTGCACATATGTATACATATTTGCACTGTTTATGAGTCCAAAATGTTCACAATTCTCATATGAGAAGGGAATGAGGAAGGTAGAAACACCTAATATGTCAATGTTAAGTGATCAAGTTTGGAAAGCGGATTCCCCATTTCCTTATTGGGCGCCAACACGTCGGTGACGGCATCGGTATTACAGACACTCGAGGACGACAGGAACAACTTAACATCAGATGGCTCGTCTTACTTCTCGGTAATTAACATTAAAGTCTTTCAGTATACCTTTTTTTCCATTAGGACTTGGAGAATTATCCGCCACGGCCTTTGAGGTGAAATGAAATAGTCGATACCGGTAAGTTTACAACATAACTGATAGGCAGCACTTATAGTAAGTATACTGTACCCTTCAAGGCACAAAAGTGCTATCAAAATACCAGAACTAATTTGTAATTTGTAACACACTTGCATACGTCTTTCCGCTACCTCGTTCGTCTTCCGTCCCCCTCTCGCATACTCCGCACTCGTCCTGCAGCTTTACGTTCCATTTCATTCTTACATAAACATGTTTTGTTTTTCAACACTATTTGTTGGTTCACGGAATACTGAAAATGTATAATGATAGCATAATGACCGCTGCCCCCACAACATTGCACAAATTAAAAAAGGCTACGTTTCCGCCGCGTTCCTGCTCATATATTAACCTTAAATTGTAATGAAAGGTGTTGATTCTGCCTCTTGTACTTTATTCACTACATATATGGTTTATTCATTACATTTCATTTTAAACAGAATGTAAGTAACAAATAATATCCTCAAAATCTTGGCCTCACTCGTGCAATTCTCTGGCGCGTAATTTGAGTTATGTACCTTAACTTAAATCTACTACAGCATACCTGAAAATACGCAATCAAATCCGCAGGGAATACTAGTGAAGCGTAACCCTCGTTCTTGGCAAAACCTCAAGTATCTGAGAGAAGTCGATTTGCTTCGACAATAAAAACTAAACAGCTGATTTGTCTCAAAGAAACCAAAATAATTTTCAAGCGCTAGCGAAAAGTAAATGTTACGTCAGTCGCTTGCGTTATTCTGTCTAGGGGAAGAATCACAAACATAATATACTAACATAATAGACGAACATTCTTCTCATAATCGCGTCACCAAAACCTAAATGTGCATGCTGAAAACGACGCTTGTGAAGTTTTAGTGATGTGAAATTCACTTCTATGCCTTGACAATACTGCCGACCGTTCCATCACAGGCTTTTTTACATTTATTTCGTTCTCTTTTTAATTATTACACATTAAATTAAATAGTAGTATGCTATTACCAGTAACTCACTCTTGTTTCACTTTGGTAAACTTAATGTTAAACGAAACTTAATCTTAATGGATTCTTTAAATTGATAAATCTTTCCTAATTCTTATAAACCGATT
Organism: Megathymus violae; assembly: GCA_003671415.1. Lineage (NCBI taxonomy): Eukaryota > Metazoa > Arthropoda > Insecta > Lepidoptera > Hesperiidae > Megathymus > Megathymus violae. The sequence continues at coordinate 1,564,802 of PDGT01000025.1, forward strand.
GAAATAAAACAAAACTGAAAAGACACTAAAGAAAACAATAATAATAAAACTTATGGGTTATTAATTCTTTAATATAAATCAATATAAGTTATTGCCTTCGGAAATAAATCAACCAATAAATTCTATAGCTTTTTTTTTTTGCGCCCAGAAGTTGGAAAATGGGCTACCCTCCGGAAAAGCGCGGGAGGGGGGTGGTGAATGCTCATAGCATACCAACGCAGCCGGCTGCGCTGGTTATGTGGGACTCCCGAGAAACCTAGGGGCCTACCCACTAAACACCACCCGAGTTGGCTTTGGCCTTGTGGCCTTTTAGCCTTCATCTGAAGCGACCCATCCTTAGAGAAGGAAAGGGTGCTAGCGGCACTCCCGAGGGAGCATACGCTTGTTGTTAACACTGAAGGTGTTGTCGAATGGTGAGACTATGTGGCATCTTAAGGATGCTGCTAACTGTTACTATTTGAATTTTTAACTATGGCTGCCTGGCGGCAGTCCAAGTCAGAAGATATCTTGTCGGGGGGGATCTGTGAGAACGTTTCTTGGCCTCCGGATTTGGTGACCTGTAAGACTAGGGGCGGTGTAATCCGCTGCCTGTCTGATAAGTGGATTTGAATGTTCCTCTGAGGATTTAAAAAATGCTGTACAATAGTCTTTAAAAGATTTCTGAATTGTCGGAAGTTGCAGATCGAAGTGCAGGTCGGCGTTCCTCACGCACCAGTGAGCGTTGGTTGCTTTCCTGTAAAAAATGTTTTGGACGACTTGGATGGGATAGAGGACTTTGGGATCGGCGTGTGCGAAGACAGGGGCGGCGTATGACATCACCGGCCGTATGCAAACCTTGTAGAGCGTTCGCTTGCTTCTGAGGGACATCTTACTGTGCCTTCCCAACAGACTGTTGAGTCGGCCCATATAAAATCTGGCGGAGTTGGTGACCTTACGAACGTGTGGTCTGAAAGTCAGTCTGGAGTCGAGTGTTACTCCTAAGTATTTGGTAGTGGTTTTCCATGGAACAGGGGTGCCTAGCAACCGGATGTTAGGGTCGTCTTGTCTATGTCTGGTCTTGTGGTGAAAACATACCGCGGACCTTTCCTCCGCGTTGACTTCGATTCGCCATTTGGCGAACCATTTACCTAGCTCATTAACTGAGTGTTGGAATCTGAAGAGGACCGAATCTAATTTCTGCGATTGATAATATAGGGCGGTGTCGTTTGCGAATAATGAGAGTTGTACGCCGTTTTTAGGGATAGGAATGTCGTTCATGTACGTTAAAAATAACAAGGGTGCTAGTACCGAGCCCTGAGGAACTCCAGCCGCTAGTGGGTGTGGGGAAGAAAGTACTCCTTCGTGTCTGAAACGAAAGGAGCGGTTTTGGAGGTAGGAAGCTACCAATCGAACAACGCGATCTGGCAGACCTAGGTAATGGAGTTTAAAGAGGAGTCCTCCGTGCCAAACTTTGTCGAAAGCTTTGGCAACGTCGAAGAAAACCGCGACTGTACGTTTGCGTTTGGGATAAAAACCGCTTAGGATATATTCCACTATACGATGGATTTGCTGAGGGCACGAGTGCTTGGCACGAAAACCGAACTGTTGTGGAATGATTAAAGGTTGACCGCATACTGGGAAGAGAAGGTTCCTTAGTCTTGTCTGTATGACGCGTTCGAATACTTTCCCCATAGCCTTGAGGAGACTGATGGGGCGGTGGTTGGACGGTATGTTAAGAGATTTTCCGGGTTTGGGAATTCCTATTACGATTGCTTCCTTCCAAGCGGTTGGAAAGAAGCAGTGATGCAAGCAGGCATTAAAAATGAGAACTAAGAGAGAGAGAACCTGCTCGGGGAAGTGTTTAAGCGCGACTTTAGAGATGCCGTCGGCTCCTGGTGCTTTGCGGGGTTTTAAACCCCGGATGATATCTTGGACTTCGTCAACGGAAACGACGATGGGCTCAGCGGTGACTGGGAGTGAGTTCTTTTGACGGACCACATCCTCTACTGATTCTATGTGGGAAGGAGCGCATGGTTGCGAACTGGGTGAACATTGGGAAGCTATGCTGTCAGCGAAACATTCGGCTTTATCGACGTCTTCGAAGGCGATACTGCCATCGGGACGCGATAAAGGCGGGGTGAGAGGTTGGGCGCCTACTCGGAAGGCTTTCGCCACCTTGTAGAACGCCTGATGGGAGGGTCCTCCCATCCCTCCATGAGGGAGTCCCAATTGGAGTTCCTCACTTCAGCAAGACGAGAGCGAACACGTCGCTGGAGAGCGTTGGCTCGCTTCCTATACGTTGGGGTGGGGTAGAGTGCGGCCCTTCTCAGGGCTGCATTCTTGGCTTGAATAAGATTCCTAACATCGGGTGGTAGTTCTCGGTTTGGCACCTCGACTACACGCTCGTTGTCATGGAGAGATGTTTGTACTAAATGAGTTAGAGAGTTGACCGCTGAGTCTATCTTTTCCATATTGACGAAGTAATCTGAGTTGATGGTAGCCAGTGGTGAGCCGGCGGCATCGAGACCTGCTACTAGTGATTTTGTATAGCCTTCCCAGTTGGTGAAGGTTTTAGTAGAAGTGGTTGGATCGGTTGCATAAGGCCCGAATTTGAGAGAGACCGGCCGGTGGTCAGAACCTAAGTCGTTGAGCGTTTCGATCGCTCTTAGATTAAGCGCGACTCCTTTAACTAACGCGAGGTCGATAATGTCAGGAGAGTTGAGTGCGTGATCCGGGTAATAAGTAGGGGAGGAAGGACAAAGGACATCGACGTCCCGTGTTTCTAAGAATTGTCTAAGTTTGACTCAATTCGCGTTAGTCGATCGGCACTTCCAGTCTGTGTGTTTGGAGTTGAGATCTCCGAATAAAATAACCGAGTCTCCTAGTGAGAGTCGGGCCTCTAAGTCCGAGTTTAAAAGCGGAGCTCCCGCCGGTTTATATACTGACGCTATGATAAGGGACGGATGCCCAGTCATACCTAGCTTGCAAGTAGTGGCTTCTAAGTTAGTGAGTGTTGGAGTCTCAATAGGGGAACAGTGGAGCGACTTTCTAAAGTAAATAGCGGTGCCACCGCTCACGCGGTTTGTGGTGCCGCCGGGGCGTCTGTCGGTTCTGTCTATTTTGTCGTTATGTATAAGGTTGTACGAGGGAATTGATAGGCCCTTGGTGTGGGCGGATTTTAAGAAAGTTTCTTGAACTAGTAGTAAGTCCGTGGCGTTGTTGCGAACGAATTCCTTTAATTCAGGGATGTTGGAGCGAAGACCGCGAGTGTTGAACGAGACGAGCGAGATGCCCTTGGGTTTGGTACGACCGGTGTGACAAGAAGGCGCACTGAGTAATTCTGTAGCTGTAGATCCTTTCTTAAAAAGACGTCGGTAATTTCGTTGAACGAAACAGTTGCCCTTAAAATATCTACAGGAAACTGTATAGTATTTTTATGAGGAACCCATCCTACCCGGTGCAACGTTCGGATCCATTTTTCTTTAAGAACTGGATTTAGAGGAAACCTACAAGTAGTAAAATTAGTCAATAAATATGGCATTACATTCGTCGCACATTGTTATATCATAATGCATGAAGCTTATTTTATTGTGTCAGTTCTGTCGAGTCTGCAGAGCTAATGCTTTTCAAGAGCTAATGATGCACTTTTATAACATTCTAATCTACTTTCTATCCAATGTGTTTACAAGCTGTGACAGAAACTCAAAAGTCAAAATATGAATGATACTGGATAAAATAAAAAATATTTATATATACCTATTTAAAAATTATCCACTTATTGATAGATTTTACGCAAATTCCATACGAAAGGTATAATTTTCACGTACGTAGTAATTTTTATCTGACACATTATTATGAATAATAAATTATTAATAAAATGGGTTATTTATTGCTTACTATGGGTTATTAATATAATGGGTTATTATATTATTAAACTTAATCTATATAATTTTAAGATTAATTTCTATGAAAATAAGCATTATGAAAGTAGTATTGAATTATCGATCTTTACCTGTGGAATGTTTCTTTGTCGGATTATTGCTATAACTAACTAAAATCTAACGCAGAACACGACACCATTATGTTTACTGTTTTTTATTCGATAATATATAGAAAGATCGACAAGAAATTTATAAAATATAACAAACCATTTTTTTGACAGTATAGTAATGGAGAGTAAATTTTATCGAATCAGTCCTACTGCCAACACTCTTCCGTTTCTTTCTCGCACGTAAAACTCGAAATTTCGTAAAGACGAACACAGTGTGCGAGTGAGATAATGGCACACTGTGGTCGTCTTATTACGCTAGAATAATTATTACGTTTATGGAAACAATGTCCCGCTTCATTGTAATGATGCAATGGTTGGCATGGAAAATTATAGCTATTATCCTCATAAAGTTATGTGACATCGTGTTTAAAAATTAACAAAATTTACATTTATAATCAATTAACACTTGTTGAACCGAGTGCCAAGTTGTTTGGTGTATGTAAAGTATTTCTCTAGATGAAGATGTATTTCCCACCAGCCAATAACAGACCAGACAGATCATTTGGAAGCTTTTTACGTGACTGTAATTTGTTGCTTGGCATTCTGTCCAAATTATTGTGGATAAAATTTTATCATTATATTAAATTTCAATACAATATGTATTCATATAATATAATTGTAACTGATCGCTTTCTGTACATTAAGGATATATGAGAAAAACTTTTTGGGGGCTTTATTAACGCAATAGGACCCAAAACAATAGTTGTTGGAATTTTTATTTTTTGTCTGTTTATCCGTCTGTTTGTTCGCGCTAATCTCAGAAACGGCTTAACCATTCATTCTGGTTTTCATTAATGTATTGCAGTCAACATCACTTAATACTTAAAGTTTGTTTCATTGCAATCCGTTCATAAATAAGAAGCTATAAATTAATATTATAATTTTTAATTCACAGAAGCAAAGCCTAAAACAATGTAGGTGTAATTTCTAAGCGTAAGTCGTAGTTTTTCTGAAACGAGGGCAGTTTGCTAGTAAGTATATATAAGCATTAAACTCTTTCAGTACTCTTCAACTCTCTTTCAACATATCGCAGTCGTCGTCTAAAGTAACAAAACTTGTACTTAACCATATTATGCCATCACACTTACTCCTCATCCTTTTCCTTTTTTCTCTTTTTTTCTTTCTCCGTATTTATCCTACATTCGAGGATCTTATTATAACATCCTTTATTGAAGGCACAAAAAACGAGAGTTTTAAATTTTCCTCAAAAATATATATGTAACCCAATTTATACAATTACTACCTGACAGTAAGAAACCACCGTTGCCCATGTACAATCATGGCGTAAAGGTATCAATGCGTTGAAGCTGACAAAGTTGAAAAATTGATCGAGATCATTCGTTCCCAATTTACACGTACGAGATAAAAAATGTCCCGAAAATCGTTACTGAAAATGAACACCAGATAACACGTAGATTATACGCGAAATACCATCGAAAATTTCTATATTATGTAACCAACATAAAGTAAAAGTGGAGTTAAACAAAGTTTAAACTGATATAAGCATCGTACCATTAATACCCTACACTCCCAGGAGATTATAAATATTAATTAGGAGAAACCCGCGGTCGAACATTCTTGTAATTACATTTAACTTATATGAGGATAGCTTTGTCATTGTCCGTTAAAGTTAGTAGACTTAAACTTACTCGAGATTTACATCAATCATGTCATAGTTACATTTCTTGTCTAGTTTATACAAGCACAAATTGAACTCCTTCGAATTTGCTAGTTTTCCTGAAGTCATACTGATCCGGTTACATAGATAAACTGCTTTTATAATATTTCATGGCAAAACTTTACATTAGCGGTATTTCACGCACGCTAATACTGATATGTAACAAAAACAAAACAGAAAGAGAGAAGAATAAAAATAGGTATTGCCAGCAACTTTTCCAAAAAAGGCATTCTATTTCAATCCTCCTCAAAAGCATATCGTTACATCCATACGTTACAGATGCTAAAGACATGCAGTAAATAGTATTTGCGTTAATACACTTAAAATGCAATCAAAGCAGACTTCGTTTATAATAGGTAATCACAACCGAATACTGCGACACAGTTCCGATTCTGCTCTTGCAGCGGACGGACGTCTCCCGTTCGTTGTGTAAGTCATTTTCCTAGTGACCCGACGACGCTCTCGAGTGTAATGTCGAAAAGTGTAGTGTCGAATAGGAGACCTATTCGACCGTTTTACGTCGACACTTCCGTTTCTGCTCCCGTAGCAGACGGACCCCTCCGACATACTCTCGAGTAAGTCATCTTCAATTTTCGACTGCATTTCTGTGTCGTCGATACCGCATCGATCGCGACTTATTTGTTGCCTTTTAGTGTCATTTTGTGTTGGCATCAACTAAGTTTCCGTTCGCGTTTGAGTTGGTGGATACCTAACGGTGACAACGAAACCAGCTAGCGTTGACCCGGTGCGCTTCTCAGTCCTCTCGGACTGAGAGAAACCGGAGACCCGATCCCACTGCACTGGGCCTTCCCAGGGTGACGGTTAGTGGCTATTTCCGCTAGGGATAGTCACTGTTTTCGTAGTCTCGCTCGTTCTATCTTTGTTTTTAGATTTTGTCGTTTCGTTCTCGAGTCTCTCACTGCCGCGGCAGGGAGGATCGTTAGGAGGATGAATCCATCCGAGATAGGTCTCGTTCGTCGCATCCTCGGAGCCCTGACTCCGTTCCTCAAGGCGCCCCTCGATGAGGCCGCACTTATCCAAGCATTACAGACAGCACAGACTGACTCACCCGCGTCCCCTGACGCCCCTCAGGCCCATGACGTCGAGTTCTCCGACGCTCATTCTATCTCGTCGCGTAAGCGTCCTATCGAGTCCGATGGCTCGCTAGGTTTATCCGATGACGGTACCGTCACGCCGTCGCAATCCGACGATCAGGCCTTTCAGCCGGTCGAGTCCAAGCGCACGAAGCGCCTAACCAAACGC
>PDGT01000025.1:1573446-1841654 GCA_003671415.1 Megathymus violae
GAGTACCGCTAGCACCCTATCCTTCTCTAAGGATGGGTCGCAACCGATGAAGGCTTAGAGGGCACAAGGCCAAAGCCAACGGGTGGTGTTTAGTGGGTAGGCCCCTAGGTTTCTCGGAGTCCCACATAACCAGCGCAGCCGGCTGCGTTGGTATGCTATGAGCATTCACCACCCCCCTCCCGCGCTTTTCCGGAGGGTAGCCCACTTACCATCTCTGGGCGCAAAAAAAAAAAAATTTTACGTCGAGTTTTGTGGCTTAATTGCTGTGGTGGCCACAAGTCGCCAAGTTGTCCACCGACAACTAGACCAGATTAAGCACGACTACCAAAACTTAATCCGTTTTCTGGTACACTACAAAGTACATTTCCACATTTATGCCCTCCCTAAAAAGCAGCAAATTCGTGCAATCTTGCGTGCTATTCCTCACGGACGAGTCCCCCACCAAATGCTACAAAGAGTCAGCCAACTAAAGTCGCAAACTCAGGACCGCCTTCGGTCACGGCCTCTAACTTCCCTCCCCTGCGGACTCCTTGTGCCCAACCAGGGCTGGTCCACTCCAATCTATGGAGATGACACGTCCCTTCAGCAGCCCCCCTAGTCAGGCACTTACTGTCGCTGCCCATCCTACCCCGGCCATCCCTAGCGTCCAAAGACAGACGGGATTGGCATCAGTAAACCCTAAAAAATTATCAGTTTTTCATCTAACAAGGTGTTGTAATATCTTTTATGAAACAGCTCTCCATCCTTGAATCGAGATAAAGTATTTCACAATCTTAAAATAGGAGGCAGGTCACCAAAATAAATAAATAAGCTCACCATCATATATGATTTAGCTCAGCAGGACAATATCGTGCGGCTTCCAAGATCTGACACCATTACCTTTTAGAGAGCACGCGAAGTAGTACAGGTTAGCTTGGGTTTAAAAATGGGTACAGAACCTGGCGCTTATCAAGTTGACTCGTTGGTAATAAAAAATAACAGATTTTTTTTCTCAACATCGATTTTTAAATATAGAGTTAAATATAGACGCATCGTAAATTTTCCCCCTCGGAAGCGACAACTTGGTAACCGTCGACCTTAGAGATAGCGTTCCATCGACTATTTATTCAGAGACATTTAACATAACGACAACTCGTAAGCCTCACATCTCGCAAGATAACATTGCCATATTTGTTTACACATGTTCCGCGTTCTGTGTGAATTTATGTGCATATGTATTTTTTACTTTAAAACAAATCTTGATAGACGACCATTTTGATACGGGGTCCTCGATCCAAGACAACATAAATCGGATAGGGTGGTGACGCTAGATACTTCACACAATAATTCCTTTCGGTTAGAACACTTTGACTAGCGATGTTTATAAATGAAAACTATTTTCGCACACAATTACCAGGAGTTCTAACAGACTTCAAATATGTAGATCTGTAAATTTAACATCTATAAAAAATATTAATGGATAGCTTTAAATATATATAAAAAAATTTAATGGATACTTTTCTGTGCATGAAGAATACACGAGGAAAACTATTATTAGGGCCTTTATAGGGCAAAAGAACCCGAAACAATAGTTGTTAGAATTTTTATAGGTTTATCTATGATTTTGTGCGCGCTAATCTCAGAAACGGCTTAACTGATTTCTCTATGGTTTTCACTAATATATTGCTGTAAGCATAATTAAATATTTAAAGTTCGGTTCATTTGAATCCGTTCATTAATAAAAAAATATATAAATTAATCTAAAACAATGCAGGTATTATTACTAAACGTAAGTCGTAGTTTTTTTAAAGCGTAGCGTGGGCAATAATTATGTACACGATAAATAAACACTAGTGTTCATCTAGAACATTAAATAAGACCATTATGTTATCGATTTTTTATCACTTTTCATATCATATTTAGCACCAACACTCGTCTATAACTATCAAACAAAAAAACGAAAACTGATTGACAAATAGATGAGAATACGGTCCTGACATGTTTTGACTTTGACATATAGATACATATACTCAGAACCTTATTTCGCTTTCAACATCAGTAAAATTTAATTGCAATAACAACTATAAATCCGGAACTACATCGTCATCGTGTCATTCCTTAACACCATCACGACGGCAATCAACCGCCACTACACTCGTTCATCCGCAAGCGGGATACGAGTACCCAGGACCATGAACGTTCAAATTTCATTCGTTAACTGGCTAAGGACGTTTTCTGACTGACAGTTCTACTGTAAACTAAACGAAACATTTTATTGACCTATTAAAATTCAAATTTACAATCATTCTATAATTTAATACTTATGCACGACATTTTCTGGTTATATTACGGTTTGGAAAAGGTACATAGACATTAAGAAGAAGAAGCGGTGAAAGATTCTCCCAGCATATCTTTTAAAACAAGATCGGAATCGCTTGCGGTATTGTTATTTCTAGGGGTCTATGTGATTTAAATATTCATTTATAACATTAAATCTTTTACTTACAAGCTGTGCTTAAATCGCTTAATACAGCTATTAAAAAAAAACATATCAACGTTGGAGGCTTATTGTAAAAACGAATATCGAGCCCCATAAAAGAACGCTTAACGTTTTGAAGGCGATATGAAAATAGACCGAGATTATGCCTATTTCCGGTTTCACAATTGTATGTATGACTTTTCTACTTCTATGTACAATTTCAATATTTTCGTATATACACTAAATCACTATAAATATATTAACATGGTAAAGACTATGGTGAGTACACCTATTTTTTTCAATTGATAGTGTCTCCATCCACCGAGCAACGGTTTTGATTTAAAATTTATTTTGTTGCTTAAAAATATTGTACTGTATATAAATAAATAAACGTTCACACACTCACACTGCGCACTTCACTACGATGACGTGGACGTAAACTATTATGACATTGCAAACACCAGTGTACCCGATTACAAACATTTATCTATCACATGAATGTCTGCCCTGGCCGGAAACTTAACCTGGAAAGCCTAGCTCAGCCTGCCTGGAAAACCTAGTTCACTACTAACTTCGGTACGGGGACATATCATATGTCACAATCAACCACTAAATACTATTGAAAACGGATTCACTTCCTCCTTTGTCACCGATACCAACTGCGGTACGGGGACGTATGATTTGTCACAACAGATCACTGAACATACTATTAAAAACGGATTCACTTTTGCCTTCGTGCTTGTCAACAAATCGGTGATGACGCGTCATTGTAACATCCGCTACCTATTCACCACTATGCACACCTGTTTGTTTGTCGGCTATTGACTTTAAAAAAATTATAAAATATATGAAACATGTCTGTTTCCAGCCTTATGTCCCGCCCACTACTATTAAACTACTGATAGGTAGTGAATCTCAATCTCAGAGCTTAGGCCCCTAGCCTCGGAGCGCTTACGTCACCTGCCAAATTAAATTCTCCCGCGTTTTCAACCCAACAACCCTTGTCGGGTGACCTGCTGAATTAGCGTCGTAATTATAACCCATTTACATATACACATATTTTCATGAACAGAGCTGAGAAAAAGTTAGGCTGTGCACGATAAAGAAAATGGGTAAAGTCCCAATCAGATCTATGTATATAATGTAGTGTACACATAGTAGTGCTCTGTACAATCTATCAACTTCGAATCGGACTACTTTAAGGGTGAAGATCAAGTTCGAATCGAACTTGTGTAGTATACAAAACTTGAAGAAATGACTCCGTCTTTTAATTTTCTAATCTGTCCGCGACCATTAACCCCGCCCTCTATACTTAATTAGTAATTTGTTTATTTACGGGATATAATAGATTTGGTCTTTATTTATTAATTTAATAATACGTTTTCTCTTTTGTTTTCACCAATCTGCTGCTCTACTATAAATAAACACCTTCTCGTAAACATATAGCGTAAGGTAACAGCAATAACTCGCAATACTTCATACTGAGGCTCAAGAACATCAAAAACAGGATTGTCAGGGGAACAGTATCCATTAAGTACACACACAAAATAAACAAGAGGGATTGAATAGACTTTAGTGTTGCCGCGTGCTATCAAAAAGGCAGTTTACAATGACTGTGACGATTTTTCCGATGAATTCCCCAGCAAATGAACGCGGAATGGTACTATTAAAGTTTCCATCAAAACAATATTTTAATTCCATGTTTTTTCTAAATAAAAACCTTGGCTTCACTGAATAACCCTTTGTACTACGCAAAATATTTTCTTTATTCCCTTATATAAATAGAATTCTCCAACCGTGCGTACGGTTTCCTAATGTAATGATTTATCCTGACATATAGCCTTCAAGCGGAGGGTGAATATGCTTTTATAAGTTAATACTTTGAACACCCCACACTTCATCAGCACTTACCATCGGGTAGGATTGTTGTCGAGCATTGACTTATTTTATAAAAAAAAAAACAGGACATTTATGCATTTATTACGACTTTAAAATTTTTAAATTAATATAATGACATTCGCCGATACTGGCACATATGTACTTTAAAATTAAAATTTAAATAATTGATTTTTGTTCAATATTAGGCAACAATGACACTCGTTTATGAATCGAAGTTGTAATTTTGCTTATATTCCCGAATTTAAACATTCTCTAGTGTAAATTATACATTTTCTCATTTCTAATAAAGAAGATTTGTATTCTTTTGGTGTAAAACTTGATTTTAAATTTGAAATACTTATTATTACAACTCCCATTATTATAGTCTGATACTCATGGAACTACAATTACCTACTCCGATGACGCCTTTGACAGCCGCTATATGTTTATGTGTGTCCGCTTCCAGCCTAACACAAACACCACTACATGTCATATTTGTTATACAAACACAAACATATGTAAAACGCACATGCCCTGGTACAATAAATCAAGACAGTTTTTTACGTCCATCAGGACGTTGATCAAGACAATCAAACATTTACATGGTCACCCTAACTGCGAGGTGTTGTACTTCTCGGGTACTACACGTGGGCGCCGTAGGTGTCTGTCTAATTTAAGAGAATCGTCCTTATTTCATTACCTCTGGGAAAATACTGTGCGCTAACATGTTTATTAAAGGAAATACAGAGCATACCCTGTATTATTCGGTGAAATATTTCTATTTATATTAAACCGAATAATAAAGGGTATGATTTGTAATAATACGAGATAAATCACCTGTCATTTTGTGAGCAAGAAAGGTAATGAAATAATGTTTTGTTCGAATATTCATTTTATGAGTAGAAGTATTTTAATGAAATATTAACCAATCCTCGAAATATTCTTAGGTAGGTCCTTATAAAAAGCATACAGAATATATATTCCTCTATATAGAGGAGAGTTGATTAAATCGTATTGCCTTTTCAATCGTACCACTTCCAGATTTCTTATAAATTAATACATTTTTTCTATATGGACAACACTAAACCACCCTCCATTGACGCCATGAACTCTCCACCATTTTGTAATAGCGTTTGTTAATGAGTGAGCGTACGAGTGACAAAAATGATATTAATCAATTTTGGTCTACATTTTTATATTGTAATATAAAAAAAAAATATAAATCGAGAATAAAGTAAATAAAAATTACGCAATTTACAGTGTTCAATCGAATAACTAAAGTAGTATTATTTTATTATTTCTGTGACTTGTCTCAGTTTGAGGTTATGTTTCTACCTTCGACTTATTTAAAAATTTATATGCTGGTATAAATCGTACCACCGTAATCGTACAGTTCACTTCATTTTTCGTTACAATTTAAATATCCAAATACATAGTTTGTTATTTTATAAATGTTTTCATTTTATTATTGTTGATGACGGACTCGGTAACTAAACAAATATACTATGAGATGATTAAAGAAAATTTAGAAAGAGCGTTTTCGGCCTAAGAAAAAAGAAATTAAGGTTGAATTCATTTATGAGACATATACAATCAGAAAACCGTCAGTTTAGAAGACGGGCACTGCCTCCGCCTATGGCACAACTCTGATCTTTGAGAAAGGTACATTCAACGGCTGCCCTCCATTTACATTAGACTATAGTCCGCTGTGCAATCCGTGGTCGAACAAAGACTACAGATGTAGCCGGCTGTCCTAATTAAGGCCAAGGCACACCGTTCCGCAGACGTCCATATGGCTTGGTAAAATGTGACTATCCGATCAGATGGACTAATTAAGTGATACACGATATATTTATTTCACTTATTGTTATAGTTTATTCTTGATTACCTTACCATCATCACACCCCAGTCTCACAGCTGGGCGTGGGTCTGCATTCACAATATATGTACATAAGAGATAAAAACTATATATATAATCTTAGACTTCACATACCATTTAGAACGTAATTGTTTCTCCGGTGGGTTAAATGAAAATATAACAATATACATACACGATATTTTCCTTCATCGAAGCAAGGCATAATTTACATCTAATACGTACATAAATTCCATCTCATCCATGCCATCTCAGACCCTGGTACAGAAGTTGACGTTATGACCGCTGAGCTATATCCACCATGAAGTGGTTTACATAAAGCTAATCAATACTACTTATGTGGAATACAAAACGAGATGTTGTCGTGACGTTTCAGGTTTCGTCATCTCTTGTGATCCTTTTAATTGACTGACCAGGAGTTGTAATCAAATAACGCGTAGAATTTGATCAATTCGCCCTACACAGCGCTCGGTTAAGTCAGATACTTAATATGTTGTATTGTATTCTGTAATATGAAGTTCGAATCAACAATATTAAAAAAGGCACAATATAAAATCATCATTGATAAATATCATTGATAAATATCATTGATAAATATTAATAGCTGCAGTTATGACCGCATTTGAATCTGTATCGCAGTTCACAAAGACCCTGCCTGCTGAACGAGGGGTCCAGGGTTCGGTGCCGCCTGCAACGCAGGGAATCCAGTGCATCCTGTACTGTAGGTGTGTGCAGATTTATTATTATTATTGCATTGAATCATTAATGCACCAATAACATTTTGATTCATGTCATGCTTTTCATTTTTCTATGAACGTTTAAATCTGTAACAGGCTTAGATAAATTACGAGTATACTCAAACATCGCCCTCGGGATATCGTAAAATTATTTGTAGTCCATCTTTATTCTCGCCAGTCACGCACTTTATTTGAGTATAGATAAATTGTTTTTATTTTTTATTTTCAAAGCGTTTTAAAAAGAGTTTCAGTTTATAATTACTTTTTATTTATGATTTATATCTTATTTAGGATGAATAGCATTGCCGGCGTCAAGGTCACATGATGGTTTTTGTGGGCAGATAATTCAAACATTCAAAACAGTTACTAGCAGAATGGCACTAATCCCACAAATTTCTGGTTTTTAATCATGTTTCGAATAAAAGTGACTGGAACGCACATTAACATTTTAAATTATGTGCATATTAGCACTATTACTTTTTTTTATGTTAATAGCCGACAAACGAGCAGACGAGCCACCTGATGTTATGTGGTCACCGTCGACCATGGACATCAGCAAGACCAAAGATATCACCGGCCAGGGAACGAGAAGAAGGTAAGAAATAAAGTACTGGCTCTCAAGCTCCCAGCCGGAACACGACCAGTCGTTTGGCGGCTGCCCCAAGCAGGAGTGTAGTAGCTAGCTAGCTAGCTAGTGTAGTCAGGCAGGCTTCGCGGAAAGATAATAATATCAGTAATAATATTAAGGACTTAATAATAATACTAATAACATAATTTTTAAGCAAAGCCCTACAACCAAGCAGGCCGGCTTCTGTCGCCTCTTACGAAACCTTTTTCTGCCAGCATGGGATTGGGGCGAGTATTCTAGGCCGCCCGAATACGGCACAATTCGGTACCCAATACTTGATTCGGTAATGGAAAACATATAGCTAAGAATTCATCAATTTTTTTTACATAAATTAGTTAAAGCTTGACAACAATCCCACCTCATGGTAAGTAGTGATGAAATCTAAGATGTTGAACGCACTAACTTATAAATAGCCTATTCACTCTCCTGTTGAAGACTCCCACATCGTATGTAGCCGGGAACACTGACGCGGGCAAGTTATTCCAGTCCTTTGCAGTGCGCATAATGAATGAAGACGTAAACCGCGTCGTCCATGCAGGTGGTACGTTTACTATGTAAGGGTGGAACCTGCCGTACGTTGAGTTGTCCGATGGAGGAACGGCGATCGGGGAATTAATTGGAACAATTCCTGTGCACACTCTCCAAAATGTACCCTATAGAAGACCGAGAGGCTGGCAACCCTGCGCCTGTGCTGAAGGCTTTGCAGATTGATTTCAACCAGATCTGGGTCACCCATGAGCCTTTTTGCACGCTTCTCCATCGAGTCCAACGCACATAGATGACATTTGGCAGCATCAGCCCAAATGTAACAACAATAATCCACACATGGTCGAACATATACAGAGTTAAAAGCTCATTCGATGTGAAGTACTGCATCACCTTCGCAAGGACCTCCAGTTTCCTTACGGCCGCTTTAGCCTTAAATCCGATGAACCAACCAAGGATACATTCTGAAAAGTAGGAGCCAAGGTGAACGGGCTCCTCTTGGCGTTGAACAGACACGTTTGTGTTTTGGTTGCGTTGAATCTCACAAGATTGGCATCGCCCCATTCGGACACTGCCCGAAGTGTGAGACTCATACGTTACACCATGGCCTCTCTTTCGGACTGTATCTATCTATATCTATGCTGTTCTCAAATGCTTAAAAAGTTCTACCAATCCACCCTTGGCCACCATGGTGAAATACAAACTTTACCCATAACGTTGTTACCAAATTCCAAGCCAACTTAAACTCAAGTTCAGCAAAGTATGGCTTGAGGTTGGCAGCAAAGTGTGGCAAGAATATTTAAACTTAAGTTCAGGAAAGTATGGCTCGGTTCAGGTTGTGATGAGTTTCATTCAAGTAAATGGTTTCAAATTAGTTTAAACACTGATGTCATAACGCTTCTTTTCACTCTTCGTGATCTTGTGTTCTCATTTTATTCTGACTTATGTGCAAAGTTTTAAATCTCTGGCTCATCGAGAAATTAGTTTAAAATCTATTATAAATACAAGTTGTAGAAGCATAAAGTTATTAAAACGTATAAATATTATTTCATTTCAAGTTAAATAACCATTTTAATTGAATACGATATTAGAATAGTTATAATCAGAAGTAATATTAATTATTTTAGAATATAACTATTCCTCGGAGTAAAACCACCAGTAATTTTAATTTACATCTAAGTACATGTTACGCACTGTACACTTAGAAGTCCAAGATCAATAACAATAAAAAGAGTGTTAACTAGTTGTTAAAAAAATTCGTTACGTATGACGTCAATAGAACAATGCAAACATTAGCCACCTGTACGAGGATTCATTGAATGTGTATTCATTGAATGTGTAATTCTATGCTAATAATAAAATTGTATTGGACAGAATCTCTACATTAAATAATTATTTAAATTGCAATGTGTGAAGGAGAAGAGTGTTAATAAAGAGGCAAAAAAAATTAACACTATGCACTATATATATCAGGAAAAGGCTTTGTCTATGCTTGTAGGATACGAGATAAAAAATTGTATAGATTTTCCGTTAAGTCACCAAATCATTTTTAAATGTTTTTTGTATTTATTACAACATATAAATATATTTTTAATATAAAAAATGCTAAAAACCAACACCTAATAGAATACAATGGAGTAAATAATACCAATTTCGTGATGCGGGTACGGTACGGGGATTTTTGAACGTCACGATCGTTTCTATATTAGAAACGAAGCGCTATTAATCTTCATAAACATCGCGCTCCTTTTGTTTTTTGAACTCTGCATATCAGTGTAACCTCAGCGTAGCAACAATTGACTCGTTATTTCTAATGATCCTTATGCTTCCTCGAGAATCACTTTTATTTTCATTCCAAAATTTTAGCCCAGCAGATGGTATGTAATATATTTAAATCACTTCGGTTTATAATTCATTGTTAATAACGGAACGATGGCAGCACATATCGCATGCATCTTAGTTGACCAAACTATCGTCCTCATAAAACACACGTATAGCGTGAATATAACATCAAACACTTAAAGCGTTGTGATGTTCATGGTCTATAACAGATGCACAATTAAATATATAACAACAAGACTAGTGGATATGGACCCGCTTCGCCAGACTTAACACGATTGAAACCTCACACATCTGTTAATCAACACCTTACAAAAAAAATGTGAATCAGCGTCGGCCAAAAGAGCTTTATTTAAATCTGTGGAGATTGACATTTAAAAAAAATGTCACTCAACAAGATGCCGGACTGTTTGATTTAGAAGATTAGTCACATAGTAAGTCCTGCGTAATTAGAGTACAGACTAAATTCCTAAATTAAAATCATTAAAACTATTAAACTACAAGGATAAAGGTATAATAAGATTTTTCACGAGAATTATAATGTGTGTGCCTGTGGAATCTATCTATTTATTCAGCATCCTGATACTTCCTCCGTCCACAATAACGAAATCAAGTTTATCAATATGCTATATATTTAATCACAATTACGCTAAATAAAAATATTTATTACGTTTTTAATTGGAAAGACATTTTGTTTTGATTTGTTTTTTGTTTTTTGTTGTTGATTTTGTTTTGTTTTGAAAGTGTTTTGATAGTCAGTACCCTGAGGAGGTCATCAGGATTAAATCCTGAATGTAGCATTATTTTTTGTTAAATTTGTGGATATTACAAATTGATTATCACTCGTTTCGGTGAATTCAAACACCATAACGAAACCTGCATATCTGAGAGTTCTCCAATGTTCTCCAAAATGTTTCACGTCCATTAACCCGCACTTGGCCTGCGCGTCGGGGTATGCCTTTATGTTACTTTACCACTCAATGTTAAAGACACCCGTGACCAAGAATTATTGGTTGTGATTATAAATGTTGAAGATAACCACAAGTACCAGGAGAGCAAAACATACAAGGCAAATATTTGAAATTGAACATTGACAAAGGCACACACTTACACCATTTGAATTCAGGAGCATTGAGTGCAATCTGTTGGTACTTATGTATGCCGAATGAACGCGTCGACCCAGTTCAGCGTTGAATTATGCCGTAGTTAGCGCAAAACTTGTTGCGTCTAGTGATCACGTCGGTTAACTCATTGAGCGACATTATAGTATTACGCACCCCTCTTATTAACAGAATGTACATCAATAAGCATGAAACAAGCGTTTATAGTACAGAAATGCATAAACTGTTACTGATATTCCTATAATATCGTATTACTCTGATATATAGCTTATTCAAGTGAAATTTTAAAAACTAGAGTCCTGAATCCGACAGCTATAAGATTAACATAACACATTTATGAGTACTCTTTAGTTAAGACGTAACATCTTAATTAATAAATTGTTACGTGCCAGGGTGCACGACTCCGAGAAAACACCGAAATAGTTCCGCGGTATTACGCTGTAATAAACACCCAACACTGACTAATAGTCGCAGTGTCACTCGTTGATCGCAGGTATTTCGCTTCGTTGGAATACTCTTCACTTTCGTATTAGAAAACTGAAAGAACCGCGGGCGCGCCAGCCAATTTATGTAGGCCTACGACGTTGTTCGATGAATAATACTGTACTGTACTGGTTTGGAAGAAGTGGTCGTGACACATCGGGCGCCCAGCGCATATTTGGAGTCCTGAGTGTACGAACCATGCGGCATACTCATACGTAGTATTAGAGACGTACTGGTTTTGAAAAGAAAGTTTTAACCGACTCCACAAAATTGAAAGTAACTTAATGTTGTTAAAAGTATTACGACGCGATAGGCAGCGTCATGTCAAAGAGCTACAGGTTGAAATCCCGCACGCGAATCTTATACACGTCTGTTAATAACTTGCGACGAGGTGTTTTTCATGTTTTGGAATATTTCCCATATGTTCCATATTTCCCTATTCGGTTCGGGGAATTAAAATTAGGGCATGTATCCGTTTTACCATAATTTCACTGTACTATAAAGTTAGTTCTTTAAACGGCAATCATATACTTGGATTCAAATCCTCTAATAAAAGAAATACATCGAGAGATTAATTCTATTCTAAAAAATTATGTACTATATATTACTACGAGTACAGCGCAAACATAATTCGAATACAATTGCGGTTACAATTCGTATATTTATGTAGACGTTGCAACAACAAACATCCCTTCGAGAACACTAAAATGAACTACGCATGTACATTATATCAGGAGAATTAGCATTACGTTCTAAATATATTTGCATTGATTTTGTCGTGAGCTGAGGGAACATTGTTATTTCGGCGCTACATAGTCTGAAAACGTATTGAAAACCGTTTAGTTAGTTCCGTGCCCGAACCACGAGGAACAGCATAAGGAATACAGTTGGAGAGCCAGTAATAAATTGTCACCCGCTACGGATGTCGATGGCCAGCGGTAATCATTTACCATCTGGTGGTCTATCTGTTCGTTTCTCGATTATTTACGTTGAAAAAAACTTGCTTCGGGAAACATAGTGAAGAAACTTGCTTACATTTAATAGTGTGCAGAGACCCGTGTCCTGTAGTGGTGTGAGGTTGAAGACAAGAATATTAAACGCATTATACTAAATGCGCGAAGTTAGTTCACTTCATTTACATTACGCAGCAGTTTAGATTATTAAGGATAACAAAAGAATGAAATATATATTGTCCGTTAAATTCAAATAAGCAGCAGTAGAAGCACAGGAATAACAAACAGCAAAGTGCTTGTACCAGTAAATAAAACCACATAATCTTATTTTAATAAAAATAAAATTGGTAAGCGATGATACCATATAATCTTAGAAATTGGTTTTCGGTCGATGTGATTGAATCAATGAATGTCTATTTGCTGCCCCGATGACAAACGGGTATAATCCAGTCAATTATTATTAATAATTGATTGTATTTACTAAATTTAATATTAAAAATAAATACGAATCTGTAAAAACTGTTAGTTCATAAATATATAATTTTGAACTTAGCTTGTTAATTAAAATAACAATAATTGCTGTTATAAAGTAACAAAATCACAAAATAAAATGACATAATTCTTACGTCTTAGTAACAAAAAATATTGAGTATTTTTTTTTAGTATTACGTAAATTTAAATAGTGTTGTTTTTTCATAACAGGTATAAGAGCCGAAAACAAGGACCTTATTTTTTTTTATTATTTTTTAATAAAATTATATACCTAATGCAACTAGCACAAAGTTTTTACGTACGTATATACTATCCAACGTGAAGGTGATTTACAACTTACAAAGTCTCAACCAACGTTTTCAATAAAATTATGATTCACCAAGTTTAATTTGTGAGATTATAGAATTGTCGCCATGTTTTTATTTCAATAATTTTTGAAAGTACAATATCAAAGTTATTTTGTTTGTATTTATATTAACTCAAATAAATCGAACTTTTTACAATTATTGCCCCAAGGGTACTTACTTCATTACAAAATTTAGAAATTATTGGAATTCACCAAGTCAAATCCATTACTAACAATTTCATTTTAAATTACACCCTTTTTCTATCCATAGTCAAGGAGAAAATGAACTGTCAAACACACAAGTAATTCTCATTCGTCAATATTTATCTGTCGGATTTACGGAAACCAGAAACTTACCGTTCCACGGTTACAAATCTTTAAAAAATATTGGCGCCAAAAAATCAAATATTACAATTGCACCTTTCATTTTATTAAACTTTCAAAAGGTCAGATGAACTGTGTCGTATTTTCAAACAAAATCTCACGTCAAATCTGTTTCTCATAGTCACCGGCGGAGTGAAATTAAATGAAATGAAATGAAATAAAATTTGGTTTTCAGCCTTCTGTAAATTGTTTATTTTAGGCTAATTGCTTAATGTTCAGTTAAACGATACGATATCCTAAAATCTCAACATTGCCATTTAGCCTAGTAACGGTAATATAAAATAATTTAAAACGCGCTTAAATGAAACGTTTATCTGTTCTGAAATTAGGAATGAAACACAATAATAAAAAGC
The DNA here is from genome assembly GCA_003671415.1 of Megathymus violae. Taxonomy (NCBI): domain Eukaryota; kingdom Metazoa; phylum Arthropoda; class Insecta; order Lepidoptera; family Hesperiidae; genus Megathymus; species Megathymus violae. The sequence goes on from PDGT01000025.1 coordinate 1,587,481, forward strand.
AATCCGATGTTTGATCGTATTTATAATTAAACTGTTGGACTCGGGTACAGGTAATCTATTATGCCTCTCATACACAGTCAATACAACGGCTTCGCTACAAATGAAAAATTTAGCGAAAAGCATTTAGATTTGACGTTTAGACTTACGATTATAAGCTATTCCTCTACATTTTCATCGGCGCACAGAAATATTGTGTGTATACGTTTTAGAAATTTGATAAGGATTAGTTAACTCAAGCGGCATCTTGCGTAATTTCTTCCCACGCAAATTTGAATTGGACATTTAAATGCAACTTCCTCTGAAATATTCTCACACTGGTCGTATTGTGAGATAAATGATATTCTAACATTTTATATCTGTCTTCTAATTGATAATATACACAATTTTTATTTTATGAATGTCTGTTGGCAATTTTCGTATTTATCTATACATCAACAAACTAACAACCAAAAAACGGAAAAGGTTGAAAGTAATGTAGTAATATGAACGAAATTAATAAGTTGCGTATTAAATGCATGTGTTATTTCCTGCTGCCAAACGTCTTCTATCTGCATTGGACTCGATGGAGAGGCATGCTAAAACCAATCTGCAAAGCCTTGAGCACAGGCGCAGGATTGCCTGCCTCTCGGTCTTCTATAGGGTACATTTTGGAGAGTGTGCGCAGGAATTGTTCAAATTAATTCCCCCATCACTGTTTCTCCATCGAACAACTCGACGTACGGCAGTTATCGACCCTTTTGTAGTGAACCTACCACCTGCACGGACGACGCGGTTTGCGTCCTCGTTTATTATGCGCACTGCAAAGGACTGAAATGACTTGCCCGCATCAGTATTCCCGGCTGCTTACGACGTGGGAGTCTTCAAGAAGAGAGTGAATAGGCTATTATAAGTTAATAATGCATTCACCATCTTAGACTTCAGCACCGCTTACCATCAGCTGGGATTGTTGTCAAGCATTAACTTATTTTATGTAAAAAAAAATAATCATTAGAAATCTGTAAGACTCTTTATCATAATCTTCTCCTATGATAATCTTTATAATAAGCTAATAAACAGTATCAGTAAAAGAAATTACGAAAGTCAGATATGTTATTTAGGTACATGGAAACAACCAAGAACGAAGAACAAACATAAATTAATCAGGAACGTTAACTTTCACCAGACAAGCTGCCAATAGAGCCAATGGAACCGTAAAAAATGCTTACTCTACGAACAAAATGCCTACGAAGTAATCTTCATTCGTTACTGTATTAAGTTGCGTGCTCTTTTTGCCTATAATTTTGACGTTTATATCTTATGAAATATGACTCGAAGGACCATAAAAGATGTAAGGGCTGCGACGTTACTTTCACGTTAAAAATAAATAAAATTGTTGATAAAGTAAATTAGCGTTGGATACATACAAACAAAATTAGTTTGCGCGCTGGTTCTAAAAGCTTTTATCTAGTGTAAATTGCGGGCACTGCAAATATGTACATACCGTACATATACGAATATAAAAAATATAAAAAAATACAAAAGCATATAAAAAAAGCAATGAATATACCCGCAAAGTTACGAGAGATAAACCACAGGGAAAAGATAATTATGTGAGTTTTTTAAAATAATGAAGCAAGTGAGGGCTCAAATTAAATCAATCATATACTTATTTCCCTTATTTTTCAGGTAATACTTTGTTAATAATTTACCTTCAGGTAATGCTGAGATTGTTTTTGATTTTTTCTTTAAAAAATATTCATCGTTTATATAGAATGTGTCAATAATGTCTTTCAGGAATCTCCCTTATACACTAATAGCCAAATGTAAAGTAAACCCAACATTGCCATTCATACATTAGACGCACTGTTTGTAAGATAATTCACATACAACAGCTATTTATAAAATACCGTTCTACAATCTGCGATACTATACAAGATACCACAAAGATTTAAAATTGTATGTTGTACAACGAGTGTCACATTTTTAATGCCATAATTAAATATACAACTGTACACATACTAGGTACAATGTTACAGAGGGTTGATGGGCTTACCGAAATAACACACGCCTTCGTAAGGTGTTCTCAAAAAGTGAATAGAGATTTCACAAGGCGTCTGGATTCCTACAGGATACCCGTAAAGCATTAACATTATTCTCAAATTTAACCTGACCTACCTGGAATTAAATGATTAGGTATGAATTTTACGCTAGCGTTTGAATCAATAGTATGTTAGTACTATAATACTGAATTATGTACGAATATCTTAACACATACAGGGTCGTAATGAAATTAATCGGGAAAACGCGACTTAACTATAACTTAAGTAACCAAATATAATAAAGTAATAATTATCTAATCCTCAAGTATATAAACTTTATTTCTTACTTTATTACTTTGTATGGAATATATTGATGTTATAAAGTAAAAACATACAGCCTAGAAGTATAAAAAATAAATATAATTCTGTTCACATAAACAATATTCCTCCAATTTAACTGAAGGCGAGAAAATTGTATATGAAGGATTACAAAGGACCCATCCATACAAAATGTGTCTGCTCACTCGGCACTAACGCCTTCTGATATAAGTAAACAAAACATTATCGGATTGTAATACGTAAAATAATAATTGAATTTTTGTTTAAATAAATATTTATTTTAATTGTAATATGATATTTATAATTCTTTAATACGACCTAAAAAAATACATATTTTTTGGGTAAAGGTAAAAAAAAAATTTAAAATATTATAAATTAGGGAATCATGTTTTTTTAAATTAAGCGACGAATACGTTTAGTTGTTTTACTATAATAATAATGATGTATCCCGGCAATATGGTAAGTGGAATATTTTTTTTTCAGGTATAAAACTCTTTCGGTTACGATGTCTGAAGTTGTTAACATCCCTGGGACGTGCCACCCACTCCCGATGCTCCGACGTAGGGTTGCCAATTAAACAACCTTAATCTTAATTCTCGGAACATTTTATAGTACTCTTGACAAAACAAAAAATCTCCTGATATTATTATCGTAAACCAAAGGATAATTTTAAATTGTTCTTATACAATAGTTATATGCTAGTTAAAGAAATTATTTATTTCGATCTGGCAACCCTAACCCAATATTAGGCTGCACATAAAGCTGAATACCAGCAACTACAGTGCAGTTATATTTGCTCCAATCTAGATCTGTGCAAATATTGCCACATATACACAAACCTTTGAAGCGAACGATGCTGTATGAGCAGTAGTTTATACATATTATTATATTTTATCAGTAAATACCAGTAACACCTTTGGAGGTTTTAATCATGCGTGGTAAAATCTTTGAGCATATACAAATCACTGATAAGCGCAAATAGAAAGCTGACATGATAAAATTTTAATTTAAGACACGCTAATTTTGAGGATCCATATTTTCTTGTAATGAGAGTGAGCTATCACTTATCACTGGAGTTGGCATGGGGACAAAATAAGTACTGTCTTGACTACAATACTGCAGAAGTGATACTGCAGAAGATAACCAATAGAAAGGCTGTCTCCTGTATTGGGTCTGCTTTTCGCATATTTATTTTTTGAAAGCTATGTGCGTATTTCAAATTTATTATCACTTTATTGAACGAAGGAAAATATCGCAAAGGATACCTACACACTTGAAAGTTCTCCATAATGTTATGTATGTGTGTGATTCGCCTATGTATATGATATGTATGTATATTCATATCTTTATATATATATATATATATATTTAGTAGTATTTATATATAAATACATAATTAATTATTATATTATATGTAATAATGTATTATTAGTTTATTATTATTACTATTTTTCATTTATCACCGCACCGCAACTTTTAACCTTCGTCAAGGGTTGACTGTTGGAGAATGCCATCAGGCATTAAGTCTGCCTATTATAACTTAGTTTTAAGGTTTACAATGAAGAATAAATAAATAAATGTTCCTGAAGATATGTGATGACCGCGAATCCTCACTTGGTCAGCTTGATATATTTTAGCATTGAACTCTTAATATGTTAGAAGACATGAAAATTGTAGAAATGAATAAATATAATATAGCCTGATCATATAATTGACACTATCATAAAATTCGTCTGAGCGACGGTGGTTCTTGCCCTCCTTATAGAATCAACCATAAAATATTGTTATACTCGTGCATCCTAACGTGAAACGTGAATCGTGAAAACGCCGAAATAGTTTTAGTAGTGTAATGGGCCTGTTGTCAAGCATCCGGTGCGCTTTCGCTGGGGTAGAGTAATGCAGCAGCCGTGTGAGGTACGTCACAGATCTGCTACACTGTTAAAAAAACACTTCGACACTAATAAACAGTCGCAATCGCATCGTTGACCGCAGTTATTTCGTTTCGTAGAGATATAGATCTCTGCACTTTAGTATTCGCTCGTGGGCGCCGCACCCTCTATTTATGCTGCTTTACGAGTTTACCGGAACTCCCTACACTTTTCTCAAATCAATCATGCATCAACTTATTAAATACCTGACTTCGTTAACATTTACAGCAGCGACCAGTCCGAAGCTTTATTGTTACTAAAAAGTAAAGCTGGATTCGCGGCTGATAGAGACAACTTTTGTTCGTTTTTGATATAATTGTGTATGACCAACGTTAATCCCAGTGTGATATGTGTGAATGTTATTATTGAACGCATTTGTTAAATTAATACACGGTTGTTTTATATGTAAATTGCTAGCATTACTCGATTGAAACATCCAAATTACGTTAATTACGGTAACGCCTAATTAGAATTAGAAATTCGCAGAATGAATATGACGCCCTTTCGTTGTTTCTGAAATATGAAAAATATACATATACATATAAAATATACATAAATGTTATTAAAACACGACTACGAAAATGGTATAGAGAAGGGGAGAAAGTAATAATAGATGCCCCGACCGACATTCCCAGTCCAAGGATGGTCAAGTGTTCTATTTTTTACACGAGGATGCCCGAGATCCAATCTTGCACTTCAACTTTCTTAAAGTTATGCACGAATCAAAAATTAATTAACATTCCGATGAAGGACACATTGCGATGAAACCTGCACACTTACGAGTTCCCTGTAATGATCTCAAAAGTGTATGGTGGATGCAATGCCACCGTGACAGATTACAATTACAGATGGATTGTGAAGATAACTGAAATTAAGTTCAATGTTTAAAAAGCCTCCAAAGCCTTTGGCCTTGGACTAAAACACTGACGGAGCTGTTTACACGCGTGATGAGAACCCAATTTTTTATGTTCCTCTGATCTTATTCGTAAATTATCTACACATAATTTCGTCAGAGATATATACATATATCCAAACGTGTAAGTAATACCATTATCCATGTTTATTCCGCCCCGAAAAGCGATCTCGTTTTGTTCGTCTGAGTCGTTCGTCTTTCTTCGCGATGTTATTAATATTTCGCAAGCGAGCGCTTAGCACCGAATTCATGCACACACAATCCGTTTAACCTCGCACACACACAGATCTGCTGAAAAAAATTAAGAGGGTAAAATGTTAGTCATAAAACGTGCTGCTTAGTAACAAATTTACGACTTCGTTCAGTAACAAAGTGTTAAAATATCGCAGTTATCATCTTTTGACTTACACACATACATACGTCGACATAAGGATTGATTATTTAAGTTCTTAGGGGTAAATGCCGTCTTTCTATTCTTCATCCGATTTAGGCAACTTTCGACTAACTTTTACAATATTTTACATGATAAAACATAAAACTACTATCTCAAACCGCAAGTCGAATCAAAATCAATTTTATTTATCGATTTTATTGAATAATTATCCAAAGAATGATGGTTGAATGTTCCTTAAACCGGTTATTTATGATGTTCGACGAAAAAGAAGGTGAAGAACGGGTCTTAGATCGCGCCGTTACATAATACACGTATAACAAATAGCAAAGAGCCGATGTTATAATGATATTAATTTAATATAATTTATAGTTTGTAATTAATATAATGGCTTAGAAATTGAAGTTTTTTAGTTTAATGTCAACTTTATTAAATTGTCTGCTTTAGTGCACTAGACCTTCAATCATATGGTCTGACTTAAATTTAATAAAAAAAAAACAAGTAACCTCACTTAAATGACTGCATAGGAGGTAGCACTGTACCCAGAACCCTTTCCTCTGCTGTTCAGTTTATGTTTATGATCCAACTTCTAATTAAAGAGTTATATACTACTACTACTAATGTCCTATGGCCCCTATTTGGGGTCAATTGGATCCACAGTACTCCGCCATCGCGTTCTAACTTGGTCTACGCGCTTCATCTCGGACCATGTCGGTCCGATCGTCTTCCGTTCCGCTGCCACTAAACGCCTCCAGGTGTGCTTGGGACAGTCATGCTTACGGCTTACACTTACGTCGCCTGAACAGTTGACTGATCGGCGTTCCATATTAGAGATCCCAGAGGTCTTCATTGGAGATCTTTTCGGGCTACAAAATTCTAAGAATCTGTCGTAGGCATCGGTTTATGAAGACTTGGATCCGCTAAGTGATGTCTTTAACGAGTTATATATGATTATTCAATCATAAATCATGGATATCATAATATAATACTCTTAACCTAATTTTTTTTACCCCAAATCCCAACTTAAATTACTTCTTAAATACCTGTTCTGAGAGTGCTATACCTAAATATAATAATTGTGTACGGTTTTCAATGCTCCTATTATCCTGCTATTACTGGACATTATCAACGATTATATGAAGTAACCAGTATAAAAATAACCGATAAAATAGTATGCGTATCTCGGAATCGGTTCAAACGGTACACAACGGTAAAAAAATACAAATATATATATAATATTCATCACTTGCACAGTGACACCACCACCCTAGAATTGTTTGCGTTATGGATGACCTGAATATAAAAAACAGGACTTAACAGACACTCACGACCCGAGAATAAGCATTTTTCCATCACGTAATTAAAGATATGAACAACCATCAACACTACGATATATTGAAGACCAACATAAATCGCCTGGTGGCCCTCCTTCCCCGCGCAAAAACAATGTAAATTCACCGATTTTTTTACATACAATAAGCTTAATAACAATCCCACCTAATGGTAACTGGTGATGAAGTCGAATATTGAGCGCATTAGCTTATAAAAGCGTCTTCACTCAACTCTTAAAGACTCCCACATCATATGAAGTCAGGAACACCGACGCGGGCAAGCTAATCCAGTCCTTTACTATGTCCATGACGTAAGACGACGCAAACTGATCGATTGATCGACGCCGATTGATTCATCTAATCCCAATTATTTGAAATATATAGCTAACCAAAGTGCTACAGGTTCCTAAGCCGGTCGAAGTTCAACAATATAGCAGCTATCTACTGGGAAAATATAAAAGCACCTACACAAGGCGCCCTCTCAAACACGAAAAAGTTACGCTATCTGTGCTATCAAATATTATCATGAATTTAATGCATGTTTTCTTTATTGTGAATAACCGAAAAATAAGGGATCAGTAATCGGATGGTAAGGAATCACCACTCAAGAAATCATGGATCCTGTTTTTAACCGAGCTTCCGAATGCGAATAATGGTTTATTAAAATTAATAATAAGTATATACTAATGGACGGTAGATAACGAGGCAGGTAAAGTACCACTTATTAAAGCATGAGTTTATAGTAATTTATATTATAAAGGGAGAGTGCGAAATTTGTGTGTTTGTGTGTATGCGGAAGGTAATTTCTGTACCCACGGCATCTATTTGCTAAACTCTTTTACCATTTGTAAGGTACATTATTCCAGATGGACAAAGCAATAATTATATGATCTATATGTATTGTTTTTTTACTTTTTAAAGATTAGTATCGTTTTATCCTACATCATATCTACTAAGGTAGATAATTGTTCAACACGAACGAAGTCGGAGCGGTACACTAGTTATGGATATACATACAATTCTAAAGTTATATCACCCCCACGCCGCCGGCGTGCGTCGCCCTGGTCCATCTAATATTCATTATTTTTGTTACTAAACTTAGACCAGCGTGCTGGATCCTAGGTATCGATCGTCTATATTAACCGCTGCTTATAATAGTTTTGTTCTTGAATTTACTATACTGTACTAATGCATGGATGGTCTAAGGAATCAGGTAGCCAATGCCTCATTTTAAACATATCCATAGATTCCGAATATCGTACACAGTTATCGTGACATAAAATTCCACATGTGACATAAGAATAGCAAATGATTACTGCGAAATTAAGTAATTAATTTGAGCAACTTATATTTTTTATTTATGACTTAAAAGTAAAACCCGTAAGTAATCCCCTCATTGTTAAATCATTTCGAAAAAATGTTAATTTTCATATTTAATAAATTTAGCCTAGTTTACGACAACTAATTGAAACATGGCTACGGAATATTTTGATGGTACATGTTTTTTTTAGCATGCATATTTCGTGAGTATGTGAAAAACTCGTAACTGAAAGGGAATATTAAAATTCGTCTAAGATATTATTGTCTGTCCACATCCAATATGCGTGACTAATAATACCAGTGTCAGTACAGTAAAGAGCGTAAAATATAACAAAAATGCACATATTTCTAATTTCTTTAAAGAAGAAACTTATGTATTTAGCGAGACGACAATAGGCGATTGAAAACACGGATTATGTATAAGAGAGAAACATGACTGCTAAGGTAGAAAAGAAAAATAATATAGTACATGTGTTAGAGTGAGACAGATAGCCGAGACTCGAATATATTGTCTGGTCCAATATGGCTAGACGTCAATACCAAATAACATTAATTATTCTACTTAAGTCTAGGATATTCTTAATCGTGATCGAAGGTCGAAGGTCAGTTGCACAAAAATTCAAAGTCACTCATGACTTATTAAGCTTGTGTCGAATATTATTCTAGCCTATCGCCTATATTTAAACGAATCTGCTTTTAATTCGCACAGGGAAACGCCTGGTCTTCGTGCCTTGACTTTGTTTATAATACGCCATTGACAATTTACAATTAAACAGCCGTCTAATGGTTTTAGACTTGGCTTTAGGTTGAAACTTACTTTTTTATTTTCAAAGGCTTATTTGTCTTTGAGTAGCGTTCCACCTCAGAACGCAAGTGTCTGTTCGAACGGCGAGCGTCCTGACAAGTACTATAACCACGGCACATCTTGTAGAAACCCAAAAGTCACTAAAACGCTATAGACATCAATCTACACTGGAGCAGTATACCGGAACACGCTTCAAGCTTTCACAAATATCACCAGAGATGTTCTGCAGTCGACCCGTAATGGATTGTAATAAAGAATTGACTATTTCGAGCATCCAATGTAATGACGAAGTCATTGTCTATCTGTCAATCTTCATAATTGCAATAGATATTTGAGAATGGACCATTTAAGTGCTATTACATAAGTTGACGTAACGCATTGTATCGAAGGCCGTAATACATTGAGTTGCATGATCTAAATTAGATACAAGAAAGACGTTCAACAAGTTTATACGAGTTAAAACTTTCATGTTCTTTAAGGGTTGTTCAATAAAAAATCTAGAATACATCCAGATCATACAGAATCTTTAGATTTGGTATGAAGTTAAATTATTGTCAAAAACAAGATAGCTCAAAGGTTTCAACGCCAGTCACAGGCATGGAGACTAAATTTGAATTTTGGGCCTATCTTTAATTTTTTAGTTACTTGCGGATCAAAAAATAATTATTACTTGCCTCTGTGAAAAAATATCGAGCCCAGCGTAGGAAAGTTATCCAGCTTAGTTTGGTGCCAATAATTTAATTTGCGAATTACATATTGGAACGCTGAAACATTATTGCAGATGGCGGATACTCAGTAGGATGTATATGACAGTTATTGATATAATACGTCATGACTATCAAACGTCAATATAATATGTACATATATCGGATTAATAACTAAATAAATGTACTTATCCATCTATCTTACTAAATATCTAACCTAATAAAAGATGCCAATTCATAAATAAAAATGTACCGAAAGTAAAATCGAATTATTGTGTAGCGCAAATATAGATTTTCAAACTCCACAGATAATTCATCATAGGCATGGTATTTGACAGTTCCAGTTGCCACCATATTTTTGTCTTACGTAAAAACTTAAGAATAATTTCTCATTGAATATTTTTTTCAATATTTCTCTTCGAATCAGTTTATTTTTCTTTAAAGACCAAAAATTCTTCTCTAAAAATACTAGACTGTACAAAGGTGCGACCAAAATATTACATATCATTTTTGATATTAACATTTCAGTGTCAATTCGTTAGGTGTGATTTCGACATACAATTTAGAGTCTGCTCAACGGCCGCTGTCTCCCTTGTTTATTTTAGACAAACTTTTATCAGTATGGTTATTGATGACCGCTAACCACACGATGTCTCCTAGCATCAAATGTGCACTCAACCACAACCTTGACTTCGATGCACGAAACATAATCCACAAACATCATTTGATAGTTTGTGGCAAATATTTGGTAGAGAGTGTTCAATTAAGCATGTCATGAAGCAGAACGTAACCTATTATAAATAAATGATTAAATACTCACACACTCACGTTCCCGCTCGACGTTTCGCTGTGTTGTGGGTGGCATGGGCATAAACAAGTCATCACGAACCCCCACGACAAGAGAACCAGGATTCTATTACATAAATGTCTGCTTCGCTTCGGAATCGAACCCGTGACCCCTCGCTCTGCAGGGTTACCACTAACTGGGCTACAGCATCATCGATTATCAGGAACATTAAATTATATAATAATATGAATATATCAGAAAATGAGAATTGAATTTAGAAAATTGTAATCTGAGAAAGCTTTCTTATTGTGAACTGTTTGGTGTATAATAGAAATAGATGGTATGAACAATCCTGATCGAGCTGGTAAGTAAGGCACCACCAACTCACATCTACGCCGGTCTTTCGAGCGTTCGTATACAGGAGTTATCTTAAAGAAGTAGCGTCAACACGGTTAGAATGTCTTAGTGATTGATTGTAAGATCTTGCTCGATGCCAAAAGACCATAGGTAGTTTTTTTTTACATAGAATAAGTTAATGCTTAACAACAATCCCACCTGATGAAAAGTAGTGATGAAGTTTAAGATGTTGAACGCATTAACTTATAAAAGTCTATTCACTCTCCTCTATAAGACTCCCACTTTGTATGGAGGCGGGAACACCGACGCGGGCAAGTTATTCCAGTTCCTACGTTTTGCACGTAGCCGTCGTAACTCTTATTATTTACCACGCTTTACCACCTGGGATTACATTAGTTACCGTAATGTGGAACTCACTTATGAATTGTAAAAAATCAAGTATTCTCCGAGGCAAAGTGCATAATTTTGAGCTCGAATATCAGTCCGATGCCAAAGCGCAATGTGTCGAATCCGTACATCCATTCACCATGAGATCGGATGATGGTCAAGTATTGACTTATAAGAACAACATTCGCAATATACACTGTTCCACCACTGTTCCGATGTGGAGTATCTGCAAACACGTTGTCATAGGACACATTTTTAAGTTAATAGTAAATGACTGAACTTTTGTTACCATCTAAGCCATGAGGCTTGAAAATTCACGATGGCGTTGTAGTAGTAAATATTAGGTTTTTGGTTATTGTTATTACTTTCGGTTCGGCTGTCCTTTTGCTTTGTAATAAAAAAATAAGTCTTTATATATTTGTTAAGGCGTGTATAGAGTGATTTTCGAAGAACATTTAATCGGAAATATATACTATTATTAAATATGTAGTGTCTGTCTGTCTGTCTTTACATTTCAGTTTTTTTGTCAAATTTCATGATACATATCTGTTTTGTGACTCAATGACATCAATTGAACCATTTTGAAAATTTTATCTGTCCGTTCGTCTATGTCTATAATGTCCGGTTATAACTCAAGAACTGCTTGACCGATCTTAATGAAAACTAGTATGAATTGAGAACGCTTGATTGTGCAGATATTATATAAAATATCAGTATACCTAATGATGTCTAGTGAAGGCAAAAATCATCAAATTTTGAATAATCATGTATATACAATTAATCGTTCAACACGAACGAAGCCGGAGAGGGGCGCGAGCCAAATATATTTTTTTGAAATTCGTAATTAAAACGATTTTGTAACAATTGTTCTGAGTGCTGTTCCTAATCATGAATACAAGAATCAAATTTCCGAAACAAAACAAGTCCTGGTCAATAATAGTACTAGATCAAGATAGCGACAAACAACCGCGAGAGTTCCATTGACATTAATTGTGCACATAAAATACCCGTATATCAAACATTAACATGAATTCTGTTATTGGGGTCAAATAATAACATAGTTAAGAGAACAGTTTCTAGGTTACGATAGTTATATGAAGGCGACAAACGCCTCCGTCTGTACATTAAATTACAGCCTAACGAACGCCTTCATACAGTCGGCCAAGGTTAAGCGGGGTGAGATAAATTCCCTGATGTCTATACAGTTTCCGGGAAAAAATGTCGGCTGCGAGTTCGCGTATTAAGTGTCTCTCTAACATTACAGAAAACGCAGGATAAACACTACCGCGGGTCATATATTATCCTATTAAACGGAAGAAAAGTTGCTTTCGGCAAAATAACCGAAAACGATTTTAAAATGGAGACGGCTATCTGTCTTGTGATTCAGAAAGAGGTTATAAAAAACCTGATTTTTATGTTTAGTATAAGAGTGGCATTCAATGCGGTCGATAAAGCTATTGCTTTTGATATAACGTAAAAATTTTGTGTACATGTCAACGTAGGCGTAAATAACAATTAAGGCGGGAGTAATGAGTTCGGAGCCAGTTGGTAGGCTGGATGGCAGAGGCAGACATTTATATGACAGGTTGTGTGCTTTCATATGACCCACAACACAGAGAATTCTCGTGCGGAGGTATGAATGTGTGAACGTTTATATAAAAATGCCAAGTTACAGTTTAAATAAACATGAACGAACACGATGACGCTTTATGTACTCCTCATACATCATAAACAGTAACGTGACGTGGCTCGGTGCCAATGGAAAAATGTTCACAAATTGATAATTTAGGCTGATGACAAAACTGGCTACAGCTGTTGCGTACTATGGTGAATTAATTCTATTCTTGTAAAAGTATAAAAAACTATTATAATCTATCTTGTAAATCAAAAATATAAATTAAAGTTTGGATGTTAAGATCAGTAAGTCGGCACTTCTAAAACCTGGCCTTTGCCGTCCTATCCCAAATAATTTATCACATATACATATTACGTCCAATGTTCGGAAACTTACGAATATATTTCCATAACATAAAGTAAATAAAAGGAAGATTGAAAACATTTACTTTATTCGATTATTCAACTAGTATTACACATTACACAGTTGTAGTACACATTGATAAAGTTGAAGTAGAATCTAAATTGAATTGATTTAAACTGCTCGAGTAACAAAAAACAACAGAACAGAACTAAATATACATATATATACTTTATATACGTATCTATTAGCTTAATGTACATACAGGCAAGCTTGTTAAGATGGAAGGAGTAATTGGTACATGTATTATATAAATACATAGAAATATTTAGAGCTAGCGAACTCTATCGATTATTGTTTTGTAGATTGTACAAAATGCTTCTCATAAATTAAGACAGGATAGTTATTAACTACTTGCCTAAATATAGAAAATTTCTAATACGAACATTATTTTGTTTAAAATTCTGACGCGAGAACTCTACGAATAGTTTCTTCAAAATCCTTACGCGAGGATTAGTTTGTTGAAATTGTTATGTGTTTGTGAATCAATCTACTTTAAAGCGACTTCAATAAGAAGGTGGTTATTTATTCATCTATATTTATGTATGAAAAGCAAACATTTTACTGATGTCAAAATAACACCTCGTACTCCACGAACAATTAAAATTGAATCCGTTGGAAAAAAATACACAAAAACAATTATTTTCTGTTATTCGTAAGCAACAGCTCGTGCTTAAATGATTCTTATTTTAATTTATTTGCACCGTTAATGATTATTATACGACAAAGTTTTGAAACATATTTTAAGAAACGCCAAAAATTAGTTAGTAGTAGATTTAATTGAAAAGTATTGGCAGAATGTTCTTTTGTTGAGTAAGATCAATCGCATCGATATTATCCGATTTATGTTAATCTATACTAATATTATAAACAGAAATTGCGAATTTTGTATGTTTGTGTGTATGCGGAGGGTAATCACTGTAACGACGCCACCAATTTAAAAAATCTTTTACCATTTGAAAGGTATGTTATTCCCAATGGACATAGGCTATATACATAATATTATTGATCAGCCCGAACGAAGTCAGGGTGCGCCGCTTGTAATAAATAAGAAAGATTCCAATATGATGTTTGGCCGTATTGGAGCGGCCTAGAACACTCCCCCCGATTCTATGCTGGCAAAACAGGATGTCGTAAGAGGCGACAGAAGCCAGCCTGCCTGGTGGTAGGGCTTCGCGTAAAGATTATATTATCAGTATTATTATTAAGTCATTAATATTATTACTAGTATCTTTCCGTGAAGCCTGCCTGGCTAGCTACCACCCTCCTGCTTGAGTCAGCCGCCAAACGACTCGTCGTGTTCCGGCTGGGGGCTTGAGAGCCAGTTCTATCTTTCTTACCTTCTTCTAATTTCCTGGCCGACAACGCAACAGTGATACCATTGGTCTTGCTGATGTCCATGGGCGACGGTGACCACTTACCATCAGCTGGCTCCTCCGCTCGTTTGTCAGTTATTAACATAAAAAATATGTGCATCTTTGACATGATTCCTACTACTTACATTCTAATAACACCTGCCCTTTCTACCCCTCGCCATTGCTTATTTTACTACGAGTACAATAAATCTTTCCCCATCGTAGATGTGCACCCCTGGTACTTTTTGCCTGATTTGAGTTCGGCGCGCACAGTCTCTGTGTTCCTTCAAGAAGGAAGTAAAAATTATACCAATCACTTTAAATATTATTTAATAGAAAATTGTATATTCTATTTTAGTTTATAGTCCAGCGTCGCTATTATATGTATACTTTTATGTTAATAGCCGACAAACAAACAGACGAACTAACTGATGGTAAGTGTTCATCGTCGCCCTGGGTCATCAGCAAGATCAAAAGTATCACTGATGCGTTGTCGGCCAGTAAATTAAAAGAAAGTAAGAAAGTAGTTTTGCGATACGTATTTTTATTTTTTATTTTTGTTTAAACCGTCTTAGATGCTGCTGACATATTGGTATATTTTGCTATTTGTACCCTATTTATGTTTACTTTAAAATTTAATTAAATAACTCTGTCAGTTATCTGGAAAGGACCCGTAGTAACTAATAAGACCACTGTTTCACAATAAGTTTTGTATCTCGGTGATTTTGTTTAATAATTTTTTACACGTTAAGGGCAAACAAAATTTATTTATTTTAGTTGAAACGAACACAAACTTATTTATGTTAATGACCGGCAAACAAGCAGTCGGGCGACATTACGGTAAGGTCAGCGACGTCCTTGCACATCGGTAACACCAAACGTCGACCAAGTTACCAACCAGTTGACGAGATGAAAATGATTCACTCGCTCGTTAACGACTCTGACACAATAATTGTAGGTTGATTTCAAAACAAGGAATAGCTAGCTAGTCGTTCAGATAAAGATTCTTACCACTGGAATCAACTTAGGACAACATCCTACAAAAAAAGAAACCTGGTAAAATTGCCTCGTCACCAAATTGTACCATGAACAGATGATAATAATAACAGATCATAATAGGGTAATTAGCTAGAACCTAAAATGTACGAAGGCCATCACACAAAAAAACACTGTACATTAGAAGTATTTCTTTCATATTCACATGAATCAACCATTTTAGTTTTTACGTTGAAAACAAATAGGTACCAAAGGAAAACCGTGTTCAGTGTGTACCGTGTGGTGTGAGTAATTATCAGGCTAAAACGTACGTTATGGTTTCCACTTACTGCAAAATAACCTGTTAGGTACGTACTGTTAAAACACATTAAGGATTTAGAAGTCGGTTCTCCAGTATTCCCCAGTTTTTATTAGTAAGTGTCTTCATTTATAAAGGTCTGGTTATAGCCGTAAAGGTCTTGAAATGTCTTCCTGAATTGTGTGGGTGTGTTTAAATGTAACACACACCAAGCTCACGTAGCAACGTTTTAAACGTTGTTTAAGCCTACCTTATGTAACAGAATAAAAAAAATTTACAAAGATAAAGAGAATTTGATTGCAATTTACGCTTGCCGACTAACCATATTTTGTATAATTATAATATTATACGAAATAATGGTGAAATATCTGCTACACCCTCGGCTGCCAATGTCGCCTCCAAGTACATAACTTATCACAACCTGCCTCATTTTCATTTGACAAACATTCTACAAAAGTATAGTATAGCCAACCCTAGAGTGCCTCAAAGTTTGACCTCAATGGCTTTTCCAGTTATTCTTCACACTTATATTTATTGTGTAATCTATTTGTGATAAATATCTCCTAACCAATTTCACTTACAAATAGCTGTAAGTTTTCTAAAATAATTAAAGTATACACAATGTGGTACTCCAGCTGCTGATTTCAAGTTTTATAAGATCCCGAAGTTTTGAAATACGTTCCTGGTTTCACAGAACTTTTAGTTTTATAAACACAAACTATTTACTTAGGATGCGTGTGAACAAAACATAATAGTGGCAAAATACAATATACAGTCATTTGTCCCGTTTTCAATAGGTAATTTTAATAGCGTAATGTTATAACGAAATACACAGTTATAAATTATAGTTGGTATCACACGCCCACAGTTTCATAATGCGTGCCAGTGGATCTCTATTAACCTTCAAGCATAAAATAAATAGTATCAGAAGATTAATTTCAATATATACATGTATAATTATATATTATATACATACCAGCAAAATGCCCTCGCATCGCTTCAGGAAAACTACCTTATTCTTAGAAATAGCATCTGCATTGTTTTAGGGCTGGGTTCTGTGAATTAGAAATACATATATTAATTCATAACTTTTATATTTATGGACGGATTGTAATGGAACAAACTTTAAATGTTAAGTGGTAGTTACTGCAATACATTAGTGAAAACGAAAACAAAATCGGTTAAGCCGTTTCTGAGATTAACGCGAACAAACGCACAGACAAACAGACAAATTTTTAACAAGTAATGTTTTGCGTTCTATTAGTCCTTAATAATATTTTTTCTCATATCATATAATTCATGACCAGAATTCGAACAAGGTTGTCTATGAATGTAATCGTAATTAGGAAAGCTTATTCTTTGTATTTAGGTAATTTACTTAAACACTATTGAAATACTCGGCGCGGAACTCTGTCACTAGCCGAGAATCGTTTGAAGATGGTTTCAGGTAGTTTTTTTCCCTTTCTTCATCATCATAAAAACCATACTGTTCCACGACTGGGTTCGGATCTCCCCTCACGATAGAGGTTAAGGCCATAGTCTATCATGCTGGCCGAGTATGGATTTTTCCTTTTAATCTGTATCAATTAACAATATTTTAAAAATTTGAAGAATTTGAATTGGAAGTCGAATTGTATATCTACAAAATACCTTTTTCCTTCATAAATTAAAAATGCAAACAATGTTTGTACGCGTTTTTAGAGTTGACTGAAGAACTGTGACGGACCAATAGCGCAACGGTATAAGATATTCCCCCGCCGCGCCTCACCTCATACCACTAATTCGGCCGGTAAGTCGCTTACTGGGCAGGTATTTACCCACCACTCTTTTTAAATGACGAGACGTATACACATACCTCATTGGCCTCATTTAATTACTTTATGGTCGACATATTATTAACAAAGCAGTGCTTAATATTTTGCTACGCCATCGAATAAGCAATAAAATATAGGGAAAGAAAATGTTCGATAGTTAATATGTGCAGTTTATAGACTAAAGTGAGAATGATCAGACCACATTATTTGAACATAACTAATGAGCAACAAAAGTTAAAACATCTAGAATTTTAATGTCTTATAGGTGTCTTATAACTACTATCTATAGTATAAATAATTATTCTATCTAAACTGTACTAGAAGTTTTTAGTCAGAATCATAAGTTCGTATGCTATAGTTTTCAATTAATTATGTTTTATGGATAACAATTACATTTTTGACTTTACCTCTTTCTACGGTATAATATCCTGTGTTGTTCCGAGACCTTTAACATTTTCACACCAAGTGAGGTCATAATTAGGGCAAAAATTTTGGCATAAAAAGTTAAATGTTTCTCACAGGAATCATGTTTTTATCTTAGGTAATGAACGTGCTGAGGCTATCTAAATGATAAAATTTCTTTTTGCAAAATGTCTCGTCAATCCATTTTTCCACTGGGACGAGAAATACGGACAGAAACAGCAAACCCAATTTTCCAGAACATTCGAGTGATCGTTATTGATCATTTCGGTTTCACGCGCCGCGTTCAGTGTGATGACAATCATATTATCACGGCCGTTGATGATAAATGACAAAGCGATCGATGTGCTACTGATCAAAATACGTCAAGTAAGGATTTCGGAACTTTTTTTAAATTAAAATTTATAAAATCTTACAGTGACCATAATTTTTTTAATTTTCAGTACAATATTGATGGGCCGTAAGAGACAATTTTTTTTTTGGCAGAATATTAAAATCTATATAAAAAGTTTTTTATGAACGTTTACAAAGAAATCTTATTATTTTGTAAATAAAAGTATATTAAATTTCATAGCAACTGACACTGAAAACTGCACATCGCTCGTGTTAGCCGGAAGGTTCATTTCTTCTTGCATTCGCTGAGAAGGCTCAAAAATGTCTTGCTTTTCAGAAGTAAAATTTCAATATCCCACTCATTAATCTAGATTGGATTAACAGACTATACAATAGGCTGACTTACTGCCTATTTACATTCTCTACCACCCAACTCTTGGTGTTGGGGAGAATGTGTGATAGGTGGTATAAATAACAAAAATAATTAGTGTAAATACTATTAAATAAATAATTTAAATATTATAATACTACTAGAAATATTCTAAATATGTATAAAAAATTATTAAATATATGTATTAAATAAGATATTATTAATCCTGATTATCATTAATTAGTGAATCCTTTTTGAGGTCGCTGGACTCTGTACCACTTTGTTTAATCTCGACGGTTTTATTGGCTCACGTTAGAGTTCTTTATATACATGACTAGGCACAGCCCTTCTAAAATCAACAAGCAATACGGGGATTCCCCAGTTCCTTCTCGACCGTCAACATGTTGTAGGTACATGGACGGCGACGAACACTACGCGATTGCCGGTTGTTATTGCCATAAACATTTAGTACGTAACGAACCTTCTGAGTCTCAGTTTATTGAAATAAGAAACTTGTCTCTTGTTGCCATTGTTTCAAATTGTAAAACTTTATATATTTGACGTTCAATTAACATTTACAAAATATTATTCTTTAATGTTCAGCTAGATTTTTATGACGCTATTCTTAAACCGCTAGAATGATTTGTTTTACAGTTGTGAATAACCTTCAATATAAAAATTGGTAGGTACTTAATTTTATAGTCAGGCGAAATCTTCAGGAATACAATTTTTAAACTGAAATTTAAAACCATTTTATTTTACATCAAGTAATAAAGTACCTAAATACAATACACAATTCGTTCTGAATAAGAACAGTGCATGTTATGAATTATACATATTCACCGCATATTTTAATCATAAAGTGGTCTTAAATCTGGTATATATTGGTTTGAGATAGTAAAAATTTATAAATGTGGTGCAAAGCTTTAAATTATCAATCATCAGCAAAAATGAATTAAAAGTAATCAAGCCAGTTCAACTTGGATCAGATCAAACACAGAGATAACATTGGACCAGATCATAGAGATACATGAACGACATAATAAATCATTTAAACATTCTGGCTTGATTTAAGCAATACTACTGCCTACAATAGTTCCGTATGAAACAGTTACATTTTATCGTAATATTTCTGCATATTTAATTTTTTTTTATTGTAAAGCGTAGTCACTATTATTGTGTTTATATTTATATATAAGTTTCATATCGTATATTTCATTATCCATCTAATCTTGGAACTTACTTAAAATAAAAATACAACTTGGAAAAAAAAGTAAACGGTCACACACTCACATGACGATGGGCACAGCGAGTGGCGGGCGCGCACAATTAAAACTTAAAAACAGCTGAATTTCATTCATCTAAAACCTTTAACTGAAAATTATGAGTATGGAAATATGATATTAATCATTCAGCGAAATCAGTAAAAAAACTTAATAAGAAACCACGCAATGTTTCTCTTTGGTTTCCTCCTATATGTATAAAGAACTAACCGGAAATGCCAATATTTGGCTAAGGTTCTTAACGCTCTGGATTCTAGAAAGGATACCATAAATTAACAATAAAAGTGATTTGTTTAATGATAAAAACAAAGATCGACCAAATGAAACCTTGGACAAAGATACTATATTCTCATGTTTTTTCGTTGTGAATAGTGAATTTGCAAGTCCGTACGAAATCTCACACTATTGTTTGGCGTTATTTAAATTCACAGTTCGTCACACATCGGCGTCAAATCGTGGATAGTTACGCATTGCCAAACCGGAGCCAGAATTCTTGACGATAGCTCATTATGAAAATTAACACGTATGTACAAGCCGGGTTGAAAATTGTTTTTTTAAGAAGGAAGAATTCATTCTAATATATCCAATGGAGAAATCTTAAATCAATGCAATTCTGTCTGTCACGCCCGACTTCCAAACCCATCCACCGGGAACTCCAAGCCTACTGAGCCCATAATTTATAAAAATAATATTTGCAAAGTAATACGAAAATTTCTAAAGGAATCGAATAACACTCATACATTTTCCAAAAATAAAATCATTAAGTGTTAATGATATAATGATATTGTCAAACGGCAATTGGTCAATTAACAAAAAGTGTGTACAGTGTGTTTGCTTAACCATATTGGCAGTTCTAAGTGCAGACTATGACATATACACAAACATGTTAAAACAAAAGAAGCCGGCTGAGATCAGCACCATTCCAGGTTGGGTTTCATTATATTTATTGACGACAGTTGTATACATGCGCTTTGGCATTAGGTACAGTAGGCATACTCGTGTGTTTAACAGATAACAGGATCTCAATATGAATGGCCTATTTGAATTAGGTTGTTTCTAAAAATACCAGCCAAGTACAAATTGAACAAGCTACGAATCTCTATTCGTATCAATTTTATGCAAATTTAATCAGAAATATTTGCTGCTCACACTGTAAAGACTTAAAAATTTTAAATTTTCGTAAAGGTTTTCGTGTACCACTTCTCAATTCTCAATTTTTATCAAATTTGTCTGCTTTATTACAGAGATGAGCAGTAGCAGGTACTTGAAATTTTTGTACGTTTTCTGATTTTTTAAATTTAGCCTTATACCTATCATTTAATATGCTACAAAGTAAACTAATATTTTTTTAATCCACTAATTTAACCTCCAAAACCAGAATTCGTTTACTTATAGTACGGGCCTGGGATAAGGTTATCTAACTATATACATATGTGTGTGTAACACAAACAAACACTAACAAATTAGGTGTTACGAATGTCCATGGGCGACAGTGACCACTTCCCATCAGGTGGCTCGTCTGATTGTTTGTCGGCTATTAACAAAAAAAAATCAATTAATCCCATTCAATACATTCTGAGAAAGTAGTGTTACCGATGGACAAATAGACACGCAACCGCTCTTATTAGAGCTAGTTTTTAGATTTACGATACCCTAAAAAACAGAGGAGAAAAGGTAACATCGTACATATCCAATTTCCAATTGTAAGAGGCTCTTTATATCTTGGAGTTCCACAGATCCTGAAATTGAAAGCACTCTAGCAACGTATGTTACCAGTGATGACCCGTGGATATGGGACATGGTCTCTTACTGTTTGCCTCATCCCAAAGATCAAAGGCAGCTCAGCGAGCTTTGGAAAGAGCTAGATATATCGCTACGAGACAAAATTCGTAACAATGAAATCCGTTGGTGAACAACGTTACCGACAAAGATCGCATAGCCGCTGGCAACAGGCAGCACACATGGTTCGTAGGAGTGATAACGGATGGGGAACAAAACTTTTGGAATGGCGTCCACGCCTTGGTAAAAAGTGTACAGGTCGCGCGCCGACTAGGTGGATTAATGACCTGAAGAAAACAGCAGAGAAAGGGTCAGAACCGGCCGCAGTGGCGTCAGTTATGGAAGGCCTATGACGAGCAGTGGACTGTAAAAAGATGATAGATGGATCTTTGAGTTCAAACCAACTTCAAATACTCATACATCCAGCAAGTAACACATACAAAACTACAAGGTCGTCTGGAAACATACCGCTATCGGCTCCGTGCTGGTTCGAAACTCACTTTGTAATTGTTATATATGTTGGTTTAAAAAAATTTCTAAAGAGTTCACTCACTGTTTAAAAAACAGCACATTTTTCAAATGGCAGTTGATGCAAAAAGTTACTTGTGTAAGTAAAATACCTAAATTATTAACTGATTTTGAATTTGAACTTTCTTTAACTTCGTGGTAGTTACCATTCTCTATAAATCAATCGTAAAATATACTGTTATAGCCTATGTATCATGTAAATATTATAAAATTTTCAACCGAACTATATCGGAGCGGACAGCTAGTGTTAATATAAAAATATATGGAGACATTTCGTTTGTCAAAGTGTCAACTCACATTTTCACCAAGTCACTGACACATCACACGTGTTTAATCATAGATTATGTAAAATGTTGTTGTACGTAGAGCCTCTGTTTGGACATGTTTAACTTATGCGAACCTTCATATTTACGCATACCATAGTACTTCGCTCTTCTGTACCGA
Organism: Megathymus violae; assembly: GCA_003671415.1. Classification (NCBI taxonomy): domain Eukaryota; kingdom Metazoa; phylum Arthropoda; class Insecta; order Lepidoptera; family Hesperiidae; genus Megathymus; species Megathymus violae. The sequence goes on from PDGT01000025.1 coordinate 1,610,416, forward strand.
TGAGACCTTCATTACGCCGGATGTTTGTTACACTGCGTTTGGAAATGCGTGTTTATAATAATTCGGCGAGTATGCGGTGACGAGTTGGCCGATTCCACTATTTTATATTTTGCACACGGTGTGTGCTCAACCCATTCAACCGTACCACAGAATAAATATTAAAAAGTACAGAAGGTAGATTGAACATATTAAATGAGTAACAGATTAAACCTATTCAGTACAGGCGCTCCAAATAAATAGATTTTAAATCTAAAAATAGTGTTCTATAAGTCTGATGAAACATCGAACAGATGAGAGGGCGCCAGACGCATTTTAACCATTTGGATTGATAACCGCGAATAAGCCAACGATCTATGAAATGCCGTAAACGAAATAAAACTATGGATTTAATTATAAAACTTTTTTACCATATTATTCGTCCAATTATGAATTTTTCTCACAAATTTAAATTACAGCGTGAATAATATGAATAACATGAACTAAACTTAAAGGTATTCATTTCCTGCTGTTGTTTAAATTGTCATAGTAGAAAATATTCTCCTTCGGAGATTCCTGCACCTTCTTATCATGTGGCTTATTATTGGTGTCTTAAAGCGTATTTCGAACAAAAAAAAAAAAAACAATTTTATTTTATATATTTTGTAGTGGATAAAAAAGCTTTTAGCCCTCCAGCTCAAAGTAGGTAATTAAAGCAGAATTCACACAACCGGGGCTCTTCTGTTACCATTTGTTTGCTGACGTAACAATACACTGGCGAAATCATGTGTGAGTGTTGCCAAATATTGTATTATTGATGTCATTAAAATGTATCTATGTTAATCGAAACAGAATGAAGTGCTTTGTTGAATATACTTAGTCATAATATTTCCGCTGTCCATGCCAAAGACAAGTTGTTTGAAAATTTCAATCTGTTTTCTTTAAAAAATTAAAAACAAAAGGAATCATTACTAGATGACGAATTTTCGGCTTACAATTAGTACTCGGCTATTCCACTGTTTTTAATATCTATTAAGAGAATGTACAAAATATATCTAAAGTAACTGAATTCAAGTAGTTTATCGGTATAAGTTAACTTACAGCTAGACTTAAATCGCCTTTGATCCTGAGTTCATATGTAGTCCAGAATGGTAAAGGACACTAATTTAGAAAGAGCTTTATCACTCTTATCTTCATTACCTTTGTTGTTGCAGGCGTCCTTAAACATTTAAAAATCCTTAAACGACTTTATTATCAGGTGGCCCGTCTACTATTTTGACATCTATTTAAATAAAATACATATTTTATTAAAATACATCAATTTATCTTTTACCGATTCAATAATCTTATTTCATTATTTTTTTTTAACTGTCATTCTTACGTTACGTCGGTCGTTGCTTTGAAACCCAATTCAAGTATACCATAATAAATATTTTTGTCAATCTGGCAATACTAAATACTATTTAACTGGTCTATACATAGGTATAACGAGAACGAAGCATCGCGAGTGTTTAATATATGATCTAAAATTAAACTTTGTTATGGATCATTAAAATTATCTATGCTAATAAATAAAACTGGAGTGTCTGTTTGTGATATTAAAATAACCGTTTTTTACTACATGCATATGAACGTATATACGGTACATATACCAAAATAATATTTTTTACAATTTTTGTCTGTCTGTCTGTCTGTTTGTTCCGGATAATCTCTGAAACTGCTGGACCGATTTTGACGGGACTTTCACTGGCAGATAGCTGATATAATAAGGACTAACTTAGGCTACTTTTATTTCTACTAAATAACTTTCTTGTTAAATTCCACGCGGACAAAGCCGCGGGCACAGCTAGTGTTAAATAAATTTTATTAGCGACTTTTCAGACAAGAATTTATCTTCGTATAGGATCCTTATTGGATGAGAGTAAGATATCGCGATAAATGACAAAGCTTTAACTCTGGTCCTAGTGACACTAATGAAATTATATGTTAACTTTATAACAGAGAAAACCACATTGAAATCGGTGCAGTTGATTCTGCGTGATACTCGGACGAACTGTATACGGGCAAGTATATTTGTGTATACTCATTAGAAATTGTAGTTCATTGACATGATTAAAAATAGTTTTCCATCGTCAACGTCGATAAAACGATCGACTACAACGTCACACTAATGCCACACTAGCGCCACATCTCTACCACACAAACGACACACGTTCCCGTAAAATATGTTAATGGTTCTTTGTATCGATAAAAATCACAAACCGGATTTTACTAAGTCAACTTGGTAAACGACGATAATAATTCCGATGAAATCCATTATCATCATAAGTTAATTCACTATCGTGTATAAAATCAAGGTAAATCATTAGTCTGCCTATCTGTCAGTGGCCTTTATGCTCCTCACCTTTAAATTAGGGTTGCCAAAAGAGAGTGGAAAATTAACCAGACGGTCCTAGCCTGGTTTATAGCGATAACCATGGTCAACTCGAATGGATTTTTTTATATCCCCGAAGGCGTCCGATAAGGCATAGCGTCTTATATCTAAAAATAACATTTGTGGCTGTCTCCTTAACAAGTCCTTGGATGCACTGAAAGGCTCTTTCTACTAGCGTACTAGTAGTACTAGTACTTACTACTACTAAATATTAAAACTCCGATGGTAACCAAAGTTTAATTTCTTGGTCATTCGCTTACATAAGACAAATAGAGCTATAAGTTCTGTATTTTAACGTTGAACTTAACCATACTCGAGTATGCTTCAGTAACAAAATGGGAAAGCCAGAAACTTTTCAAAATTTCATTCAGAAATTCCATCCAGAAACTTTTCAAATTCCAGAAGTACATCGTTTTTTTCTTGGTTGCAATGAGTATATGGCAATAAGTTAATTTATTTTCTTGTTTCGTTAGTTAAAAAGTGTAAATTTCGGTTGCAAATTTGTTAATAATATGTATGTCGGTGACGTTCCTATTCTTGCAAATATTCGTTTTTTTTTATTAGACTCGTACTACTTACTTTTTATGAGGTAATCCGTAGCCTACCCTTACATTAAAAAAGTATTAGCCTTACCTATCCACTGGCAACCCTAGCTCATACACGGCCGTCCCGTCCTTGCGCCAGACACCAAGAGCAATGTCGCCCCAAAATAGACCAGCTACGTCTTCTTCAAAGCTGTTGAAACGACGCCAACTCGCGAATCTGCAGCACAGAAATACACCAGACCTGCAATGTCGAATATCGCGCAAAAAATGCTAATACCACCTAACGGTATACATTATTCATGGCGCCATTTCCACATGTTGGTTGCTAGGGGCCCGTTGAAAATAGTTTCACTCGTAAATTATTGACTGAATAAGGAACATTTTCACCGCTAATCAAATTATTTAACACTTTCTCAACAAGTTAAAACATCGTAAAGAATCCTGCATACCTAAGAATGTTTTATAATATTCTCGAAGATGTTCGTTTGGTCCACACTTGGTCGGTGTATTGGTCTGGAGCCTTGAAGTCCCTGAATGTTGGAGAAAATCCAAGCCCAACACTAGAACAGTTATAGCTGGTGCTAATGATGGGCGCGGTCGGAACGGGATGGGTGACCACCGCAGGCAAAATTTAATGAATATATAATCATAGCATTTGTTGAGGTATACATATGTATAAGAGGTTCCGAACACATGAATTGACGAAGTGACGTTCTGGTTTACGTAAACCCCAAATGCCAATGATAGAAAATAGCTTTTTTAAATATATTTTTTATAATTTAGAGTTTTATTACCAGCTGAAACAATTGTATTAAATTTAAAAAAAAAGTTTTCTGACATGAATACTATTCAAATAACTGGTCGCTCTCCTATTTAGGATGAATATCTTTAAGGTTCTCTCCTCTAAAACAATTCTCTCCTTTAAAACAATTGTATCAAATTGTCCCCAGATCCAAAAATCACATAGAAATCGAATTTCATTTACCATTAATAAATTTCTTTAAAGGCTGTTACATAAAATATGTTAATAAACTTAAAGTGAGCTAGCTTTATTTCATGTTACATCGAAATCATAAAGTTGAAAAAAGCGACTTAATAATTCCATTGACATGTAGGTTAATCAAACCTACAATATAATGAAATAAATGTTGTAACGGAATAAATAGAATTTTTTTTACTAAAAATATTACACACGTGAACTTATAAAGAATAACTTAGGATTATATATATTGGTTGTATACACGTAAAAAGATTAAATAATTAGAATTTGAAAGTATATTTTATCGTAAATATATAAGTTTACAGCTCACTATTTCAAGTACATAATTAAACTACATTATAGAAAAAACGGAACCAATTCATTATACACAGCTCGAACTTAACCGAGAATTTGGCAATGCACGACTTTATGTACCTTTAATGAACTTGAAGTTGTCGTGCCCTGAATTTAAAATGATTATGTTATTAGAAATATGTACGTGTCATTTTTATACTACAGATTAAACGGTTATTGCGTCGAACAGACGAAACGATTTTGCGATTTGTGAGAGTCCCATCGACACGCATTTCAATTAATTTCAAAATTAAAGTTAGACTAGCAAAAAGTTATGCTTAGGTTAGGTTCGATTTTTTTTATTTTTGGACATATATGTAAAAAGTTAAATACAAAATCATTACGTAGCATTCCTGTGATAAAATATTATAAAAAAAAACCGGTAGGTATTTACTAAAAGTACGATTCTTTATATTATGATTGTGTTTCTTACGTGTTTTTAGTTAGCGGCAAGTTTTTAAGGCTGAATATTCTATTAAAACCTACTACTTGACGTGTACCTTATGAACAAGTACTCAAATAATTATAGCACTCGAATAAAACAAATATTACAAACATCTAAATCGTCGTACATTCTTTAAGTATCTCATAAAAGTACATCGGACAAATATTTTAAAACAAGTTTGGCGTGTATGTTTTAACTTGTAAGATATTCAAACATTTAGCAATGGCATATTTTACTCGATTACTTTAATTAATAATTACTTTGTCAATATGGTTTTTTTATTTGACATTCGACACTAATACACGCGTAATTTGAGAATAGAATCGTCTGTGCGATGCTTTAAGGACATCAACACATAATTTGACTCATGTCAATGTTCTGTCAAAGAAATAAAATTTTAGTACATAAATTATGGTGTCTCCAAACACAAATCAAAGCCAGTTTGTTACAATTGTAATTCTACTATAAACTAATAAGAAACCTATAACGTGAGGAGGGAGTAAACTATCGATAACAAATATCGATATAGAGGCCAAAAAATATTTTTTGCAATTTTCATGTTTAACTCTGTTTGTCTAGACATGTATAGCACCATAATCACTGAACAGATTGAATTGATTCTTAATTTATTTGGAACTTCAATAAAATTCTAGAATACTTTTCCATGAATTTTCCAACGTAAAGGAAGACAAGTAAGACAAGATTCTAGTCAACTATGAGAATATTATAAAGTGAGTTACAATTTTATGAGTTTGTGTGTATGCAAGTATGTGTGTGTATCCAATCAGTGGTACCAATTTGAAAAATTGTGTTACCGTTTGAAAGGTAAATTTTTCGGGGTGGACACGTATGCGTCATGTGTACCTATATAATTTATTTTCGACCCGACCGAAGTAGGAACGGGCCCCTAGTTCAGTTACAAAATTACAAACGTTGTTCACGACTGCAATTGGCAGTCACACACAATTTAAACCATATCTGTTGTGAACTCCTGTTGACGTATAAATAAATATACCATATTTCATGTGAATATACGTATGTGCGCCACTTAAGTTGTAAGAGATCATGGATAATCTGGATTATATCTAGGAATGTGTTTCACGTTGTTGCCGCAGAAAAAGCGACTAGGAGTTATGTCTGTCCACATGCCCAATTCAGTGAAAATTTAGGGGAGTTTTTCGAATGCTGTTAGTCTATTGGTGTGTATTAAATGTTTTTTTTTTCAATGTTCAATGCGTTCCAACTTTTCAACGATGGTACATTAACAAGGGTGCCTTACATCGCTACCCGCTCATTGTGGGGTGGTGTGTAAGATCTACCGGTCTCAAGGGTCATCTTTAACTTTTAGTCGGGAGAAAAACCTCTCCCGGTGGAGTGAGGAACCCCGATGTTTAGCAGAGATTTGTGTAAATTGTTAAAGATTGGTAAGGTCCCTAGTTTCTTTAAAGGTACCCTCAGGGAATACTTATAAAAGTATACCTATATTATTTCACACACGTCACACGTTTCGTGTCACACTAATTTCAATATAAAGTTGTCGTTATGATTCTACAAGTGTTATATTGACTGTATTTGGTTATGAAAGCCACAGAATAAAAATACGGCGGTAAAAAAACCGGAATAGATCCGGGAGATTTGATGTAAAAAATAGATTGATTAATGAATTATATCCGTGTCTAAATTGAGTTTATTGGCTTATAAACCGTTCCTCTTCAAGTTAGCAATAATATCTATATTAATACAGAACTATCTGTAGAAAAATCGCCCCAAAGTAATAGTAAATATAAGATATATTTTTGTAATGGGATTCAATTATCTACCATCGTCATTGAAGCATAAAAGGTACTATTTCTTCTCGACGCTCGTCGTCTGACATCAGTATACAGTTCTTGATCCATACAAACTGGCCGATTGAAGTAATTGAAAATGGAAAAATTTTGAATACTAGTCCAGACTAGACGAATCGACGATCTCGTTCGCGTGACCGGTTAGTTGATTGAATTTATTTGCATTTAATCAATACCAATACCGTTCAAATTGTTTTCGATTTAATTCCGAATATGTATATTTACGCCGAGATCTGTGAATCCGAATACAATAATTATGTTTATTGACTTGAAAACTCTTGTATAAAATCAGACATTTGTTACACATAAGTATCATTTAGTTATATTCCCATAATTGCTATATTACTTTGTTATGACATTTAAAAGATTCTACACTAACTACATCTAGTTTTAATCCAGATTATAATTCGATCTTTTTCACATGTATCATACAAAACTACTTACAGCCGTTAATTATAGATGTGTACAGAGTAGTGCTCAGACATAGATATTTCTAAATTTAGAAGAGAAATCCTAGCTATCCTTAGCTGGACTGATTAGTCATTATGTGCATTATAATATTTAAAGTAAATTTAATGCTGATATTATATTTTTGCCGTCGCTTTGAAATTTATTGGTCAAGAAGTGTACACATATCTAAGGAATATGATCCAGCTCTTAATTCTATCATATTAGTTTGTAATGATTTTATTCTGTTTTGTGTATCATTAAATAAATAAATAAATAAATAAATTTACAAATATCGATCTTACGGTACGATAAGTGTTTGTTAGATTCAATCTGGAAGTAAATTATTTTTTAAATACACGATTATCAGCAGTAAATTTTCAATTTTATTTTCAAATGGACCGTTAGTATTATCATTAGTCAACAATATATACACCCCAGAGCAATAAACTGGAATCACTTCATTGCGTGTTACTCCAGATTATTCTTTACAATTTCTACACAATGAACTGTGGTATATCATTTGAAAAGTAATTTTATTAGCTTTCAAATGATATCAAAATTAATCAAATTTCCTACCTAAATTTAGGAAAATATTGCAACAGATTGAAGTTGTGGACGTGTAAATAAATATGAAATAACACGAAAATATATGTATAAAAAAAGCTATGTTTATGTTATCCCCTCAACATTTTATGCTACCCCCGTGGCCCTAATCACTGCTTGTAAACGATTTTACATTGACCAAATGTGTTTCCTGATGGAATCCTTTGGCATTTCCTGCCACTCTTCGACTAAAGTAGTTTTCAGATCTTTTGTCGACGCCGGAGCTGGATATCTTTTTTGTACCCGCCTTTTCGGCTCGTCCCAGATATCTTTAAGGTCTAGAGTGGAAATCCAGACTTCTTCCAGGTACTGTCTTGTCACTAAAGTGGTGCGGCATCGGGCATTATCGTGAATTAGCAGGAAATTTTCGCCAATAAGTAGGAGAGCACGTGACCTATCAAATAATATGTATAGATTTCGTCTTACACCTTTTACACATTTTCACTTTGTTGTTATTGTTACATACACACACACACACACATATATATATATATATATATATATATGTGTTACGTATACTGTTACATATACACACATATATATATGTATGTATGTGTGTGTGTGTGTGTAATTAGAAACATGTACATCATATCACCTCCATTCATTACCGCTTTCGATGTTTTCTGTTCTCCCAAAGATCGGCTAGCAGAGAATGCTTAAGCCCACCTTATATAGGTGACCCCATAGCCCAGTTGGTAAGTGACCCTGCCTGCCGAGCGAGGGGTCCCGGGTTTGATTCCCGGCCCGGGCAGATATTTATGTGACAGATAAATGTTTGTTCTCGGGTCATGGGTGTTTGTAATTTCACATTTCTGTATGTCCATGCCAGCCGCAACACAGGGAATCCTAGTGCGAGGGTGTGAGTGTGTAAGCGTTTATTTATTTATTTATAACAATTCATTGGGTATAATAAAGTTTAAATAAATAAAGGGTAAATGGAGAGGGCAAAATATTTGTTAAATGAGCTGACTGTTTAGGTTACTATACTATGGATATAATTAGTAGCTCACTAAAGAACCGATCTCTTCTTATAGTGAAGAAGGTTTAAAGCGTTCACCGTACTGTTATTATAGCGGCCTTTTTACGTTTCACCTTTGTATCAAATACATTAGAAAATTAATATATTTTTTCCTTAAATCGATTAGGGAGCCTCTACAGGCTAGGATATCTGCTTAAAATTGAAGAATTCCGGCGCTTACTCCTTAGATTAGTTGAAACTCGAAAAGTATGTTGATTATGGCACATTTTTGTCGCAATTCCAATATTTTTTTAATAAAATGCTTAAAATATCAAATTTCACAAAACATGTTCTGCGTGTTTACCAAAACTGTTAACATTCCATAACCACATATCGGTAAATTAAATCAAGAGAAATCCATCGCCAGTCAACGCGTAAATATCATTTATGTTCTAAAGGGCTTTAACTTCTAAAACTTAAAACTTTGCTATGTTTCTTTATATAATAATACAACTGCTATACTATAAATTCTGTATTTTTTTTTTGACGCATGTTTTTCTACTTTGATTTCTTCAAGATTTCTTGGGTTTCTGAGCCAAATGAGTCTTCTTGTTTGAAATCCATTTCAATATGCTTAAGAGCTACCGAACTATAAAAAATCTTAACATTAAGTAGTAAGATAGTGAAGGTTCCAGATATAAATTATGCTAGGTTTGACGGATGATATTTATATATATATATGTACATATAATTTGTGATAAGGAATAAGTAAGAAGTGCTCTTGTTGAAACTTTTCATGCATATTTTCTTTCCTGTAATTTTATTTTTGGTACAAAATAAAAAGATAATAAGACTATTCGATATTTTGCATTCAGTTCCAAAGTTCTGCTGGTTCTAAACTATATTCTTTATAAGTCTTTCTAATATTTAACACCCTTCTAAATCGACTTCGTCCACTTTCGGCAGTGGTCAATGGTATTGATTAGAACTTGTTAATTTAAGTCTTAAGCTACTTTACGTGACATAATCCAAAAACATCGTATTCACCTTCTTTATCTATAAACCTAGTATCACCATGCTTATCGAAGGGTACATTGCTAGGATACTGTCACCTTCTGTTTCCATCATGAAGCCCTCATTACCTAAGGCAACATATACTTACGAGCACTCATTATGTATTTGATTATTTTAGTTAAACTAGACATATCTACTAGCAATCATTCCGAAGATTCTGTATCTTGAAGATCTTGGACAACATACTTAACTAATAATAGAAATGCTAAAACCAGATACCTTACCTCGATATATCTTGTAATAATTGCTGCAGATGTTGTATCGACCTGCTTTGTCTATCATGAAATCAACTTCAAAATACCACAATATAATAATAGTAATTATCAATAAAACGATAAGTTTCGCTCTCTTTTAATCTTTGTTTCACTCTTAAACTCTTAAAACTCTTTAAGTAGTACAAAAATAGAAAAAAATATTAAAAAAATTCTCCTTCAAACGAGTAAAACTGTTATCGAACCCCAACAAAAACACGCTCGCTGGCCAAAGAATTTCTCCACGATCGACATTGCTGTGATTTCATCAACCTTCACATCAATAACGAGCGTCTAAGGTCTGTTTGAAAAAAGGCCAACTTTTCCCTGAAACACATGCCACATACATAGTATACACATATGTATCGACACCTCTTAAGGAAATACGTTCAAAATAAAATCGGAGAAAGGAACTATTGGATTAAAATAAATGTGACATTTACTTTGCCAAATAAACTTCTACAATGTTTCGTCAATTCACCAAACTTTGAAAGCTCACTTCTGACACAGACAAGTTCTAAGCCATTTAAATCCAGCAGAATCTCGTTTACTTCCTCAGATCATCATTCGAGGTCCCTGTACCACTTTTACCAAGCCTTGGTCACCATTTGAGGACCTGTCATCCCCAATGATTATCAATACTCTGCTACAGTCTGTCTTTCCATAATTGCGAATTGGATTACGAAGGAAATTCCGAAATTCTGTGTAAAACCAATAATAAAGCACGACGTCTCAGACGCGTATGTCATCTTAAACAACACATAATGCTATAACACCTTTGACACCAAAGTAGTTTCGATGACAAGACATGACGAAGTTTCCCGAACGCTGCACATCTGAGTTGGATTCTACGAGTGACTTTCTCCAAGTTGGATTTATCCGGTCAGATCACTTGAGTCAGGTAAATATACTCTATAACTTCGCCAGCGGCGCCATCAACACCATAAAACTATACAAAACATATAATACGACTGACCACAACCGGTAACACTGCATTAATTGCTTCCCTACGTCAAGACAATCTCAGCGACAAATAAAATCTCTGAGAACACGTCATATGAGATTAATCACCTCAAATATTCACCCGTAGACGATGGATTTCTACCTCTAAGCGGTCTATTGCTGAACACGATACCATGTCGTGATTGTGGAAGCTCAGAGCGTACTTCGACATGCTGCTCTAGTATAGACTATTCAGCAATGACACCTCTTATTAAGTAAAAAGTTTTATTAAGACTTAAATATAAAAACATAATGACCGTTTGATATCAATCGGTAAAGTCATTCGGATGTTCCACAGTCTTAAAATGATATAATTAATGACTAGCGGCCCTGTCCGACTTCGTTCGGGATAATTATATATACATAATATAGTTACATGTACATGTTTAATAAAAATGTACAATAACGTGAACACGTACACTCACTACATACCAATTTTCATGAAGATCGATAACTCGTTCTTCATACATATGAACATACAAACAGATAAAAAATTTCAAAATTCAATTCAAAATGATCAATTTCACTGTGTTGAACAAGGAATATTTATCATGAAAATTGACACAAATAATAAAATGTACAGATACAGAGTCATTACAGAGTTATATAGAAAGATAGATTTTATATATCCTATCATTTGCGCCATCTCGTGTTTTCACTATAAAACAATTTTCACTAAAATCGGGCAAGTCGTTTCTGAGTTATCTCGAGATATACAGAGAAGCTCAACAGATTTATATCTTAGTATAGATTTTATTCAGCATTCCGTAGGGATGTGATCAATAAACAATACAGGTTCATTGCATTAAACAATAGTTTTAACGGAAGGAAAGTTTGCTGTACGCAGCAAAATAATAACACAAACTCAAATATTAAGCGACAATTGCATTTGAATTTTAATTAAAGTTAATATTCACATTTAAAATCACATTGAATGAATAAAAACTTTAATGCTATTTAAAACAGTATAATCGTGCAACCAATATGCAATAGGAAGCTATAATAATTGAAAGGGATTGTTTGGTGTGTGCTACTATTCGAACACTGCCCGGTTAAACGTCGGATATGCGTCTGGCAAACAATTTCCTTTAATTAAGAGCAATACTACGGACAGAGTAACAAACCGATTGGATAACGGTAGTTCAACCATCTAATACTTCAAATGTCGCAACTGACACATACTCACAATTATTGTATTTTATACCTATTTTTGGAACCAAATAGGTGTATGAATATATCGAGACTACAATAGCAAAAGGCTAGTTGACAAATCACTTATACTAATAACAGGAGAGCCTTTTTTATATTTATTAACTTTGCATATACGTATTCGTACGTTCTGCCGTAGAATATCGTCTTGATCTAAGACGGTATATTCAAATTCACATTCAAAATCATTCAATCATTTAGAGATTCTGGAAATACTTATGCATGTCATTTTATGCTTCTACTACCGTTTCGAAAAGGTGCTTTAACATTCAGGAGAACAAACAGAAAAAGAAACAACTCAGCACATCTTTTAAACAACACGTGGTAATTACAAAAGTTTAAACCTGTGCGGAACTGGTTTCAACAGTATTATTTCCAAGCGTCCTTGTCACTCATATATTCATATATACTATAATATCCTTTACCTATAATTTGTGTTCCAATGGGTAACTCACGTTTCGACTTTGGAACTTTATTGTAAAAACGAATTCCAAACCCCAGAAAAGAACGCTCATTTTCGAAGGCGATATTAAGACGTAATCAAATTATGCCTAATTCTTGTTTCATGATTGTGTATATCATTTTTATGCTTGTGCATATTTAATTATTTTTTATAAATACTAAATTGCTACAAATATACTGACTGGCTACGGTGAGGACACCTATTTCTTTAAATTTTTCCCTTAATGACTCACGTGACTTTAATCTATAAATGGCTCTGATTGCACTTTTCTGTAATACAAAGTAATAAATCAATGTCCGCTGATTTACCCCACATTATGATACCGTAAGACATAAGACTATGTGTTACGTCTCCTTCTCCGAGTCGACGTTGGACCGGGCTGGGACGGGGGGTCGCGAATAAAAAGGAGCGAATCGAACGATCCGCATGCACAACAACGTGTTGCTTTAAATATCTTTAAATAAAAAATAGTAATCTTGTACAACTGCCTGATTTAATACAGTCCCTCATAATCGGAGAGTTAACACTATGAAAATAGGCAAAATAAACAAGTCTAGCTGTCTCTATATTCAAAATGATATCTTCTTGAAATGTTGGCCAACGAGTAATAATTTGAAAATGTAATTTTTATAAGAAGAAAAAGTCTAACCAACTTTGTTTTATCAGCTTACGTGAACGCCGAAACGTATTGATCATGGAGGATATTGATTTTAATGTTTATGACCGAATAAATTCCTCGCCGCAGGAAACGGACTCTGCTCGTAATTGTATCATCGCAGCGTTAGGCCCAGAATTGTTAAATGCATGCACAATTGTGGAGATTTTAGCGGCCAATCCTAATATCGAAAGTTCGTGCTTCCTACGTGCTTTCTCAATTGCAAAAAGAGACTCTTACCACGTCGTTCACCATCATTATAATCCATAAACATCGTACTGCTGAACTCTTGTATCTTCTTACAATGACAGGTTAAGTCACTCTAGACAAGTACCGATTGGCTAACTTCAAATTGACTCTTAATTTGGTTACTATACTCAAATACATTCAGAAAACCTACATAAGACTTCTTCGCGATGTTTTCTTTCACCAAAGCAAGGGATAATTAACTTGCAATACCCACATATTTAGAAAAATTGAGGTCACCTAGGATTCGAACGGAGTCTCACATGCAGAAGAGCCACGTTCAAACCAGTAACTTACAACTGCTCAGCTGGAGGGCACTTAGCGATATACAAGCAAAAATATATTTTTTTTACAATTTTTTGTATGTCTGTGCACTTCAAACGCTAATTCATGTAACTAGAAAAACATTGCGAATAGTTATTGTAAAGGTAGAAGGATGTTTTCTGAAGCTAAACGAAAGCGGGATATAGTAGCAGAGTAATGAATATGCATAACGTTATTGTATTTTATTATTAAATAATTTGTCGCCGACCTCGTATTTTGAACAAGTCCTTACTGCCGTTGATAACTGCCTGATAGCTGTCAAGAAGCTGTGTGATAACCGGCGTTTGTAGACAGTTTACATGCAGAGATACATTAAAATTAAAACAAAAAATATTATTTTTTTTTTGTCATGACATACTAAATTCGTTTGATAAACTATATATAACTTTAGACGAATTGCAACCTTTGTTTTTGACATGCTACAAATAAAAAATAAAAAAGCTTAGCTAACAAACGTTGCTATCAATGGTGAGACAGACAGTGACGGAAATAATGTTAATCTATTTTACTTCTAAGTACCTAAGCATGTCAGATAAGTTGCTCTAATTATTTTGCGACTGAAAGGGAATATTAAAATTCGACTATATTGTATTTTCTGTATATGAATCGAATCAATCAGTTTGATTAGTGCTTCTAGGTTATTTACTCATGACGCATATAGTAATATAAAAAAGAGAATTAAATATATCAAAACATACAATTCAAGAATATAAACGCATATAAACTAACTTTTATAGGCCATTATCTTACAGAGAAGTGTGCATTCACCTCGCAACATTGAAATTCTTCATATCGGCAAGGGCAAAACCAGCGCACCTGTAGTTCAAGGTTATTTACGACCAGAGGTAGTTTCGACTAGTCGAATGTATTAGTAATTTTGAGTAAAAGAAGCCCTATCGAACTTTGAATTTAAGCCAATCTCACCGTCGCTTGATAGATCAAACTTATTTTTTTATTTAATTTCGAACCCAATAAAAGTATAAATTATGATTGATGATTCAACTTCCAAATTCAATTTAAGTATTACTGTACATCATTACTGGGGAATTAAGAATAGAATATATCTATACTTATATAACTTAGCGATAGAAACTTCGCCGAATTTAATTTACGAGTCCTTTGATCGGTTTTATGAAACCAGAAAACTTCGAGTTTGATCGGAGAACAATAAAAATCAGTAGGTATTTGAATTTGATAAGCGTTGATAACTTTTAGGGTTATTTTATTGGTTTCGTGATAAAAAGCTATATACATATAAAAATCAAGAAGTAAATGTATGAAGTACGATTACGAAACATGCGTAAGTAAATATACAGATACATAAACCTAGCAACTAAATTATCTTTTGAAATCTGTTTAAATACGTCAGTACGTACGTTAATAAAATTAACTTAGCTGTGTTTTTGTGTTGTCTTTACGTGTGTGCTAGTGTGTGTAAATATTTACTCTACAGATCGCGTTAAGGAAATGCCTTTTTTTTTTTTCGAAATTTATCTTGTTTATGAATTACATTGGTCGTTTCTTATTATGTAACTATTTGTTACAGGTTACAAATGTATAAATACTACAGAGGACTTAAACTCAACGTGTAATTTTTTATGTTACTACCCGGCGAAACGAGCAGTCCGCCCACCATATGATAAGTGGTCACTGCCATCCAGAGACACGAACAGCACCTGGAAAAAACTGGCAAACGTGTTTATTCATTAGCTCCCCAATAATGTTTCATTGGCAACGAAAAGTTAAATTGATTGTGTTTTTACCGTGTGGTGACACGGGGTTTCCCAAAAGAGTGCTGAACGAATTCCATGCAAACAGCGCAGTTCAAAGTCACTTTACAGTTACAGTTTAAAGTTACATAGCCATAACTGATGATTACTACTAAAGCATATAGTTTTTCAATTAATCCAAAAACAAGATGAAATAAAAAAAAATCAAGAACCATTAGTAAACAAAACGTTAATTGTTATTTAATATAACGCTTCGATAAAGGATAACATTGTTATAAACCATTATAAATGAGTGCTCTCCGTAAAGTTCACAAAGGTTTATTTTATGAAGTCTGTTAATTTGCGTCTCGCCAGCGTGGCAAGCTATGACCTTAGCCCCTCTCATCGTGAGAGAAGACCCAAACCCAGCAGTGGGACAATTATGGGTTTTCATGATGATAACAATTAAAGTAAAGACACTTTTATTAAAATAAAGGATTCGCTTCAGGAAAACTACCTTACTCTTAGAAATAGCATCTGCATTGGTTTAGGGCTGGGTTTTTCTCATTCTGTGAATAAAAAAAACTTACATTCGTTCATTTTTTACGTATGGACGGATTGGAACGAAATGGATTTTAAATATTGCCGGATCCATACTGCAATACATTAGTGAAAATCCTAACGAAATTGATTAATCCGTTTCTGAGATTAGCACGCACAAACCAAAAACAAACAGACAACAAGTTATCAAAGGATCATAATAATAATTTTTCTCACATATCCGTCATGTACAGAAAGCGATCAGTTAAAATTTTTTTTATATCTAAATATTACTATGTAACAATTGCTTAAATTTCTTATACACATTCGATTTTTTGGGTGACTCACAGTAAATTATTTTCCTGTGCTTATAAACAAATGCGTAAAGTAATAATGTTGCCACATCTATATTAATTAACATTAATTATTTATTTAACATTATCCTCATGATATTAATAAGCGCTTTAACTAGTGAAGGCTAGTCGACCTTCTAATGGTTTGTGAAGTGAAGTGTAATGTGAAGTGAGTGGATCCATCGAGACCTAGGAAGTGATTGTCTAATTGTAATGTGCGCCGCAGTGTACATGCGAGCGATAATTCTTATCATGCTCTGAAAATGTAAAGATATTTTCGGATTTAGGATTCCGCACAATAGTATTATAAAATTAAAAAAAGGATTACCATTGAAGAAGCCATGACTGCTCTATGAACGTCGGCCTTCCACACGGGGGACCCATGTTCGAATGTTGGGTACATATATTATTTTGAAAGTTATGTGAGTATTATAATTATGACTTGCTTCGGTGAAGGAAAATATTTTGAGTTCTCTAAAATGTTCTCACATCGTAAATAGTCATAGAGAGAGTCACGCTCAGAAGAGACAGTTGTGAGTTATCATAATAACTGAATGAAAATTCAAATATTCCGTGATGATCTAATTTAAAAACTCTCTCTCCGTCTTTTTGTCCTAACAACAGTTCAATATATTAAAGCTGAATATTTAAATGCACAAAATATATAAACTTCTTATGTTCAAAGATTATAAACCCAACTCATCAAATAATAAGGATAACTCCCGTCAACGTAGAATTTTGAAATTTGAATTGAAATAAGCGCCATTAATTGCTAACAAAATGATAAAATACCAACTCCATACCAAACTTATTTCGTCTGCTTGACCAGAGAAAATATTAACATGAGAGATAAATGTTTTCAGATCGTGTTCTAGTGACGTCCCGCGATCTCACGATCAAGGTGACTGGCAGCGTGGAGGGGCAAAAACGAGAGCCTAAGTTCCGCGAAGAAACGTTATTTTTGTGTCAGCCTTCGCGACGCCCAGTTGTCTTAACTTTTTATATTATTTCGTATTAAAATTTATAATCTTATTAATACGAGTATACCTATTTTTTTTTAATAATTCTAAGTATATTTGAAAGTAAACCAAAGTAAAATTTTAATGTGATCTCATATATCTCTATTATCACAGGGCTCTGTAACGACCAATTCAATCCGATGGTGCTCGTGGGTCGTGGTAAGATTGTTTATCTGAAAAGCTAATTAACGTTCTCTTTCCAGATCCAATGCGAAGAACGAAGAAGAAGAAAGAAGAAAAAGGTTGTTCCCTGTTACCTTGGACAGCAACGCGTCTATGATACGAACGTTCATGGAAAGTTGTTGTCACTTACCATCAGATGGTCCCTAAACATTACTTCTAACATCGATTTATTTAATACTACCATAACTAAATTGAGACCCATTCTGATCCAAGACCTTTTTTATAACTTTTGATGTGAAAAATTAAATTATGAATTGTTTTTGAATTCTACCATTTTTATCTGTAAGATTTTTTAATTACTTCTAATTCAATTTCTGTTAATAGTTTAAGCTGTAATAAATTAATTCCTACAATCTGTGCGATATGAACATTTATAACTCAACTATATTTTATCAGTGCACAAAACTTAATGATAACATTAATTTTTTAATAAATAATTTATTAATAACGTAAGTATGACAAAACATTTGCTTTGCACCCGAAATAAATTCCGTGTTTCAATTCAGTTATCAGAATTATTATAGTAGTAAAACTTTATCTCAGAGATAAAATTATGTACTGAGTTAAAATTAACCACTTGTTTTTGCAGATCTCAGGTCATGACTGAAACGAATTGTAACTATTGTTCTGATAACGTGCCTATTGGATAAAAGTCCTATGTTCGTTCCCGTGCCCTATTATCGAGCATTTATGTAGTGTATGACTGTATGAGCGACTATTACGTATTTAAAAAGCCGACGCTTCATAGATGTCGCTAAGATCTTTTCTCTTAAAACTTTAATTGAAAATGTTTGATTAAAACCATGATTTTAAAGTTTTTACTAATAATTTTAAGCTTTTTTTTTATCTTTTACTTTATTTATGAAAATAGATAATGTACGAACAGGCGAGTCTCCTTATTTTCACCTACCTTAAACAATAATAAAAGCGGTATGCGCTGATGAACATATTTTCTGTTATCTGGATCCACTGTGCAATGGTAATGTCAGGATTACTTGCGTAATACAAAGTGTAGTGATCTTCGATGGAAGCAGCGTGATGCCGGTCAAGAGTGCGTTGACCAGGATGATAAACTACGAGCAGAAGACATTGACTCGAACTCAATCGAATATAGTAACACTATTAATTAACAAAGCGATATCTTAAATAAACAGTTACATAATTAGTTACATGTTAATAATTAACTATAACAATTTTCTTTATTAATAAACTCAACCTACACGACTTCACGTGCCTTTAATTATGGATTTTTTTCTTTTACCGATGCAGGTGACCATTAATTTATGTTGCCCACAATAAATATTTTTAAAATTAGATGTGCTTTTAATTTTTATATTAATTTCTTTTGATAATAGTAATGACAAATGAAAAACATAATAGTCATTATATTTACATTTAAGGCATTCTTCTATTACAAATTAAGGTTTTATTTTTGTCCGCGAGTAATTAGCAGGCAAAAGTATTTTAAAATTGCCGCAATATTTACATGTGTGAGATATTTGGTGAGAAAGTAACCGGACAGCAAAATCGACGTTCAGTATGAATATGAATATCACTGGTTTGTAAGTATAATTTATTCTTAATTATTTATTCTATTTCCTACCTAATTAGTTCCGTTGCTACATTTTCATACTGTGGCATTATCTATGCTCTATATATATGTAACAATTCAAAACCGACATCTGTGCCTTGGTGTGTGTGTGTCAATATCTTCCGTTTAATTAATACCTTTTTCTGTCGTTATATACCTTTACCAACAGCACGTTGATATATCAGCTACCGGCGCATATGTATAAGCTCCCTTTAAAAGATTTCAAAGGACTAAACCAAGAGCATTATTTTAAATCAATACTAAGCAATATGTATGAATGGATGACTGTATGAGATTATTGTTTATTAAATTCTGTATACATATATCTATAACATAGCATGCTCCGTCAAATAATGAAATAAAATGATATCATAAAATATTGCCCAATGTCAAATACGAAGCTCTGTAAAAAGGCAATTTTCTTTTAAAGAAAACCCATACAAATTATACCAGCGAGTTGTATTCGTACACTTCCCTTCGTAAAAGTATAAACTGCAATACTGTCGCCCCTCGCCACGTGAATATGATCTTTAAGGCCACGTGGCGACGACGTTTTCTTAACACGAGGGTTTTCAACATCGGACTGCTGACGGAATGCTATAAAAGCAGGGTTGTCACCTAGATACGTTTCTCTTGTCATGTCTCTTGTCATTGATATATGAATGTTTTTTTAAATGCTTGAGTTTTTAAGCATTTATAAAACCAAATAAAACGAAAATCTTAACTGACCAAGTTGCTTGTTTTTTATTTTAGTGTAAGTTTTATAATAAAACAACTTACCTTACAGGAAACATCGCCTACAGATCTGTTACAATTCGTTTTGTTTAAAGATAATTTTTTATTCGCTAGTTTTATGCGAGTTATTAACAAGCGATTATTAACAAGTTGATTAGCAAGCGACAGTCTTGCTCAAACAAATCATATTCATATGATATTCTTGAATCGTATTAATCTCCGCTGGTCTATTTAAATTTCCGCTAGTCAACCTTTAGGCAGTATAAATATTATAGAACGAAATAAATCACATGCTACATATAAATATAAATAGTTATATATATAAAAATACGTTCATGACGAAGTGATATGAAACTCATAAGACTCGTACGAATTGGTTTTATGTTAACAGTCGCCAAACAGACTGCTTACGTGATGGTAAGAATGCACCGGGAATGTCGTCAACAAGTTGCTGGCCAGGTAGGAACAAGTACTCTTGTTTGTTAATTGGGTCTTCGGTGCTTCAATCAAAACATATTAAGAACAGTTATTTTGAGAAGAAGGGGGGTAGTTAGCAAGCTAAAGCAAAATCCTGCCATCACGCATCAGCAGTGTTACAAATAATATGGATAATAAAGAATCCAGCGACCTACAAATAAGGGAACCCGATTGCATCGTTCGTTGTTCAAGAGATTTCACCATGACCATGGTATGTTGGCTTGGACTAACAGATGATAGAAGCCTATTCCACCACAAAGGATAAAAACAAGCCCTTGCACCGCATTCTTTCAAGTGACAACCCTACGTGAAAAACCTTTTTGTGTTACGTAAGACGCTATTAGCGTTCGCCTGCGGGAGTTTTGCAATGCTTTCAAACAGACTTCCCACCCAGGTCGTTATAGAGTTTATTGTAATCATAACACAATATCTTTTAATAGTCTGTGGCTTCACTTACCATTCTGAAAAATCTCATATGAATATTCCACATAGAACTTTACAACCTTAGGTTATATACGGAGTCTTAAAAGCCCGATGGGTATATCACGAATATACTAACTTATTTAATGGTAACCGACAAACCCGTAGACAGACCTTCCGGTTGTTAGTAGTCACCACAGCCCATAGACTTCGAGACGCCGGGCAAGACGAACGTGAGAGATCAATTCATTATTTACTGGTACCATGATACTGCAACCGTTGTGCAGTATGCACCATGAGTAGGCTTGGACTCAAGGGTAAATGAGCATCTTTCACCCAAAAAGTTTTCATTACCTTTTAAATTCAATATTAATTACATTAAACATTACTGCAACAGGAAGGTAAGTAGGAAATAGGTAAGATGCTTGCTCAAGTGATGGACAGTACGTTCACCACGTTCTTCGACGTTCACCACAGTTAAAAATGGTTGTTATTTTTTATGGTCTTAACGTTAATATATATTAAATAAAAAAACATTAATCTGTGTACTAAAAGTATTTCATATTAATTTGTGCTTTTTGAATCGGCAGCAACATTTTTTTATACATATTTATAGTATATTATTGAATCATGCCTGTGCATCACTACAGCAGAGAATGAAAGATAGTTTATTCAGTTATTTTAATCTAAATCCACCTCTGAAAGTGTCCATTACTGGTACAATCACCATACAAAACCTAGTTCTGTCCAATTTCATTCCATTATATCTCAGTTCCTAGGGATGGTGCTCACCATTAACATCCGTCCAACTTAAGTTCGAGTCTCAGTCCAAGTTTAGTCTCAGTTATAAGAGATGGCGCTCACCGTTAAGCGCGTCCCGATTTTGGGAGTCGATATCTCGAGTGATGATACTGGCGTCACCTGGAAATTAAAGCTAAAGTAACTTCTAAAAAGCTTGCCGTGTTGAACGAAGCGAACAGTACTTCACTGCCAGTCATCTGCTTATGCTGTAGAAGTTGGGCTTCATATGGAATACTGCTCCATGGTTGCTAAATGAAGAGTAAATTTCTTATTAATTACGTATATTCCAAATATATGCGGCGTCTCCTTGTCAGGTTATACGAGATGCAAGCTTAAGAGGGCACGTTAACCTGTTGGTTAAATAGAGGTATTATTTTATTCAGATTAAAATACAGAATAACTCCATTCAAAAATCTACCAGCATCATGATTTATTAAAAATAAAACAAGAACGTGAGTGGTGGTCGTTGATGGTACAATAGACTATCGCCGTTGAAATTCCCCAAAGTTCACTTGTTCAAATTATAAAAATTTTCAGAAATAAATGTTTAATTATTACTAAAAGTTAAGTAATTTAAAAAGGGGTTATGAATAATGAGTCATAAATATGTATGACTTCAGGAGTCTTAGCAAACTGAGGGTACTGGTTTAAATGAACAAGAGCCAAGAGAAGCCAGAGAAAAAATCCAAATACACAAGCGGCCACCCCAACAGGTGTGACATTCTTGATACTGCATAAAAACCTTAAAAAATTTAATTATAATTTACCCGTTTTCTTGATAATAATCATTATACCATATAGCCTAAATTTCGCTAGCCAAATTCTTAATTTAATTTCCGGCATATATTGATAAATGTTTCCCTTACATCTTTTAAAAAAACAGTTTATCTTTACAGAGTTCAAGCCGTATAATTTGACTATAAAGTTTTTGATTTCAATGCTAATAAAAAATACCATATTGCTTCTATCTACGTCATAGCAAGAACGTGACTTTCATTTAACCTTGATCGAGTACTTTGTTCTCGTCGTGAGCTACTCGTACCCTTCCAGTTACTGAACATACTAACCAAATGTGACCAAACAAAATATCAGTAAACACCATATAACAGGTGTAAAGTGATATTGATCCAATTGATTAATACGTATATAGCACTTAATAATAAGAGTAAGAGGTCAAAAGTCCCAACATTACATAATATCACTATTAACATCTGGTCGGAAAATTAGAGAGGTGAAGGAAATCCACCATGTTAGTAAGATGGTATACTTTACGGACCTTTCAAAACATTATTGCGTTCCTTCTCCCGCGAAATTTTGATCATTAATTAAAACACAGAATTGTTTCAGTCTTATACCCGTGTACCATGTACCTATGACAATTTTTTTGTGTCAAATAATATAAATATTTTTTTATGTTAGGTAATAGACGACAAACATACAGGTAGACAATGTTATCACCTACAATACACCCATGCTCATTCAAGTTACTAAGAGCGCCAACGTTCACAGAAGCGCACAACCTCGTTGCCGACCAAGAAATGTTTTTGTTCGGTGGCTGTACAGCACTAAAAATTACTTTAGATTTAAAAAACACGACGATAGCTAAATAAGCATGCCCGAGTACCATCAGATTACACTGTGATACCGAAGTCTGTGCAAGGTGCACCGCGAGGAGAGAATTGGATTGAATTCAAGGATGAGAAAAAGGTCTTTACGTAAAAATATTTCATTATATCATGATGCTTTGGAACCGTATGTAAATTTGGCTATGTAAATAAAAAAAATATTACGCGCAGTGTGACGCGCAATTTGCCTGTCTGTGTCTGAGCGTACAATTTCATACAACGCAAACACGGTACGAGTATGGTCACTCGTATATTGTGTAGAACAGTATACAGTCATGCGGTCAGTAAGAGTCATGCGGTCTCGCCACGTCATTTATAAATAGCCATTTTGGCCAGTGTACTAATATATTTCCCTGTATGTTTGACACAAGTGGCAAATTACAATTTAGATCATAATGATGTCAACTCGACTAGATGGGCATCGAGCCTACATTTTCAATAACGCAGTTGGTTGTTGAGAATATTAAAAAAAAATGCATATCCAAATATAAGTTCTATGGTACTTGTGCTGTGGTAAATGTATTTAGCCGAAAGGCTGACGTCCAAGGCTATCTAACCTAACAAAATAAATATCTACAATTCCCGCGTTAATTCACTTACTTTGCTAATGGACAATGGAGTAATGGCTGTAATTGTAACTGATGACATTAAAGCAATGATAGTTTCGAACAATTAGGCTCTAAAATTATATTATTATTAAAAAAGGTTTTTGTAAAAAGTATCGTTTTACGTTCCATACGTAGAACCTATTAAATTTTCCTGGAATGTCAAGATGTTTGAGAAAGTTGTTCCCTGACTTCGTATTCGGTAATTACCGAAGCTGATCCAAGGACATGATATAATTTATTTAAGAACAGTATTTGTATCTACAGCTGTATTGACGTAAAATATTGCAATACTAGCTAAGTTATTCTAGGTTCTTTCTACACAAAAGCTGATAAGATAAATTCATGCATTTACAATTGTACGCGTTTACTTAACCAACACGAGCAAAACATGGTAAACAGTAAACACTATTGAAGATCACTCGATAACCACGAGCACTTTTCGTGATCAAGACAGGTATGATAGCAATGGCATTATTTCGCTCTTACAAATAATAATCAGCAGACTTATGTACACTCTACAGCAAATAAATCGCACACGACTTACATTTGTACCAAAAGTCAAATTATTTTTTAAATAAGTTTATATTTATATAAAATGTCTTCTCAATTATTTTATGTTTAATTACTCTTTTTTTTACCTGCTTGATGATGTATTTGTATGAATATGCTTAAACTGAAAAACCTTTATTAATTTAATAGAGTGTTGTTAGTTTGCTTCAGCATCACCCTCAATACTTAAATAGATTTGAGTGCTGGACTTGTGCTTCCTCTCAGATTAGAAGAAGTCAGACGTGATTATCGCTAATTAATTGCTATAACGTTCAAATTTTTTTAAAGATCTCCAGGTTGTTAATTTGGTAATCTAGCCAAGAACTGTTCATTATACCATTCAAACCTATAATTATTGTCCCACTGCAGGTGTCCTTACACAATATGAGGGAAAAAGTCACACTCTACGAAACTGGCCTAGTACAGATTAATAAAATTTGGACTTCTTACAAAATATTATGAAAAACTCATATTACATAGCTAAGTATGCAAACATTCTCACAATGTTTTTTTTTCACGTAACTTTCGACAGTACCAACATTAGACGTGCTTGCAGAAGCTATCACAGCTTCTTACAATATGCGATCCAACTACAATGTATGATTGTACGACGCAGGAGAAGGAAATTTGTTTTACATATATTTTAGAATGTCTTGATTTTTTCTTACTCTGTAGTTCCATTCCAGAGATAAAATCAAAGACAATATTAAACTGTAATATTTTAGCAATATGGCAATTATTATATTTCGTGAACCAGAATGCTGTCTTCTAACTGTTAATTACTTTATATATAATTTTAAATGCCATCAACAGATACAGTCGTGATAAGAATTTTATAAATATATTTAATTATTCATTCAAATACACTTTCTATTTATTACAAGCAAGCGTTATGGAATAGTCATAGTGATTTGAATGTTGACACTGAGGAAATAAGTTAACAAGCTCAAACATTATTTCTTTTAAAGTCTTGTGCATATTGGGCACTATTTTTATTTAGATGATGGATAACATTGTGAGGAACGCTGCATCCCAGAAAATTCTTCATAATATTCCCAAAGGTCTCTATAAACCTGCCACTATACTTAATGAGTTTGGTATTAATTCATTCCCATTGCCATTCTCAAGATAACATTGTATTGCAATACCCTCCGCAGTTGAAGGGCTCGACCAGTGCTCTTAAGAAAGAGAGCCGACTGGGCTGTAGCTTCATAACTTAGAAAGAAAAACATAATGAAACGTTAAATTTATGAAATATCGATGACGCGTTCAAATTGTATGTAGGTACTTAAGCGTAAAACATCTGGTACGCATACTACGAAATAAAAGTGTGTGGCCTTGAAGTCATTGGCTAAAGAAGAAAAAGGTTTTGTACTTATAATTTTTAATAGATACATACCCAATTAATAATTTATTTTAAATCATTATTATTCTTATTTTAATAAATACATTTTTTTATCTATATTTCTTTCATTTTTATCATAATCCCACATAATGACAAAATTAAATACACTATCGATAACGCTTACCGACAACAATATTGCGCATCACTATGCCGTCCATAAGGTACGTGAGTGGGAGAGAGAGCAAAATACTCGCTTCACCGCTCCGACGTTTTATGACGCAAACTGCACAGAGTAAAAAAAATTACACTATACATATGTTTTCAATAAAATAATCAATCGACTAGTCTAAGCAACAACTTATTCTCTTAGTTTGCTAGATTTTGTTAAAATGTTTTTTCTTTTCACTAAGTATAAAAATATCAGAATTAACCGTGTTAACATAAATCAATATAAGTATGGCAACAGTTCTCCTTCCAATCCGCAGCAGGGCGCCTCACAGCGCATCGAATATAGAATATAGCCTTTCAAGCGTTATATCATTGAGATCAATGGTAATTACCCAATGAAATATTTTTAATAAATGTTGAATTATTATACGGTTAACCTTGAAGACTCGGAGTCACTTCTACTGTACCATTACCAGTAAATACTTAATATTATATTAATCGCATTGAAGAATCACAAGAATACAGAATTACTTTGCTCTTTGCATGTCTGTAATGGATAAGGAAATGTTATATAACTTACTGTTAAAATTTAAAAATGCGCAACGATATCGAAACCTACTGTACTGAAAATTGACTTCACACCAAAAAAATAAGAACAAATTTCAAAGTGGTATACAAATAAAATTTTTCCAATAACTTCATAGTTCAGCCTTTGTGCGCTTAATCTTATCAGTCGCTTACGTAATTGCATAATTACGAAGTGTATAATTTAGCGTCGTTTTAGATGAAAAAATTAGTAAGTTTCGTTTCAGTGTTGAAATATTTTGTTAATTTCATTTATTGAATAAACATATCCAATTAAATACTAGTTCAATAAAAATTATATTTTTTAAGGGGCACCATAAATTCATGAGTTCAAGCAAAGCTCTACTACCTATTCAAGATGCATCCTGATGTACTAAGGACGAGGCTGTCTCGCAAGGTCGTTTGGTACTCGCTTGCAACTATACCACCCAGTCCAATCCGACGTTACTCATGCACGGCAGGTTTTTTTCCTGCCTGGCTAGCAACCACCTTCCTAAAAACAGCGGTGAAATGTATTATCGTGTTTCGGTTGCAGAGTCGGAGAGCCTGTTGTAAAAGCGAATTCCCTAATTCCTTCTTAGTCAACAAGACGTCGTTTACGCCTTTGGAGATCGGGACGTCCAATAGCGTCGATCACCATTTACGTTGTTGACTATTGACATGACAGATATTATTTTAACAAATTGAACTTACATTTTTTTTTTAAAACGTATCGTTAAGCCAGCTTAACCATCCCACGCCAATAACACAGTAGTAATACTTGCATAATTTTTTGTTATAATAAATCCAAGGTTAAGTATCTTGTTAAATCAATATTTACTAAAATGGTATATTTTCCATTAAGCTCCGAATTTGGGTTTCTTATGTCAATAACTAATAAACGAGCAGACGAGCTACAGGTTATTATTGTATTTGTGATGCCAAAACCTTGAATCAAAAAATTTATTAACGTACCGGTGTAAAAAAAAATCAAGTTCCAAAAAGTATTCCACAACCGCTATTTAAGGATAAGAATCAAGACCGATCCCTTAATGTTTTTTTGTAAGCATGAAGCTCCGAAGAAGCCAAAGATTTCGCTTGTGAAATATTTGCCACTTCTGAGGTTCCGATTTCGGAACGCACCCGCTTATTACTTAATTATTTATGATCATCACAAGTTACTGAGCTATGTTTAGGTTCAACCCAAGAACGATTTAGTTCTTTATAACGTCTTTGTTTCACGCATACGTTAAAGGAATTCAAAGATAGGATTTACGATTAAAGTCGCTGAAACATTGAAGTCTGTAGCGCAAAGTGATAGAGGTAGGTTACAGCAAATCCGAGTGTTTACTTTACAGACGCTCGCTTCACGTGATTAAAGGAACCATACAGAAAGCGACGTTCATACAAATGTTCATACACGCCGCCACACAAGTATATGAATGATTGCAATTGCTCGTTGGTTTAGCTGACCTTTTTTTGTCCGAGGTGAACGACAAACGTGACACAACGTTACTAAAACAAAAAACCTGAATTATCTTTAGTGTACACGTTATTCTTGTGACGAATTCTATATTCATTTAATCGTTGTGTGCTAATGTGATTTTACTAATACTACTACGAAGGCCTCACTACCTTAGGAGTTTCAGCAAAAAAGTTACAGAAAACTATTACAAGAAATAGTCACAGAGATAAAGATATGATGTATAAGAGTCTTATCACTGAAATCGATCTCTTCTATGCAACCCTTAAGTAGAAGATCTAGCTAATGTAGCAGGTGTAAGAAAAATATGTTTATCTCAATAATAAAAACAAAAATTATAATAATAAAGTATATGTACTTACCGGTCAAGTGATCAAGGTGGAATTAAAGGAAAAACTTCTAACTAATCAAATATTAGATATGGCGCTCAAATGTGTCTACAGTTTTATCGCATCGAATAAATTTTCTGTTGCGTTTTTACAAACATTTAAGTTCGCAAAGAACGACATTAACACTGCATTATACTTACATGTAATTACAATAAAAATAAGGTTGCACCTTATTAGCCTATTTTTAGACTAACTGACTTCTAGACTCGTCATATTTACTACAATGTTGTAATATGTCACATAAACGCGTAAACTGTAGTTTCTTAGGACGATGTGTTACCATACAACAAGTAATACAGTAAAATATTTACATTGCGTTTGTGTAGCGTCACAACTGGTGAACTAATAACGTTTCGTAGTCGCGCAAATCGATATGTCGCTTCCAATATAAAATGCAAAGAAAGCGTTTATGCTGAATGTAAGTAGGTATATATAGCTTTTTTGCTGGTAATCTAAAAGTTTAACGCGTAAACATGTTAATGTATTCGCATCATAGTGTTTTTTTCTGTAGATATGACGCTAGTTGAATGAAGTCGACTCTCTGTGAAGTTTATGTAGACGTACGCTCACGTGCTCCGTATGTGTGCTTTCTACAGCCTCAAGGCCGACTGACTGTTGCGAAGGCGACGCGATCGAGTACATTCGTTAGATGTATAGGATATTGTTTAATATGTGAGCGTTTTGAAGACTAGATATTATTTACGTCATCTGTCATCATCTACTCATCTACTGATCTAGTTAAAACTTGCCAAGAATACACAATTACACATAATGTGTTAAAAATTAACTAACTCACTATTAAAATTATTTCTTATATTTATTTATATTTATTTCCTTGCAATTGTATAACACGCTAAGCCTATGCTTGAAACATTTGAAAATATATTATTTTTAATCAATTATCTGGCTTAATTCTATGCTCTAATTCTCCCGGCGTTTAAGTATGCATACTCCTCGAATGCTTGAGCCTGAAAATTAGCCTATATATGTACGTAAAGTTAAAGATCCTTAATCTTAAATGCAGATGTGTCTGTTAAGTACGGGACATAATAAGAATGAGGAATGGAGATAAAAAATACTAAGTAATGGTACATCACCAAAATATGCTCCACGACAGAATCGACGGAACGGTGATAGTAGATACAAGACCTAAACTTTTGAATACAAAAATAATTATAACTTCTACACTACATAGAAAAAACAAAATCTCTTGTCTGTCGATCTATTTAAATAATTAATTATAATATTAAAAACTACTAAACTGATTTTCATGCAGTTATCTCCATGAGAGAGCGTGATTAACGCGGAATTTTTTGTTGCATAACATTAATTGAGTTGGAAATAAATTGTAGAAATAAATAAATAAGTACATATATTTTTATATCGTCTACCCATGCGAAGCCATTTTGTTTAAACGGATACACCAGTGATTAGATGTATTACATTTAAAGTCTAAGTTAGACTATATAATAAGTTACATACACAAGCAAGGAAGATAACCACTGAACAAGTTGATCGATCGGTTACAAACATACATTTACATGTAAATTTAATTTGACGAAATGTTTATAGTGGCTAAAACATATTTTCTTAGATATTTTGACTGTCTGTGTACATCACGCAGAAATCACTATACGAATTTAGATTATATTAGACATATTTGTAATCTCAGGCAATAGATCTATTCCCTTAAAATAGAAAATTAAAGTTAGTATAGACAGTATATTAAGAGGATAGCAAACAAAATTTTAATTGCTTTGCTATACATATTATATATATACTCGTAGAACCGGGGAAATCAATACTGAAAACAAGATGTGGCAAGCATCGAATTTATTAATTAAATACCTGATAAAATTAATTAAAAATTGTTTATTGTACAGATATTATTTGAAAATATAAGGCGTTTGTTTCCTGAAATAAATTCTGGGTGGGCTACTAATATTAAAATATTTTCCTCCATCAAAGTCCGCTGAACCATTTTTAATTTATATCTCCATAAATCTCCTATTGCTAGGCTCGGGTTTTCTCAAAATAACTTTTAGCCAATTCAAAAGTTCAAGACTTTTACACCTTTAACAACATATTGAAGGAACCTTTGGAATCGCATCAAATTCGTTACGTACTTTAAAATAACTAAGTGCAGAAACAAACAGAAACGAATAACAAAAAATATTATTTTTAATCCTATTCAAAAATTTAAATAGTTATTTATTGTAATACAAAAAATTGCAGTAAAATGACTCGATAATTGAGCGTGACTGTACAACAACGATGCTCCGCCGTTATGTTACAATGTAAACATATTTCAAAGAGGTGTCCTCATTTTTATTCTCTCCACTACGTACAATGTCTAGTGTAAAGGTCCTACTTAAGATTAAATCACGTCGTTCATAGAAATGCACGTGTAATTTTTATTGCCAGTACTGATCATAATCAGTGGATAATTGTGTATTATTATTTACTTCTATTCTAACGCAAATATGCTTATTTGGTGAAGGTATTATTAACCAACCCAAGGATGGAAATTTCGCAAGGTTCCAATTGAATATCATTTTACAAACAGAGACTCTGTTTTACGTCGCATGTTAAGCAAGACGCGATTCGTTGTTAGGTGAATGCGATGAATACAGTTCCTTAAACCGAATTGTAATAACCCAGAATTAAAGTTGAATTTATAAATATAGATCCAGTCCAACTTGCTTTAAAGGGAGCTTTAGAGAGAGAAAAAAACAGTTAATTATTTTGTCGATTTACTTAATAATAATAGTACGTTATTCAAAGGTTTCGTAGTGTTTTCCATATTTAATCTTTCTTTACAAATGGTCTCGTAGATTGATTACTGAGAAATTATACAAATTTTTTTGTATCAAATTTATTCCAACGTCTCTTTATTACGCTATCACGTCACTTACGGTTGTATAATAAATTATTTTATTTCTCTAGTGTAACGCTGTTCAATACTCATTACTTGCGTGAATATATTTAAATATTATTTGCTATTTTGTTAGAGCTAAGCCACAGAATAATACATGTGCCCAGCAGAAAAATAGGTATTTAACTGACTCACAAATCACTTTGTAATGGCGCATTGTTTCCAAGCGGCAATGAAGAGAAACATGAATAAGACTTTTCATATCAAATCAACGTTTTAAAATTTTATTGTTATTATTATGCTCATCGTGGGTAACAACGACCACTTTGCTACCATTTTCTAAATCATTTATAGATATACTTGTATGACACAAACTATAATACTTATAATAATATTTTTATATTTGACTTTGAATAAATTGTCGTTTAAACTGAATTTTGAAGAATTCTGTATAAAAATTTAAATTAAGAGTATCTATGACTGAAAATCGTTCCTTTTAACAGATTCTACAGAAATAGGGTAATATTGATTCCTAATGGATTCCTAAAAAAAGTTACTATTTTATACAGATGTGTCATTGACGAAACGGTAGTACAATGCAAAAATATTGTGCATAAGCATATTGACAAAATACCGAAATGAACTGGAATACGACTTTAAAATAACTTGAGCTGTTTTGTTTCGTAGAACACTAATATTTGTTGAAAAATACATACACACGGACATAGAATAAAACAGACATTTGTTTATTTCGCAATTCTCGATTTCCAAACACTCGATTTGAGTACTCACTCAAATTTAACTTGGCGCTAAATGACACATTGTCAATGTCAAGCGAAGACATTCTTAATTTTTTGCTACCAAGACTAAATACATTTAATTTTTCCCAACGTACATTATTCATATCACCGTTTAGGAACGAACTAATGTATTGGGGTTTGACCATTTAAAATCAATGTTACCGTGAAATTCAATATCACCTGAAATTACTATACCTACATAATAACTGTATTTTGCAGTATACTGGACCTACGTCAAGAAACTTTTT
This sequence comes from Megathymus violae, assembly GCA_003671415.1. Classification (NCBI taxonomy): domain Eukaryota; kingdom Metazoa; phylum Arthropoda; class Insecta; order Lepidoptera; family Hesperiidae; genus Megathymus; species Megathymus violae. The sequence goes on from PDGT01000025.1 coordinate 1,642,713, forward strand.
TTAACCAAGGTTACATAGAGTAGTTAAATGGGCACTCATGTGATCGTTACCATAGAAAAAAATATACTGTTGCTGTAGTTAATATGGCAACATTATTTGTTTAAATCTATAAAGGTGCTAAAGCCATATTATAATTTTTTCTGTGATATCTCTCCATTTCCGATTGTGGTATATATATTAAGACCTGTCAAGCTGCATTAAAGTATGCTGCATACTCAAGATCTATTATTTCAAATCCGCCTCGAGCACCATGATATCCTGTACCGTTGCCCTAATGATTATTATAATTAACTGATTCATAGTTTGAATTTCACACTTATTTTGATATTCAAAAGAATCACAACATTTAACGTTTCTGTAATTTGAGTTAATATTACAATTTGAAATATAAATTTTATGCTAATATATTAAGATAAAGTACTTTTTTTTCATCCTATATAACCATTTTACCCGTGTATTTCTATTACTTGCCAAGTAAAGAGTCTATGTATTGATTATCCACCGAGGTTGACATTTTATGACAGATAAATGTTTAATTTTGGATTTAATACTTTACTGACTTATTTATGTACCTGTCATCTATTATCGTTTATTTATTATTAGCTACAATGAATTAGCAGTCACATGAAGGTCGCGTAATGTTTGTCATGACAGCTAGCTCCATCTTTAACTAGTCTATGGCAAGAATTAGCGGTATAATGAAGTTTGACGGTTGGATACGAAAATGGCGAACGAGACTTTAGTATGAAATATATAAATTAAGCATGTATAATTATAATAGATATAAACGTTGTTTTAAATTTAGATGTTCCTTATTTTCAACTTTATTATCATTAATCATATTCTATAACAAAGAGCTCTATCATTTATCAGCTGACAGCCTTGTATAAAAAATATTTCCATTCTTACAAATTTTACCTTATTTTCCAAAAAAACAAGTAACTACTTAAAATATCTCACAAGTAATGAACCATCTTAAATGTCATACAGATCCCTAAACCAGAATTATATGCAGTGCCCTGAAATTACGATTTGTGCGTCATTAAAATTTAAATAAAATATGGATGACGTTAATAAACACTAAAACTACGTCCATTCCCCGTCTTCAAACATAATTATCTTGATATTTCACATCACTCACATGTGATGATCACATCACTCACCAATCACAATAATAAAATACCCATTTTCGTAATAAGGTATTCCAATATACTATTAATTCATGCAATCATTATAATTTAAAATTCTCCCATTGCTGGGGTGGAATCTTTTCATAGCGAGAGGGGTGTATTCGGTAGTTCACCATTCAGACTACGGGTAAGTGCAGATTAACGGTCTTCGCAGGCCTTTGAGAACATCATGGACAACTATCAGGTGTGCAGGTTTCTTCACACACAAGCAAGTGATAATTCGTTTATAACACGCATAAGATGTCAAAAAACATAGAGGTGCATGCGGGAGTCTCCCGTCCGTGAGACCGACTTCAAATCACTTTACTTGGCTGGTTACCACTTGGATCATCAAACACTTCGAACTCTAAAAGGTACTTACACCTTTTTTATTTTGTGGTGTTATTTCGATCTAATTATATTGACCATAGACACTGCAAAATTGACCAGTTACCATGAGTCGAAAACAAAAATCGAAATTACAAAATTTAAAAATCGAAGTTACAGTTAAATTATGTACCTATTTATTCATTTATTATGAAATTTTAAAATAGATGGCTTCAGTTAGGGGCCTATTGCAGGGCACGGGTGTTCTCGTAACCGAGGAAATCGTAAGGTCTTGCTCACAATCTTGCTCCGCTTCGATTAGTGGAAGGATTAGTAGCCAACATAAATGTCCGAGGTTTCTATGCCGCCGAAGGCTTCCCACGTAGCGACAACAACAGCTGACTGACCATAACAACCACGACCGACCGGCTTAACGTGCCTTCCGAAGCACAGAAGCGCTCAATAAACTTTGCCACTAGCCATCACTCATCCCACTATGGACCCCGTCCATACCTAAACTGAGTCAATCCCTTAAGATCGAGTCTAGTCCGGTTTTGTATAAAGTGGATAGTTATAAGTACCTACTTAATAGTTTTATATGTAAGAGTACTTCGCTAAACACAAACTTACAAAGCGAATAAATTGATAAGCAGCTGACATGACATAATTCCATGTTATCTGCTTGTGCACTAACGTCATAGTTAGACCAAACGCGTCACTAAAAGGAACTGACATGGTGATGGGCGTCGATACTCGAATACAATACCGAGAATATGCATTAGCAACAGATACTAGTAGAGCAACCGATGAACAGATCAGAAATGATTCACAGAATAGTAAACAAAGAGGAGAAGAAAGAATGAAGAGCCAGGATGACAGGTTTTTGTGGCATATAAAAAGAAACATAACGTAAAAATCGCGAAAAAGACTTATACCGTGGAGTAGAGAGAACAAGAAATTCTTATTAGATTCCTTGGTGGCTCTTTCCTGATGACAAGTATAATTAGTTTATTCCTATAATTAGATTTAATATAACAAGCGTTGAAATTTTTTAGATCGCTTGAAGACTCAAAGCTTTACTAATTTGTAAAGAAAATACTTGAGGGATGTGACCGGGTTGCGTGACGTGACGTGACGTGTTATCTCCGGCGTATAAAGAAGAGACTTTGGGATCTCGCATGAAATCACCGTTGCCCCTTTGGCGCAATGTCATATGCCCCAAGGTCACTAAACCCAAACCTAAAGTCCCAAGTAAACCATTAAATAACTACCATTCTATAAAAACAAACTGATTCCTATAAATGCACAATGCACAGCCAATTACGGTAAATGAACTGTTGACCCTTTGTGGGCTGCCAGTAATTGAGTGTTGAACGAAGCGATCGCTCTTTTATTTGCAGACGTCAAGGTAACTTGCTAATGGCGGCTTGAACGAGTGGGCAGGGAATACAGTAGCGCACGTGTACATACTTTAGTGGCATCGACATTAATGAGAATATAATGTGAGGCACGGATATCTGTATATATAAACATACAGTCATCATTCAGTTAATATCCAAATATCAAATCAAATATCAGTTAATATCCGGACTTGAGGAATAAAAACCCATAGACCATGTTGTATAAATGAATTTTTTCTTGTCTTCATGTACGTCCGAAAACATAATAGGGAACTTTATGGTATGCAGGTTTTCTGGCAAAATTTGTCTTCGCCGAAGCATGTGATGTTTAGTTTTTATTACGCCAATTAATGAAACAATAGAGGTGCAGGATTCGAATCGAAGTTCATGTATTCGTCTGAGCAATCAATGTTCAAACAATCAGAATATAAGCTTGTTTTATTAAATTTCTCTGCAACATACGTCTCTTTTTTATGTTCGTCGTGTCTTGACTGTCATCGTATTGGTGTATAAGGTGTCACTAATTTTGTTGTGAGACATTAATAAAATAAAGCACTGGATTTTTATTCTATTTCCATAATTAATAAAGAAATGCATGCTAGTATATATGTACGTAGTATCAGGAGTTACTTGACGAAAATGTGTTGTTTGTTAATTCGCGAACACAATGTATGATGGTATTATAGACATGAGTTTGGATGCACCTGCTTTCTTCCCTTTTGCTCCAACTACTTGGCACTTTTATCAACGTAGCTACTATTCCTATATGTAAGTCTTTTGCGGTGCTGGTAATTGCAATACGCAGTACATTACAATTATAATTAGTGGGATAAAAAACATTAAATCTCGAGTTGACAGCATCTACGCTAGTACACACAGCTGAACAACGGACGAGACAATGGTGCCTGATCCCTGATTCGATCCTGTTGGGCTTTCACCCACTTTATTTTTGACAGTACTCAAGCATGATAGTAAGACTCTTCACTTTCCTGGCTCGCTTCACCCATCTTGTGGATTCAACCTTGAAAACAAAACCTTGTTTCGATCCAAATGAAAAGGTTAGTCTCCGCTTTTTTTAACGGACAACGCGTCGGTGATGTTTTGGAAGTCACAAATGTCTTTGGGTTTCAGCAGTGTAAATAAATCAAAAATTTTTCTTTTGTAGACTAGCTACGGGAGAAAAAAGTATGATATCGTTTACAATATGGTAGGTTGGATAATATAATTGATATTACATTGTATTAAATGCTCACAGAAACACACTTACACACAAGTAAGACTCGAACCCGAGTCCACACTCTGCAGGCAGGGTCATAACCAAATGTTATGTCATGTCATGTCAGATAAACAGAAATGTAAATAAAAAGAATTATCGTGTTTTCAATTAAACTGCTGAAATGAAAATGAGTCAAACGTATCGAATTGCAAGCGGAACTTTGTGCACTAACGAACAAGAACTGATGAGAAGGAATTTCTAAAGACTGACGTAGAACTAATAGAAGTTTGTAGATTTATGTTTTAAGAGGATCGAAGAGAGAGATCGTAACTATTCATGATTATGAGAGAAAACTTCGATGTATCGAGCTACATACAATCTCTCAATTTTAACTGCGTTTTACGTCGTATTTTGGTCAAAAAGCGACTTGGTTCTTTAACAATATAATATAATATTTTCTGAATAATAATCAAAAATCTCATAGAAAAAAAGCAATCGTTTCCATTCATTTCAATTCCTGGACCACTAGAAACTCCTAACTTTGACCCTAAGTTTAGGTGAATTTTACGACGAAACTGAACATGGAAGCAAGAATTATTAGGTATTCAACCGATAAAGGTACAAGTACAAACGACGACGCAAAGTTTTGTAAAAAATGTAATAAACAAGTCAACTAGTAAGTACTAGCACATAAGTTTTAAAGTTAGTACCCCACTTAAAGGGAAGAATTAGTTATCGGAATTTTAATTTCTCAGAATTTTAAATTTCTATTAAATACTTTGCACATAAATAGTTCAACTAAAATAAACTATTACTCTTATAAATATACCATATTCTTATTTTGACACAGTGAAGCGTAATTTGATAACTAGTCATTTTTATAGATTTATTAACATTGTTCTATTAATAGAAACAAGAGATAAAAACTTCTAGTACCTAATATTCCGAGCTCTAAGTACTCTGGGCAGCTAACAAAGTTCTGAGTTTAATTAAGAAAAATCGCCCACGGAGGATAATATTTGGCTTTACTTGTCTTTAAGATGCAATTCAAACCGACGCGCGGTATTTCTAATGTGGAGTAATAAATCGTTCCAAAACCCAAGTATTAATTTTATCTCTAACTTTATTAAAAAAAGACTTAGTATTATTAAATAAAATAATTTAGTACTATTAGCTGCGCTCTAAACAGAGATCTATAAGAAAAAATTCACCTTCAGTTCGTGTCCAGATGTCTAGAAAAAGCAAACACAGATACAATAAAATTTCCACGTTTCCTGTTCGAATACAATGATATAGTCTGAATCAATTGAACGGCTTCTTATTGTAATTATGCAAATATTCGTAGTGAAGATATAGTGCTACATATTGAAACAGTTTGAGTTTTATATTTTAAATGTGTATAAATTACCAATATACTGGTATTGTATTGAATGAACGCATTGCAGTCCGACGCTTTGTATTAATCGCAAATTGAAGTCGAGTGAGTTAATTAAAATTAGAATGGTCATATGTCATGATAATGTACTGATGTAAAATGGGGTACTTGTTGTGTCAAACAAATTTTGTAGGTAGGCTAAGACTACCATCTATCAGTTAATGTTGTCTTAAATAAAATATCTTCAAACAACCTTGCATTAAGCGCTTATAGATCAGACATTGAATGTATGGCAGCTAATGACAAATTTTCTTAAGAACGTCGTGCTTCGTTTGACACGTAAAGCCTCAATCTTGGTTATTATCGATAGATGGCACTCATAAACCAGGCGAAGGCCTTCGTGAAATCTGACGACACCGATTGGTCGCTGACCTTTAATTCTAACCTAATTCTGTCCTGAAATGAGTTGTTAAAGCAAACCTGTCATTTGTTCATTGTTCATTACATTTCAATCTTTACAAACAAGACTGTTGTTTGAGTATCGGGTATCCATTGGTTGCGATACGCTCTGAACTGTATTTAATGTAGGTATATCAGGTAACTAACTACATTCGTTTTCTAAAAACAATATTTAATCACTATTGCTTTCCCTAATCAATTATTATTCCAGTAATGTGTTTAAGTACATAATATAACTTTTCTTCTTAATTATGCATTACTACCATTTCAGTAATGTCCCTCATTAATATTGCAACATTATGTTTATAGCTTTACAGTTAATATATGTTTTATATATTTTTATTCTTTAGGTGTACAAGAAAAAAATATTATACTTGCCTATTATTACATACTATCATTGATACTAGCAAACTGCCTTCGCTTAACTTCGGGAAAGTACACCATACGCTAAGAAATAGTACCCGCATTGTTTTATAATAATGTATAAATTTTTGTTTATGAACGGATTGCAATGAAATAAACTTTAAGTATTAAGTGATGCTCACTGCAATACATTAGTGAAAACCGTATCGAAATCAGATAAGCCGTTTCTGAGATTAACGCGAATAAACGCACAGACAAACAGACAAAAATTCTAACAACTATTGTTTTGGATTCTAATGCATTAATAAAGGCCCCTAATAGTACTTTTTTCTCATATATACTTAATGCACAGACAGCGATCAGTTAGAATTTTATTATATGTATAGGTGATTAGCATTTATTTTCATGTCATAACAACAGTGCAGACTCCCAAAGGAAAAGTCTGGCAGTGTCAAATTTCTTAACTACATTTTTTATGACAAGTCAACATACGAGAAGACAACGAAGACGGGCGTGGTGATGGTAAATGGTCACAGCCGCCTATGAACACCGACGCGAATCCAGGTTAGAAGCAGAAATTCAGAAACATAAGAAATTATCATCTCCAGCTATTTTCGCTAAGATTAGAAAATATTACTACTAAATTCAAAATCATTTAAATTTTAACTATTCTTTAAATTAGTAACTTAGGTATTCATGTATTTTTTTGCTTCTGTGTCCATTTCGAAATCTGCTTTAACATTGAGAAGAAAATACGAAATGAATTTCTAAATTGTGTTTAGTATAATGAACATATTAGTATTTAACAGTAGTAGAATAAATAAAATAACACGAGTTTCTGTACCACTGATGCTTACATGAATAATTGAATCTGAATTTCAATTTAATTGATATCACTCGCTTTCAGAGACTACAACCAAAAAGATGATATTAAAGTAAGTAAGTAATAAAATATTAAAGTAAGTAAATAAAAATAACTTCTAACATAGATACAAAAGTGTCCATCTACACAAAGTTGTGGTTGGCTAGCTAATATTATACTTATATTACATTAATGTTTGGTTCGTGTTTGGTTCGTGTTTGGTATTCCATTGCATAATGGCGAACTACATGAACAAATAAACATGTCAGTGAGTTGATGTATAACGTAATCAGTTATCGATCACAAACAAATTGCATTGATGACGCACAAGACGCGTTGCTATTTCTAGTAATATATTTCGCGTGTACACTGTTTTTTATGTAAACAGCAAACAATCGTGCAACGATTCGCTTGATGGTAAATGGTCGCAACTATGGACGTCCGCAACGCCTAAGGATTTTATCGGTGCGTTGTTGGACACATGAGGGGAATATGTTTGTAACTGGCTCTTTTACCGCAACGCCTAAGGATTTTATCGGTGCGTTGCTGGACACATAAGGGGAATATGTTCATAACTGGCTCTCTTACGTTTACATGTGTAAGTTTTGAGTCTACTTAGAAAGCTAGACATTCTTGAAATTCTCTGACTCTCCAAATATGCGAAGCCGAAACATTATACTTTTCCAAAATCACTTTAGAAGAATACCTTAGTCTTTAACATTCCATTATTTCTCTCTTGCCTATATTATTCACAGCCCGTCCTATTTTATATTCATCAACGAAATGTAGCCTATGTATATGTTGTTATAACTTTTACGATGTTCAATCAGAGTTTTAAGTAAATAAAATAAAAAATAAGTATGTTTACCTCACAAAGCACAGCTGTTTATACAGCTTATTTATACAGCTGGGTTCGGGTCTACTCTCAGATTAAAAGCGTTTAAGAAAGGCCATAGGACCCACCTTGGCCAAGAAAGTTTAGTCTGTGCCAAAAAGTGAATTTTTTTGAGTGTTTAAGTATTCGGTAAATATACGTAAATGTATTAGTAAACATCGAAGCAGCAGACGGCCTACCTGATGGTGATGATGATCGCCCATAAACATGAAAAAGGTAAATCCGCTATCCGGTGTATCCGCTATTCAATTTTGAAGTTATCTAGCGAATTACGCTAAAACATTCCACGGTTCATCCTAGACCGGTGATAGCCAAATTGGCAAGGACCTCACCAGCATGCACGAATGCTATCCGGATTAAACTGGGTACAGAAAGCGATGGCTTGCGCACAAACAACTTGGCATAGTACGAGCAGAAGTTGAACTAAAACAAAAAGGAGCACTTATACTCCAATGGTGGATAAATTGAGCTTAAATCTAATTAATAGAATAAACCTAATTTTGGATAGTATTTTTTTGGGAAAAAGTCTCCTTCCCCTCGTGAGTTATAGCCTTCTATTGGTGGTCGCTAAACTCTGTATCTCCTAGATTAATTTCGACGTTTCCGCTGCATGGTAATAACGTTTATGACATGCTCCCTCGATTTCTAGACTATCTTGTGAAATTGCATTCGGAGAACTCAGTATTAAAAGCGTTTCCTACTTCCTTCTTTGCAGTATACGCGACATTCATGCCTTTAGTATCCCATGCTAATGCCATCGGGTATTTTATATATATAATATCCATTAAATACTAGCTTTTCAAGAGTAAAAATAACTTTATCTTTCCATATTCACAGCGGTTTATACGAAACCTAGATAGGTTAGATAAGATAAATAGACAATCATTAACAAATTGCAGGAGTGCGGATGACGCAAGACGGGTTCTCAATCGTACAGACGTAACGCAGTCGAGCGTACAGACTAGGAATGTGTGGAGCTCCGTAACCGTAACCGAAACTATCGGATATCCGAAATAAAATTTAATCCGAAACCGCAATCAAGTCCAATAAAAAAGTTTGGAATAATTTCGGATAGAGCAGAGTCTAAATAAAACAAATTATGTCAGGTTTTCGCCGGCCGAGCCAATACATTAACCGCGTCGCTCTCATTTTAAGACAGCTTTATTATTAATATTTTAAGGCCATCGTTCCTTTCTATGATTGCAATACTAGATAATACCTAGAAATAAAGTCAGAGTGTTACTTTGTAAATACATTATGTATATTTTTATCGATTCCTAAATCATCTAATATCCGTAAACGAAAATATCCGAAACTGTCGAATAATCGGAAATAATTTCATATCCATAACATCCCCAGTACTGACAAATAAAGACTAGTGCACCACATGTTTACGCGTAATTAGCAACTGCAACCAACGTTCATTATTTTATGTCATAACGTTGAACAAGCAAACAGCCAACATTTTTATATAATACAGCCGGCAAACGAGCGTACGGGCCAACCAAAACCACAATAAAGTGGTGAATACAATTTTAAAATTGTATAAATACATGCTGCTTTAAATAATTTTGCACGCTTGATAAGCTGGGGTTGAAGCATGGTAAAACCTATCATATCAAACACTATCATACAAAAATCATACAAAATGATAGATGGATTGATTGAATCTTCATTTTCGTTTTTTTACTATGTGCTATAACTGTGTATTTTTATCAAAACTTTAGGGTCTACCTTATCTACCTTCTATCTTATTCTATCTTACCTAGGGGTTAGAAGGTGAAAGATCGGTTACAAATGTTTGAAGAATCACCTCATTTATAAGCATCGCTGGTCTTCCTAACCTCCTAACCAAAAGATGAAATATCTAGAGACAACTTCCTTCACGTTAGTTTTATCAAACATGACCTACCAGAGATGAACCTTAAAATCGTTTTACTTTTCAATAACGAAACGAAGACATTTTTAGAAATCCGGTAAAACTTAATTTTTTAACGGTAAAAATTAATTTGAGAAAGACAGAGTGAATTGAATGATGACATGAAATTTTATGAGTACACTGGTTATCCCCACTTAGCGCCTCTGAATACTGCATATAGACTAGAGTTATTATCGAAATCAATAACCGTAACCGAAAACTTCGGATATCCAAACTGTAACCGTATCCCATGTAAAGGTTTCCAATAATTTCGGAGTCAAGCGAAACACTTCTTATCTACACCTGGATCTTGCAAGCAAATAATACTTATATTTCTTATAAATACAATTCTTGAAAAAATTACCTATGATACAAGAAACAATTTAATAATGGTAATTACAGAAACTGATTATATACGGTTAAGGTATCCGGGTATATCCAAATCCGAGAGTTACAAAAGACTAAGATAGTACCTTCATCAATCTCAGAGTCGCCATAGAAAGTGATGCGATGCGATGACTCGTGCGACAAGTCGTCGACTGATCGTGTTCGACGAATTGTGGAACGTGTCAGTTTCTGATGCAATACCACGATTCGAACTTGTCACGACCACAGGCATGCCTCACGGAACCAATTAAATTTACAAATTAACCTCATAGAAAACAAACATTACGAATATATTACAGTGTATTTTATAAAAGCGTGCCGCAAACGCCTTGTTTTAGGCACCTTTATCTACTCACCGGCGCCTTTTGAGAGTAAGGCCTTTTTCCTATCACACATGTTTGTGCCCGCGAGCAATTGCTCGTGTAAGTCACATGCCCGCGAAATGCGTTCATGACAGGAAATGTATCTAAGAAACGAGTATGAGTAGCACGCATGCAGGCGAGATTCGCACCCGGGCACAAATCGCGTGATAAGAAAAAGGCCCAAGAGATTTCACTCATCCTTGAGGCCAAGTTCTCCTCCTCGTGATGCACCATGCTAGACATAACACAAAGTCACGACGCCAGGTCCTTCCTGTTGAAGCTCCCGCAGCTCTGTCCTACTTAATTCAATTCTGTTGGTACTCGTGCACCGTAGCAACACGGTATATGTGCTTCGCTACACCAAGGCATCATCGACAGGTTCCCGGTTGATTAGGAACTACCCGTAGTCTCTAATTAACAGATCAGCTTTTATTAAAATCAAACAAATCTAGTTTTAAATGCACTCCTTATAAACAACAATTCGCATTTCCTAGAATTTATCAGCCTGTAACAGTTTTAATATTATATCACAATGGTATCATGACTTGAATTTGTAAAAAATCATTTTCGAGAGTCTTGGCTCACGTATCGCGTTCTTACATTTATCTTAATCCAACTATAATCTATCTGTCGACAAGCATTTGAGCCTCGGTTGTAGCTCTTTTTGTTTTTTAGATATAATAACATATTATTGTTAGCCAGCAAATGGTCTGTTTAGACTTCATTTGCCAGTTTAATTGCATAAACTCAATTAGTTTTCAGTCAACACCAGTTAATTATAATGAGAACTTGTTCCGATCGAAATCAACTGGATAATTTATGAAATTCCTTAAGTTTCAACTACTAGTTAAGATTCAGTTTCAGGATTATGAATATGAATGTTGAATAAGTTTTGCGATCAAAAAAGGAAATTTAATGCAAATTAAATACTTAATTACGTACCAATGTCAAACGAGGTCGGGAATGAACGAGTCCATGGAAAATTTTCATGAGGACCTCCATGCATGACGACTATGTATAGCAGGTGGTTCCTATTGTAAGCACTCGTCAAATATAGAAAGATCTGTGCTTTGTATTTCCACTTACAATAAAACCAACAATAAAATAAATTGTTACTATTTTAACTAAGAGGGAAAATTACACCTTTTAACTTATTCTTGGATAATTCTAATTCCTAATATTATTATAACTATTAACTTAATTTTAAATATCCATGAATAACATTGATTTACTAAATACAAAAATTCTAGGAGCATACGTTCAAAACTATAATTTACTTGCTTCGATTCAGGAAAAAACCGCGACATGTTGGATATCATGTATATAGATAAAGTTCTCGACGTTCTTAAAGATTTATGAAATGCCAATTGGTAGCATCAGCACTTGGCAACTATTTGTAATACTTAACTCCTTAAATTTTGATAGAAGACAAACTATGGCACATATTGACTATAATTATGATTTACGAAATTGCAAAACGTTGTAAGTAATGTGATGGATGCAAACCGATGTAGTTTCTGCCGAGTTAGTAACGAACTGTAAATATATATACTGTAAATGCAACAAAATGAATTGTCTGATTGTTTGCACTGCCGTCACACTTAATAGCTACTGTAACAGATAACACCAAGTAATTCAAAACAAAGCTTTAGTGTCTCCGTGTACGTATTCAACACCGAACTTACGTCACAATATAATATTTCAAGCCTCTTGGCAGAACAAACAGCCGAATGCTAATTTAACACATTTGTTTAGACTACGAGATATCACACAAAAATCGTGGGCAAGTATTGGAGGGAGTAAACACAAAATTGTTTTCTTTGAGATAAAAACCGTAGAGCCAACTCAACATTCTCCGGTTGATGTACGTAACATTCCATGTCCTTTTTGCCAATATCAGAAACTAAACGTAGGCATTCGTCATACCCGAGGCTGTTATAAAATTTGCGTGAGTGGAAAAATTAGAGCGATATTTACTGGCCCCTCTCTGTTCCATCTACATTATATATATAATTGTAATTCGCTTATATAAGCGAAACGTAATTACAGAAACTCAACACTTATTTGTTTTGATTTGGAACCAACCACTTTTACGATATTATAACAAACGATGGACATTAACTATACATCTAGTACAACAATTTGGCATTGTATTTTAAACCTGAACGTGAAACGTTATGCATATCAAACCCAACCTTTAATACAATCAGATAAATAGAGTTCACAACAAATAATAAATATACAAGAAATTGGAACAATAGGTGACATCACATTTGAGTCCCACGCACTAATTTACTTTTGCTTATATTGCGCAACCTTATCGAACCTAACGAGGCAAATAAAAAACCACAAATGAAAACAAAATTAATCAATTGTCACAAGCCCAACACGATATGTTTTATACGATACTCTAATCTTTGTTTCACCTATCTATTTAAAAGTAAATTTTATCATAATAAACATGTTTTTTTATCAGATACAAGACATTCAGCTGATTTTCTGTAAAAAAGCAACACGTGTGAAATACTCCAACTATATACAGAAGAAAATTGGCTACATAATATTATGACCATACGGAGGCATCAGGTCTCTAAAACCTTATAAGGTTCACGAAGAACCTATAAATTGACTATAAAAGGTGAACGTATAAGAAGGTATCGGTATTTACCGTCGACAGCATAGCTTACGTATAGCTCAAGGGTTTAACGATTTTTACAGAATATAACTATAAATAATATAACTATCAAGAGATTGCTGAGAAGTTGCTAGGACACCTGGAACAGGAAGAGTCCGGACTCCAACCGCCCAGGAAGACCGGTGTATCTAATTGGCTTCATGTTGGAAACCTTCAATGAACGCGAGGTCTTACAAAATCAACTACGGCATCCTACTGGTACACATTACAGTTGCCCAAACCAATCAGAATCTAGTTCTTGAAGATGGCCAACGTTGTTATTGGGCTCAAAATGACAAAAGTAATGTGTTGCCCTTGTAGTTAGATCGCGAGTAATTGGTAAAGCGGAGATAATTCGAGAAGATATCGTAAATACTAACAGTTACATCGAGCTAATTATCCAGCCTCTTGTCATCTCATTTTCTTCGCATCTCACTTGCGCGTATACGATTCATACACATAGACAATACCATGCCATTTTTACCAATGCCACAGATTTCCCGTAGCCAACCATGAGCTCCGATGGCAATTCTGTCGAACACTGAAATTTAAATGAAATGTCAAAACGAATTACAATAGTATGCTTATCAAAAATATTTGTTTTTACGTTTACCATTATTTTGTGCTAATTTCTTCAAAAAACTTTATTTTCTAGTAATTTAATCATAAAGTGATAAAATTAAAGAAGCAAAAAAAATGTGGTAAGAGCCCTATTTTGTGAATAGTTTTTATATGTATTTTATAATAAATAACTATAATAACAGAACAACATAGACGTATCAAATACCAACATTAACAATAATACTTGTAATTTACCACAAATTACTAAAAGTTAAAGTAAAAAAAAATATCTCTTGATATTTCATGGGGTATCTAATTATGTACTTGGCTGATTTCATCACCAAACGGGGTAATAAATATAGGATAATTATAAGTAATCGAAATGCTTCTAGCGTTAAAATAACGCAAATATTCAACAGACTTCGATGGATCCACATCTAATCATAGGTAGTCTGTTTTCCCAAATAATTTACTACTTCCTGCCAGATCGCCGCAAGATTGAACATATTTTACGATTTCAATGAAGAACACATCCAGCACTATGTTAGGTAGGTACGTAAATTTATTACGAAACGCAAAGTATAATGATTAAGTGAAAGTGCTTATTATGAAATGAGGATATTTACTAAGTAATGTTCAAATTGATAAGATATTTTATTATATTTTAATTGTGTACTTATAATAGAACACAAATCCCATATATAGATTACGGGATAGTTTACTACAGAAATTTCCTATAGAGAAAAATGCTCGGTAGCTAAAATACGAAAACAATTATATTAACACAAACTAATCGAACTAAAATTAACTGAATTTGAAAAATGGTGCCAATGTCGCCGACGCCCACATCATTTATATTATCTCGAGTTTGCAATCTGACAACCTCGCCGCATTTAGCGACTCCCCAGAAACACCTGGGTACACTTTAACAATTCTTGTTCTTTATCTGCCCACTGGCGTATAAGAAATGTGTAACACACCTCACGTTATAGAATAGAATCGGCGTTAAAGTCATGTTTCAATTAGATATTTTCCTGGTCAGTCTTTCAGCAAAATCAAGTAGACATGGTTCAGGCACGCACCGTAAAACAAATATTTCTGGTCTCTTAACGAAATACTTGGGATGCATAAGTATGGTAATTCTGCAATATAACAGAAAAAAGTCAACCGATTCAGCGATGAGATTAATATTAAATATAATTATATGTATACGTTATTATTATGTTAAATTTAATAGTTTTAAAAACTTAAATTAGCCATTATTATTCTTATTTCCCATTAAATTGATCACACCCCGAAAACAACTGTGAGTTTGATTTGTCAGATAACATTAATGAGAGGCTTTGTAGGTAGTAGTAGTGAAAACCAGATACAATTTTAGCGGCCCGAGTTATTAGATGTTACTATATGAGGGGGGACTCCCAAAACAGACATCTTTCGCTTTATTAGGAAGCGGCACATTAGCACCACTCACCCCACGTGAGTTGAACGTGATCTGCCAAATGTACGATGAGATGATATATGCCTCTACATATACCATATTCGATCGTTGTATCTTCGACGTACATCTTCACGCATTAGTTAATGCAACAGAAGGACCCAACGAGCAAATCTCTTCGCTTCAAGGCAAAAATAACCTGCGCTAGATGTTTTCATTCTTAACTATTACAATACAGGCGTTAATTACAAATCAAACAAAACTTTTTACTGTTACATCGATATTTTTAATTTCATCGTAATTTTATGGAAGATCAATATATGATGACAAATTATTATTGAAATTAACTGACTTTTTACACTTGAATTTTAATGCTGTAGGCACTCTTTATAATAGATCTAGACGTGAACATTTTAACATCAATAAATACGCACAGATTAACGACTGCTTGCAGATACACAAGCTGTTACACTAGTATCTTAATATCTAAAATAGTTTTAAAATGTTCACATTAGAACATGAGGTGAGTAGGTGATTATGAAATTGTGAAGCTACTTGAAACAGCTCTGTAAGTTCAAAGCAATATAACAAATTGCCTAATAATTTACCAGGGACAATCACACTAGTCTTTATATACAATAACATAATCACAAAAGGTACACATCCTAATTCCTTATAGATGCAATTTAAAAAATTATAATACCTCAGATGCTATACTGCAGTAGGAACAGTGGATGTGTATCAACATCACTTCACATATAAAGTTGAATTACCTTAATAAACAATGTCCAAATGGTGAATATGACTAATAAAAAAGAAGCAAGACTAAATACCTTTCGACTAGACAATAGAATCAGAATTGTCTCTATAAACAATAGCTTGAAAGTGATCTGAGAATCTATTCAACTCTTACATGATCAACGAACAATCTAGGGAGCTCAATAATCAATATTCAAGATTTCACTTTTCTATATTTTGTACGCTTTTCACTATACTAGAAAATTTAGAAAGGACTACACTATATATATTATATATGGTGGAGCAACAGCTACATAGCAATATATTATATGCTTTAAAGACATTTTTTAATGAAACAATAATTTTATTTTGAACTACATGATGAATTATTTTTTGTGTTAGTTACACTTGTATAATCTGACACATATGTGATTATCATTATTAACAAATAACAAAAAGTATAAAATCCCATAGGACACAGTTTATGGCACCATAAATTATGAATAAAGAAATTAATATGAAACCCAGGCTTTCACCAGTTGAGACATTGTTTTTAATAATAAGTATTAGTGCATAAAAAGTTATTGACAGAATTTTTACATACATAACTTATCTCAAAAGTTACTCCATAAATAATTTAGTTAAGGTGTGACAGGATAAAGCTAAGTCATACTTGAAATATATCCATAAGCTTGGAATAGGTTATAATAATCAATTTTGATTAGTATCTTCTTGATATGACTTCTTTATAACTCTTACATAACTCCCCAGCTATAGTAAATTTTAAATTTTAGAGCAAATCCCAAATGCTATAACCACCCTAAGTGCATGATTGTTAAATCACATTCCTTATTTATATGAATGTGCTTTAATTATTCACAATATTCAACCTAACATATATATTTACCACTTACACGCACAATGTAAAATTCACTACAAATAACTAGACAGATTATTTGTACAGCCTGGATTCAAATTCCTACATCTAATAGCTAACAAACTTTGTAGTAAACGGCCAGTTTTCACTCACTCCTGTATCTCAGCACTGGAAGATAATAGCTTATAATGTAAGCTTATTGATAACATCAGTAAGTCTCAATGACAAGATATCGCTACAGTGACATAATGTTTAATGCAAGAAAGTTTTTAACATATTGCAATATTAGCAATGTTTTAATAAAAATTGTCTTCACTACCACAGGCCTACTAATATAATAAAATGTATGACAAAATTATTATCTCCTCAAAGGTATCATTGTTATTAATATTATTACAGACCCAACACAAATATAACCAGGTGTGAAGTGTATATGAATACATTAAACAATGGCCTTACTGCATGGAACATATTAGAAAGAATCTTTAGAAGATTATTGCTTTTAAATAACTGATGCTAACAATAAGACCTAACCATCATTTATTACCAAACCTGGCAGAAATGCGTTTACTTTAAATAATAGTATATAATTCTACA
Source organism: Megathymus violae (assembly GCA_003671415.1). NCBI lineage: Eukaryota > Metazoa > Arthropoda > Insecta > Lepidoptera > Hesperiidae > Megathymus > Megathymus violae. Next base: position 1,660,331 of record PDGT01000025.1, read on the forward strand.
AAATAAGGAACTATACAAATTACACTTAAAACCCAAATAAATCCTTACATCAGATCACATACATATTAAATTGCACATTTGAACACAACTACAGTGAAATGTAATAAATTAATCTCCTAATATTTTGATGTAGTACATAGATGACTCCCTAATTACAATATCAACTTATTCAACAATATAATTTCAAAAAACCAATAACAAAAATGTCAAATAATTAAAACTATATGTAATAATAACATTCCATTGAAATTAACTTACACATTTTAAGAAATTCAATACTTGACTAAATTAGTGATTGAATCTATAACCATGACTTAAGTGATGTGTTCATTAATAAAATTCAGAAATTCACTTTTGAAGAAGTTAATCTTAAAGCAATGAGAAAACCTGTTAAATATACAACTTGCATTTCCACAGAAACAATAGAAAATACATAATAAAGCTTACCACGTCCAATCAAAGGCAAACTACCATGTACTGTAAATAAACACTTAGTACTGACAGCAAACTCCACTCACAGCTACGCTCAAGGTATAACACTCGGGAATATCACCAGAACAGAGGCAGCCGGCCTCAGCGCCGCCGGCGACCCACAGGGCACTAAGCAAATGAACGCCACCGAAAACTCGGAAATCAGTTCTACTACCTCCACCGATCACGGTACCTAGCGCAGCTCGGGGGCGATTGAACGTCTGTCATACCCAACGCTGCCTGGCACAACTCACTTTCATATTTCCAAGACGGTCATGGAAGATTTACTAGACGATATACCTACTCGCGAGGCGGCCCGGTCGCAGGCTCCACACGCGAGCTCAAAATTCGGCGAACTCCTTAGCGCATTTCTCGGTCGAGGATATGCGTAGAGCCTCCTCCTCGTAATCGTCGAAGTTGCTCGTGTCCCCCGGTCCCTTGCAACGAGGGATGAATGGTGCCTCAATTTTTTTCTGGAACACCGCTATCCAATCGGTGCTCGCGAACCATTTATGTCCCTTGATATCGTTCACGCCCGCTTTCAAATTACCGTACCGCTTCGTCAGATCTACCTGCAGCAAGTTGCGAAGGAGGTCCTTCAGATCGGACCCGAAGTGAGACGGGAAGCGAACTTTACCCGACACGATCTTTTCGTAAATCTGGATCGGTTGATCCGCAAAGAAGGGCGGATATCCTGCCGCCATTTCATACACTAGGACTCCCAGAGCCCACCAGTCCACGGCTTTATTGTATCCTTTCGAAAGAATGATTTCAGGGGCCAAGTACTCTGGAGTACCGCACAACGTCCACGTACGGCCTTTGACGCGCTTCGCGAAACCAAAGTCAGTCACTTTAAGGTATCCCTGCGAGTCAATCAGCAGGTTTTCAGGTTTCAGATCCCGGTATATAAGGTCCAGGTAATGTAGATATTCGAAAGCAAGTACGATTTGTGCCGCGTAGAAGCGAGAATGCGGCTCCGAAAACCGGCCCACTTTACGCAAATGGGAGAACATTTCACCACCTGGAACATACTCCAGCACCATGTACAAGTTCGAATTATCTTTGAAGTGGAACTTCAAACTCACCAGGAAAGGGAAGTTGATCGCCTGCAGTATTCGTTTTTCGTTCAAAGTATGCTCCACCTGTTTTAGCTTAACCACTTTTTGTTTATCTAATATTTTCATGGCGTAATATTCCTTAGTCGGTTTATGTTGTACTATCATGACTCGTCCGAACGAGCCAGTCCCGAGCGTTTTTATCCGCTCGAAGTCGTTCAATCCGGCGGTGTTGGTAGGATTCTTCTTCCATTTCTCTTCAAAGTCCTCTTTGGCCTGGTCGAGGAACTCCTTGACGCTTTCGGCGGCGTCCACCTTTTTGTTCGCGGTGGCAGCATTGTTGCCCATGGCTCACACCACAACCTATTGCAGAGCTTCGATTAGCCGTTATTAAAGGCTGCCTTGTTGTACTAATCGATGCCTGCCTTTGCGACCGCGTAAGAAACGGGCAGGTCACCACAATCGAATTTGAAACGCGTACATTCTCTATTTTGTAAGCACGAGCACACGTCACCAAAGAGACACGACGCAGGTACACATTGAAACGGTAAGCCTGAAGACGAAATATTCCGAAAAATTATTTTGTCACATTCACAAAAATAAAATGGCTTCCACTACCGGACTCGATCATGAGAGCGAGATCGAGCGAGCGAGAACGACTTGCTCACGGGTGGCGGCGGTTAATTGAGATAATGTTGCCAAATTCAGCGAGAAAATGTACTATTCTTGAAGAAATCTACCAACGCACCCTCAAAAATGTTAAAATATTTTAAAAATATGAGAACTGAGAAATGCTTAGACTTTTATTTATATACATTACATATATATCAATAAACAAATCTTGAATTGCACAATAAATTTAAAAAATTTAGCTTGTGCTATGAAATAATATTTTAAAAAAAGAATTTAAATTAAGAAAAACATTCAAAAAAAAATTCAATAACATTCGATCCCACCATAGGACGCGGAATATAAATATACAGCGAATCAGTCATAGATAAGGATACGACTCTTAACTGTTATAAGTAAAATATATATTTTGTGCCTCTTTGATAATGGACTTTATATTTATTTATATGTACTTTAAACTGGCTCAAAACTCCATTGAATATGAAATGAAAGTGAAAAATTCCTACTTGTTTATAATATTTGTCTACTATTACATCTTTTAAACTAACAAAGATACGACGAGTTAATCACTATCCTCTATTCCAATCACCAGGCAATTTGTCTATTTTATTTTGAAAAGAAATGGTGAGAAAATGGATTGGTGGAAGAAACAAACTGATTTGGATTTTAAAATTATAATTCCTTTGCAGACTCACTGAGACTGAGAGCTCCTTTTTAACTCATGCATGATAGTGCACGTTCACATATTGGCAATTATAATCTATGCAAAAAGTAATATCAATATCTTACGATAGCCTGCTCAATTACGAAACCTAAATCCCACAGAACACACATAAAATTTTGCTTTAAAGAAGGGTTATGCCAAGTATTGCTGCCATACATATACTAGAAAATCTTTTTTACCTATTACGACGGTCGTGGCTAGCTAGTCTACAATATACGTCTTAACTTTGAAAATACTAACTAATTATTGATTATATCACACAACAAAAAAAATTTAAAACATTTATTTTTTTATATATTTCAAAGTCAAAATTAACGTTCATACTTCATCACAAAGATATTTTTATTTCATTGCAATTGGGCAATAACCTTAAACCCTTAAACGTTTTTGCTGTGCGTAATAATAGTATTTGATGTATGATAATTATTGTAAGTTAATAAAATAATTTAAAATAATTAGAATATGGCTCACCTAAACAATTTAAGCGTAATCATGGATATGTATGGATGTGTTTCAATAACCCATCGATTGCATAAATTAAAAATAAGTTAGCAAGTGTATAGCAAGTTTTGTGTTCTTGTGTTTATAAATAAAACCGAATAAAGTTTATTAAACCATATATTTCCACGGATCATCAGGACAAAAATAAAATGGACTATTTACTTTTCATTCTCAACAACCGGGATATTTGTTTTCTTTTGATATTAAACAATTACACCACTTTGGAAATAAGACGAAGGTATGGCAACTCTATAAATTTATTTCAAGAAATTCTTCTAGATGGCAGCACTTTGTTCAGCGCTATTTAATTTACTGCGTGTGTGCCGTAGTGCTATTATGCTATAGCGTTGCGTATTTGTGGAGCAAAAGATACATAAATATATCTATCTGTAGCATGTATGTATTACCTGTATATAATGTGCAGCTATTATATATTATCATAGCGTACAATTTACAACTTTAGTACTCACAATTCTTTTGTTGCCCAACCATATTACATTCACATTGAACTACACTTCGATTATCTCTGACGGCTTACCGCTCATAGTATACATTCCACAGAACATAACAGTAATAATATGTAGTAGCTGTTCGATGCTGAGTTAATATGGAAAATGAAAATCTATGTTCACTTGTAATTATACTACCGAGTACTAGGTAGGTTTGTACTTATTTGTATTGTATAATTATAGATATTAATAGGAGCTTATATATTTATTTTCTGTTTTAGTTATACTCTACGGTAGGGATGTATGGAGCTCCGTAACCATAACCGAAACTATCGAATATCCGAAATAAAAATTTATCCGAAACCGTAACTGATTCCGATAAAAATTCGGATTATTTCGGATGGAGGCAGAGTCTAAATAAAACACATTATGACTGGTTTAAGCTGACAGAGCCAATGCATTAGCCGCGTCGTTCTCATTTTAGACAATTTTTATTATTTAACTTTTTTTTACTGTGATTGTAATACATTAGAAACAAAGTCAAACTTTGTAAATACATTATATTTTATCCAAGTCGCAAATCATCTAATATCCGTAAAAGTAAAAGAAATTATCCGAAACAATCGGATAATCCAAAATAATTTCATATCCATATCCGGATCCGAAATTTTATATCCATAACATCCCTACTCATGGCACTGATATCGGACCCTCTTCGAAGACGTCGCCGGGAAGAAATCGCTCTACAGCGATTAAAGACCCGCTTTTGTAGTGTTGTGATATGTTAATATAAGCCCACACGATGAACAACTATGCCATTCATGTTGTGCATTATTGTAAATGAACGGTCATTTGAAAACCTTCGCATTTTACTCTCGTCTCCGTTCACCAATAACAGAGTACTGTCGTAGTCCTTTACTTTTTAGTTTAGTTAGTTTTAGTAGTTTATTACGATAAAGAGAAGCCTATCTACCTATCTGTTTAATAGACATAGATAAAATTGACTCACAATTGACCAACCGTGATGCTACAAATCTGACCCAATCGGGCACGGCACCCCGATCCACTCGTACGGCAACCAAATCCGTCGACCTGTTCGTTAAATTTATGAAAAGGATATTAAATAAAACATTTTACATGTCTAGCAATTAATAAAAATTACCTGCGTCATAATATTTAACTTACATAATTAATTTTGTAATTAATTGATCAACTTAATTAAAATCCAAATAAATTATGCTTCATTACAATTACGGTGATTGCTTTGAATTAATTAATTTTATTCTAGATAATAAGTGTGGATAATTTGACAGTAGGTATTAGGTACATGTAACATTGGAACAATAAACATGTTGATATGTATTTAATTAAAATGCTAATTTCCTAAAGCTGGTACGCCGTTATACAATCAAATGTCATATTTTGTATTTGATATATAGAAAAAACATTATCGATCAGTTTGTGAAAAGCATTAACGTGTTTCAGTTACAAAATACGAGGAGAAAGTTAAAAAGCGCATTCTTCTTGGCCGGCGATGAGTCGATGATGCCTTTGATGTTACACGAGTGGTTATCCATGGTCGTCGGTGACCACTTCCTATCAGTTCGCCCGTCTGCTAGCTTGTTGGCATTAAGTCTGCATGTTAGTCCGTTCACAAAATAAAATGCATCAATGTACAGCAGAATAGTAAACGAAACAGCAATTCGGTATAGAAATCGGCTATTACCTAAAATACACCATAAACATAAGAAACAAAAAAACTTAGAAGGTTGTACCTTACAAATTACGAACGTCTACGAAGTCATTCGTTTCATTATATTTTTAGTAAGCACCTCTAAAATAAATTATTGTTACTGACAATGATAATAAAACGTAAATAGACAATGTCCGGCCGACCATAATTTGGCTAGGGCGCGTTTAATACCGCTGAGCTGATCGCTGGCCAATAAATAGCAGGTTCACTTAACCATTATGTGGTAACCAAACAAATCGAAACAAAACTTCCGTAACTATCTACTTAATAACAACTCTTGACTGATAAAACACAGCGTGAACTTATCTGGTCGGGACGGGTATCTGTTTTGTTTTGTCTGTTGTAACTGGTCACGGTTAAACCGCCTGACATTTTGCACGGGAGTTCCCTGTTACGTTGTCGTGGAGTAATTTAACAATTCGTGTGATCCCTGACATAATATATCGCCAAGTGGAAAATCACATCGAGCGTGACTAGTACTATTGTAATCACATTATGTCTGGATATCATACAATTATTTGATTTTAGAAACGTCTCCTCACTCAAATGTTTTGTTATTTATTGTTTTTTTTTGTATGTGCATCACGCAAAGGTGATTGAACGTATTGGGTAACGGATTTTGTTAAAAAGACAATAGTCAATGAAAAAAATGCTCTATCGATAACAACCATCACAATCGGTTGGGTTGTACCGAAGTCATAAATTGTATAACATCGCGGCGTCGTTCGCTTCTCTCATTGTATAGACGCTGATAAAATGTAACATTTAAATTGTACATCCTACATTAATAATATGTTAATTCAAACAGGTTCAAATTATATGGATGTGAAATGTTAAGCTCACTCAATGTCAACATAAGCAATGCATGGCTCGATGTATCCTAAAAACCCAGCGTTTACATATTTCCACTTGTGATAAATTACGACATTCAAATAATAAGCCGGCGCCCGATTGGATCACAGGCTCTCTGTGAAAAAGAGTTTCATGCCGTTTTTACCAATACATATCCAACATGATATTACACGAGTCAGATTTAGATGTAGGTAGTAATCATGAAAATTTAACAGAACGCCTGACAAAATCTTGTAGCAATTGTTTCGGGTGCAGTTAAAAATTCTAATTTCAAGAATAGTGCTCCTGACGAGAAGGGGCGCGGGTTACTAGTACAGTAGTAAAAATATGTTATTTTATTTATTTGTTATATATATGTATTTCTTAAAAGAAGAAGAAGAACCGAATGGAACGTTAATCTGATGCCATTGTAGGTGTCAAAACAATACAAAGCTACTTTCTTTCTAATATTTTTTTCTCAATACAAAAACATGGTTGTAGCCTAATGACTGTCTCAATTCCACACTTTCAAGGAAAACATCCAAACCCGATGGCTTGTAACAGAAGACCAGTAAAGCACGCGGTAATTCTGGAACCTGACAAATTTAACCAATTCCGCGACAAAGTAGTGTGTCTAATCGTTTACTATAGGCATATTTTCCCAAGTATACCCCAACTGATTTACTAATTAATATTATAATAATTGCAGAGTAGAATACGTTGTGTGTTTGATCTGTGAAAATACAGAATTGCAATAAATTCTGCTAAGAAAGTTTCGATAATGTTATGCGAGTTCGCCCGAATGAAACTTGAAAAGAATAATTCAAGCTATTTAGATATTTTATTATATTTGTACAGTGACATGTCTGCCTATTGTTTAAATATGGTCGGAATTAGTTCACATTCTACGTCACCTAATTAAGTAGGTATTATGTGCAAATCGCTGATTTCACATAACGCCGTATCTAACTATACAAAAGGTCGTAAAGTGGTAATTACTAAGAACAGCAAAATTCATTTCTCGCCGTCCTTCTTGTATGAGTGAGATAAATGTATAAAGCGAACGACTACAACACATCTAGCATCTCTTTCGAGACCCAGACCTAAGAATAAATAAATGTAGAATGGAATTTGCACACCAGAACTTTCAAGGTCTCAATAATAGCTTTCACGTTAATCGAGAAGCTGATACCATGGGACCCATTTCGGAGTACTCAAAGTAATAAAGCCAAAAAAAACTGAATACTCAGAGAATCTACGAAATGCCAGCCTACAAATTTTCGTAGTTTTGCGTGAAGAAACAGTAGCACAAAACTTTGACTAGTAAACTTGTCCCCTAAAGACAAATAATTTCTGAAATCTATTGTAACTATGTTATATTTAGTAAAATAACCTATTCTACTTACGTTATATTCAGTTTAGTTACATTGGTTTATAAAGATAATATTATTACAAAATTTTGTGAATCTTCGATGCAGACAGTCGCTTACATTAAATTTTATAATACTAAGACTAGATGGTTGGTTATAAGTGTGTAAACATGTCAACTATGTGCCTCATATACGAGGTCAATAGTTAGTTTTTGTAGCTATTAAAACAGGGAGATTGGGAAAAGGGCATCAAAGCCTTGAGCGACAATTGGCCGGCAATCTATATATACACATATCACACATTCATCAATACCCCGACTCCAAGCACCCACTAATGCACAGAAAACAGTACGCTTGATACAGACCGAAGAATTGGCCGGCACCTCGGCCGCTAGGTCGAACCGAATCTAACACTCAAGGCTAAACATCTAACAGTTACAGAGCAAAAGGTAAGGAAGTAACTTGATGCGTGTCATAAAATAATAATTATATGGGGCAATACCAATGTGGGTGGGTTATTCAGTAATTATTTTGCTATAATTTTATCCTCATATCTTCCTGTTTTTAAGCAACGACAAGCATTTCAATAATATTTGGCTTCCAGCCAATGGATATTTTAAATTAACAATTAAAATTGATAAAGCTTTCTTAATGTCAGTACTGCCAAAACACATAGGTAAAGAAGCTTGATACGAGAACTGCCGTTGCATCTACATAAAAATCTTCATTAAACCGATTTAAATAGCATATAAATTGAGTGCGTCCTTTTTTCGCCTTTTATTGGGTACTGCAACACCATATCTTTTCTGTCTTTTAATACCTTTACTTAATGTTTCGCTTCTCCATGTTGTAACACTTACGTTCAGTTACCGTATTTTGTTGTACGGCGAAACAAACGTTTCTCCCTTTCTATAATTATCCGATAATATGTAAAACCTATTTAAAAGCTGCAATCATGAGAACTCTAAGGCTGTCATGAGGAAAGTAGAAAGTATACATAAAAAAAAATAGGTTCTAATTTTGACGGTATACGAACTAAGGCTTCACTTCTATTTTTATCTATTCTTGCGCTCAGACTACAAACAGTGACCGCGTGCCACGCCACCTGCCATTTAGTTATAATATGATAGTCAATGATAAAAATACATATCATAGTCATATTCTTTACTTCTTTATACTAACAGCTAACGCGACTTCGGGTTTAATTAATACTAGTTTGGTATAATCTGTACTGACTTTTAAATAATATAAAAAAATTAAAATCATCATGATTCTAGTTAATTTATATAAACGTACATGAGTTTAACATTGAATGATTAGTGGGTGTCTGTATATTTACTCACCGATGCGTTATCGACAAGCCCTCAGCCGGAACACGACGCGTCGTTTGGCGGCTGACTCGAGCAGGAGGGTGGTAGCTAGCCAGGCAGGCTTCACGGAAAGATGATAACACCAGTAATAATATTAATCACTTAATAATAATACTGATATTATAGTCCTTACGCGAAGCCCTACCACCAAGCAGGCTGGCTTCTGTCGCCTCTTACGACACCCTGTTTTGCCAGCATGGGATTGGGGGGAGTATTCTAGGCCGCCCCAATACGGCCAGAAACCGTTTTGTTCTTAACCTGCCTGTACGGCAATAAGGCTTCTTTACCTGCTTTGCTTTTTCCATGTTAATTTTGCAGTATCAAAGATGTAATTACCAAATGGGGCCCTGGCCCAGCCTTGGCCAGCATCGCGTCAATGATGCTTCCTCATGCTGCTCATCTGCTCGTTCGTCTTTCGTCCACGTTGTCCTTTTCTAAAAACAGCATCCAGATTTTACTATGTAACTCCCAAAAACTAAACGAAATATTCCATCCCTTCTTGACTGACTGACTGACTTCTATGAGTCATTCATCCGTTGTAAACATGTTTACGATACTTATTATATAGATTAAATATGAAACTCTAAATGTTTTCGAATAGAAATCATAAAATTTGATATTTTATCATTCTAAAATTTTAAATTCGTAGACTCTGTCTACTTAAGGATTACCGCTTTTTCAGGACTAAGTCACAGATTACGATGAAATCATTCCATTACACAGATTAACATACAAGCATATTAATACCTCCAAGCACATTAATATTTATAATACGGTGTTGACAACATTATAAAATTTATGAATAATTCTGTTTTTACTTCGAGGATCGTAACCGTATGCGACGACTGACGCGCACTGCATTATCGATCACAGGAGCAAACAATTATAGGTGTACAGTTTAAAATATTCCATTTCATTTATTTATTAAGGATTTCAGACAACAATGTGGTATTTAGTTACAGATGGTTATAGGAGGTCACTCACCACCAAATTGAGTATTATGACGCATAGACTATAAAAATTATAATATATACCAGCATGACATATCGCAATTTCCATATTAAGTAAAATATCATCATGTAAGTATTTATTTTACCTACGACATGTTTATTCGTTTGTGCCACCTTGAATCGTCATTGTTTCGTATACATAATCTTGTTTTTTACCATCCATAGCAACACTGGTTGCAGACATCTCGTCGGTAACGAGTTATTAATAATTCGAATTTAAAAGAAAATAACATAAGGGTTGAAGTGGGTTACGTATGGAGCACTAAGAAAGGGGACCGGCAAATTTTGTATGCACGCTTGACTATTTTTAAGTTATGAATCTATATAGATGGTTATAAAGTACATCAAACCCCCCCGACCCCAGTTGACGACCCCGTAGCCCAGTTGGTTAGGACCCTGCCTGCCGAGCGTGGGATCCCGGGTTCGATTCCCGGCCGGCGTAGATATTTATGTGACAGATAAATGTTTGTTCTCGGATCATGGGTGTTTGTGATGTGATAATTGTGTATGTCCATGCCACCCGCAACACAGTGAATCCTAGTGCGGGGGTGTGAGTGTGTGAACGTTTAAAAAAAAACTTGATATATTGATCTATTATTTTATAAAAAAAATCAGTAAAATATCGGCTCCAAGTACTCTTTTTAAGTTGTTTTAAGTCTATATAATTTTTTCGGTTGAGGATTTTGCGTATTTGTAGAATCCAGGGTACCATTGAATGTGCCAAAGTCGAATATATAACCAAGCAACTTTTGTTCTGGTTAACGAAATCATATTCTGACGAAATCTCCACCTAGTGCCAAGATTTCTTTCAAACGACAACGACCTGTACCCGCGCAGCGTTATATATGCGCTCCAATATATGTTTTACACGTTATCACAGTGACATAAGGTGCCGAACTGCTTAGCAATGTGTCAAGGACCGCAAATGTTCACAACTCAGCTAAGGCTTGATGGTTTTCTGGCTCGAGAGGTGAAGCAAAATCATATTTATTAGCGGAAAATAAACGCGTGCGCGTAGTAAATTTATTTTTACTGGATACACAACAATAATTGATAATAAAACATCGTACGACACATAATTTTAATTTGGAGTGACTAATCTAATTACAATAGATGTGGACGGTGCGAATAAACCCGAAGTTGAAAATTTTATATGACTGAGACAATAGGGCAATGAACTCCAAAAACCACACGCATATCTTGAATAACTCTTACTTCATGAATAAAAGTTTATTTCGTTATAATAACATTTTACGTCATTACCTCCCAATATACATTATTTTGTAACTACTTTTTGAATGATTATAAATCGGAGAAGCAATGTGATAAATGATTAAACTGTATTTAATGGTCTAGAATTTTATATACATTTTTACGATTTTTTTATTGTATATGTTGTGCAAAGTTCATAATTTTATTTCAAAAATATTGATTTGTTGGTTCGAACTAATTTATTCAATAAATAGATATATATCCGTTTTGTAATGTTTCATTGCTCATGTACTTATAAAAAATAATGTTATGTTCCTAGTTGATATAAATAAATAATATACATCTACGTTCCGTGATGTGAAGGTGCCTCGATTTTAATAACACGTATTTCTCTATAGGTATGTATTATTACAAATATTAGATAAATTGTTTCTTGTGTTTTATATGCAAAATTTTGGAATTATTTAAACACGTACAGATAAAACCGTAAAAATACCTACTGAAAATAACCTGTCTAGGTAACATAAGCATGTTTTAATATGATATGCACTTCAAACCTCTTAATTTTATCTTCTTAGTTCTAAGTAAATTTAACAAGGATTTAGTATTATATTTAAACATACTACGAGTAGGATTTATACACTAGTTATTTTGTTCTATTTACTTGTCGTGTGTAAATATTATATAATGGAGTATAAGCATGGATCAATAATATCCCTGATTATAAGAAAATTTGAGTGGCATCAAAGATATAAAAAAAAAACATAATGAAATAATAACAAAAAAACTCATTTCGTTTGGTATTTCCTGCGCGTTCAACATTTTAAGGATTATGTTTTGAAACAGGACAGAGCAAGGTAGATTATTCCCTGCCGCCTCATATAGAAATTCAAGGTTGTTTCAAGATGAATGTGAACTTGTATCTATCTCTTTTACACGTACGCAATTTCAATAGGATTATTTCGCTTTGTGAAGTTGCCGCGAAAACTTCATCGCTAACGCGCAATACCGCGAAACGTTCCGACCATATTTTCTTCTATCTTCCTCCTTCATTTGGTCGCTGGTGTTTGTGCAGTGAACATTATATTTAGTAGTGCGTAGCACGTGCAGTGAAAATTACATTCTAATTTCGAGTTCTCTTTGAAATAACTATAACAATGGCAGACGCAGCAGTTGAAAATAAGTAAGTTTTTTAGTTAGTTTGACATTGTCAATTAGTTCGTAATTTAATAGTTTTGGCGGCTTCGCAAACATGATCAAAATGGCTACCTTTATTATGTTTTACGCGGTTTTATCATTGTAATGAAGTTTTCTGACATCGGTTAATCAATCCATAGGTCGTTTTAACTTTATTAGGGTCAGTATGTGTATTATTAGCTTTATGAAGGTTATTGATGTACTATAGATGCCGACAGGTTACACGCGGGAAAGTACTTGCCCCGCTTAGCGTATAATTACGTACTTAATATGTAAGAGGGGGTTAGTGCGTCGTGTTTTAATTGTTAGCGAATACGTGTCGCTTGTGTCGGAGTCGTTTTAAAGAGTCTAGATGTGATTTGTGAAGAGGAAATTGAAAGCACGCTGGCGGGCGCGGGCCGCTTGTTCAAGAATCAAGATGGCGCTGGCTGCGCGGCGTGCCGGCGCGGTAGCGTCACCAGCGCGCGCTCGTTTCAAATTCGCCGCGACTCGAAGTTTTGCAACTCGCATCGGCGTAGCGACGGTTACGTTATCGCGAGGGCCGCGTGTTGTCATTAGTTATTTTTAAAACTTCGCTTCTTGAGGCGATCTACTGGAGCGAGCAACGTATTCCATTCAGCGGTGCTGCTGGTCGATTTCCTCACAACATGCTTTCCCATATTCAACCTTACGCAACGACAACAGTTTGTTTTTGTTCCGCCTCAGTTCCTTTTCTATCGTCTCACTTGTACGCTGTAGTACCCACCTGCAGTTATTTCTAACTAGAACGCTGAGCACGCTCTTGTTTACCAACTACAATATATGATTTCATTCGTAGTGACTATGGCGTACGGTTCATTTTTTAAAATTACACATACAAACTACATGGGTACTGCACATTAGGTGGCGGTTATTCTTGATATATTACACGTGAACAGCATCGTCAGGTACTTAACCTATAACTGGAAGTAAGAGGATAAACAGTTGAAACTTGAGATTCAATGTTATGCTTTATGACGTCGGTTACCTACATAACAAGGATTTTCGTTGCAATCGCGTTAAAGGTTACATGCATAATTAATGTACGATGTAAATTAGCTGTTTACTTTACGGTTATGCTCTTTTGCAAACGTAGCAAAGTGAAATGTAACTTTTACTTCAAATAAAACAATTGTTATTTAATGAGGTCAATGAACCATTTCACTACCCAGTAGTTTTTGGTGGTTGTCGATAACAAATTAAAAGGTTATAGTAAACTGCTGAAATCGTATCGATGTTAATTTGTTTACAAATAAACAATATGTTTAGTAATTTTTTTTATGTGAATAGCGAATAAACGAGCAGACGAGTAATGGTAAGTGGTCACTGTCGCCCATGGACATGAGTAATACTAAAGGCGTCACTGATGCTTTGTTGGCCGAGAAAGAAAGAAGGTACTGGCTCTCAAACCCAGCCGGAACACGACAAGCCGTTTGGCGGCTGATTTAAGCAGAAAGGTGGTAGCTGGCCAGGCAGGCTTCACAAAAAGATAATAATATCAGAAACAATATTAATGACTCAATAATAATATTGATAATATAATCCTTATACGAAACCCTACCACCAAGCAAGCTGGCTTCTGTCGCCTCTTACGACACCCACCCTGATCTGCCTGCATGGGATTGGCTGGATTATTCTAGGCTGCCCCAATACGGCCAAATATACTTCAGAATTGACGAGACTTTTCTTGCTAAGTCACAATTTCATAACAGAAAAACTATAAAAATTGACTTTTGTGGTTTTAATTACAGGGAAACCACCGTAACCGAGGAAGTTACCTCAACTGAGGCGAAGGAATCGCCAGTGAAGAAGACTCCACCTAAGAAAGTCGCTGAGGCTCCAGAGACAAATGGCAAAGAAGAAAATGGCGATGGAGACGTTGATGCTGCAGAAGAAGATACTGCCGCGGAGAATGGAGACAGTAAAGATGAAGAAGAGAGCAATGACGCCAGTGAGAATGGGGATGCCACAGGTTAGTGCCATGATATCTTAAAGCCAATTTTAGATTAAAATTATTTAGATTTATTTAGATTAAGCTATCTCAAATACAGCTTATACATTCTGCAGCTATACAACAAAAGAAATTATAAAAATAAAATGGGATTCATTTCATTGAATTAATGTTTTAGATACTTAGGATATTTCTAATACACATTTGTTAAATTTGTTTTATAATTTTGCAAATATTACAAAGATCCACATAATATTTACAAGTATTTTCTGGTTATTATTTCAGAAAAGTCAGCTGTGAAGAGGAAATCAGCTGCAGCAGATAATGGTGATGTTGAGGAAAAGACAGCTGAGAAAAAGGCCAAGGTAGCGGACGAGGCACCAGCGGAGGCTGAAGAGGCTGCAGCCTAGACCTCTTCACTATCAGCTTGGTTTACTGCAATGCATCCACGTTCATTAGGGTTCAACTCCCCAAAACATATCCCATTTTTATATACACTTTTCAATACTGCCAAAACCATAGTTTTTATATGACAATATTACAATTTTGTACGAGTTGGGCTCTATTGGGACCTCTAAATTTAGGTTTATAATACATTATGTATTCAACTTACCTGAGAAGTACCTGTAAAGTGTAAATTTAATTAACTGTCAGTCACATCTGAGATGTGCATCGCAGTGAACTGATCACATGCAAATCGGATTTGGTGTTACATGCTGTCTATAGTGTATCGGTGTCTTTTTCAGCAGACTTGTAGATGGATTATCGAATTGGTGTAACATGTATCGGTTTCCAAGAATTCCGCCAGTAGAGTACTGCCAAAGTAATTCACCCAGGTGAAAATCGATTCATGATCCGTTCTGTGAACGACGCGATTTATGTAACAACTTCCAAATACAAGAATTTTTAGGTAAACTAAGATTAATTAAAGTGTTTAGATAATTATTTCAGTTGTAAATTAAAATTTAAGTTAGCATTAAATGTCGCACATTTATATATTTCATAGGCATTATTACTTAACCATTTAAACATTCCTTTGACTTTACGAATTGCATTGTGAACGCGCAACACTTCTGGAGTAGGTAAACGCTTCTAGATATAATTATACTACTGCGTTTGTTCTCACAGAGAGGGTTCACTTTGTAACACTTATTTTAAGATTGAAATTTAAAGTTCAAAGTTGACAAATAAGGTGATAGTTCATATTGACATACTAATTCTGCGTGTGCTATTTTGTAATTCTATGGGACTTCTATTTTTCTTATCCATTTTTTTTCTAATTTATTTTCCTTATTTAAATGTGATACATTACAAACGTCGATTGTAAGAAAATCCCCGTGGATCCGAATCTTCATTATGAAACGTAATACTTGTGTTCTGAGTGAGGGATGATTATAAGATTTTGACTAACTTTTTCTAATTACTTGACTCTTAACTTTTTCAAATTGATTCGAAAAGTACTTTATTAGTATTAGTGTTTAGTAGTATGTACAGTTTAACACTACTCAACTGTGGAGTTGTGTTTGTAAAACGTTTTTGGCAATAAAATAGTCCAAACACTATTGTTTTTGTACTTTATTCACTTCGGGCGCATTATACATTTCCTATCGTTTACCTTTTTCAATTCATGTTTTCCAATCCTTCAGTTGTAAAAATACTTTGAACTTACTCGTATACCTATCGTTAGCTATGAGTACGTACATCAAAGTCGGTGGATGTTTCCAGAATATACATCATTAATAATTGCCTGTTGGGTTGTTCGGGTACTCGCGACGGTAATACGTTAATTTGATGTGAACTAGGGTGGGCCAAGGCCGCACGTCACCTAGGTTACGAGACGGTACACAGCACGTGTGGTGAGTCGCTGTCGCCAGAACGTCGGCGTGCTTTGAATCGATGGTTGCTGAACGATAAACGCTGAAATATTCAGAGTTCACTGATAAAGATATGAGGTTCCTACTCTACGTTCAGTTCGTATTGTCGCTGACGCGCTTATCGATTACTCAAACGAACCAAAATATCAACATTTGTGAGTATAAAGGTAGAAGTACCTATTGTAAAATATGTGACAGATTTTTCTCAATAATTTTTCCTTTTTAGTATTGGTAAACGAGGAGAATAATGCTTTGGCTGAAAGGTCCTTTGAAGTGGCGAAGGAGTATGTGAGACGAAATCCTTACTTGGGGCTTGCCGTGGACCCTGTCGTGGTTGTAGGAAATCGTACTGATGCGAAAGCGTTTCTTGAAAATGGTAATTTCAATCAGAACAGAATATAAACGTGGTGACAGGTCTAATTCACTTTATACTGAACTTATCTATTGATCTGGCATTTATAGTTGGTGACATAGTTCTTATGTGTTCTTTGTATGACCACGGAGTATGTTTTCATTTAAATGTTTGTAATAGAGGCACCATGGTAAATAATTGAACAGTTATTTATCTGACAGTTTTATAATAATTTTCTGTAGCATTTATTAACTATATAATTACGTTTCAGTTTGTAGAAAGTACAATGACATGGTAACAGCTAAGAAAACTCCACACGTTGTACTCGATTTTACAATGACCGGAGTCGGTTCCGAAACCATAAAGTCATTTACAGCAGCATTGGCCCTGCCGACTATTTCTGGGTCATTCGGCCAAGCGGGCGACTTACGCCAATGGCGCTCTCTCAGTGCCAACGAAACGAAGTTCCTTCTGCAAGTCATGCCTCCTGCCGATATTCTCCCGGAGGCTATCAGAGCGATCGTCACTAAACAGGACATCACCAATGCAGCGATTATTTTCGACGAACACTTCGGTCGGTAACGCTAATGACACGCTTAAATAACAATTAGTGAGTGTTTGCAAATTATTTACGTTATTTATAACTCGCTTTGCAGTAATGGATCACAAGTATAAGTCACTGCTGCAAAATATTCCTACGCGTCATGTAATAACGCCCGTGAAGAGTTACAGTAAAGACGAAATTAAAATGCAACTGAGGAGTCTCAGGGAACTGGATATAGTAAACTTTTTCATCGTCGGTAATTTAAGGACCATAAAGAATGTGTTGGATGCCGCCGATGAAAATCAATATTTTGGCAGAAAAACCGCTTGGTTCGCATTGTCTTTAGATAAGGGAGATATAAGTTGCGGTTGCAAAGACGCCACCATCGTCTATATGAGACCGACGCCCGATGCGAAGAGCAGAGATCGTCTGGGAAAAATTAAAACAACTTATAGCATGAACGGGGAACCAGAAATCACATCGGCTTTTTACTTCGACCTATCATTGAGGACGTTCTTAGCCATAAAGTAATTAATTACCTCTATTAGTGGCTCTCGTGCACGTATTTATAATGTTCTAATACGCCACCTCGTAATTTAGATCATCTAATTATAACCCGGTTTATTCCGTGAATGTTGCGCTATATGAATTTCCAGATTGCTGCTGGATTCTGGCAAGTGGCCAACAGACATGAAGTATATCACTTGCGATGATTATGACGGTAAGAATACCCCCAACAGGACTTTGGACCTTAAAACTGCGTTTCAAGCGGTGAGTTCTACGATGATTCGTAAAATACAATACGCGATTACTCATCACTCAACAGGTAGCTTTAAGACTTGCCAAAACCTGTAGAATGTATTTTAAATTTAGGTATTCTGGTACAATTCCATTGAAACCGTTATGCGTCATCGAATGGATATTAATATTATGCTAAGATTTTACTTTTAAAATATAATAAATATGTTTATCATAAGAAATATACGGGTGTACATAGGTGAAAGAAACTCCTACTTACGCTCCGTTCTACATCCCTGAGGACGATCCAATGAATGGAAGGAGTTATATGGAGTTCAGTACAGACGTAGCAGCAGTTACTGTAAAAGACGGAGCTTCCATCGGCAGCCGTTTGTTGGGGTCTTGGAAAGCTGGTTTATCCAATCCTTTATCATTGACCGACCCCGATAACATGAGCGACTACTCGGCGCAGCTTGTGTACCGAATCGTTACGGTCGAGGTGGGTAAATGAACTCTGTTATTGTTTAAAATCTGATAAAAATTCCTCTATGCCACTTGAGTAAACAATTCAGCCAATATGAACTCTTAATCGCTACAATTTCTTTAAATTACTGAGTTATATTAATTTTTATTACATTTTATGTTAATGTTTCTGTTGAAATATCCGATGAATGTTTTGCAGCAACAACCTTTCATTATAAGAGACGATGAGGCACCCAAAGGCTTCAAAGGTTACTGTATCGATCTCATAGAAGAAATACGTCAAATAGTTAAGTTTGATTACGAAATATCGCTGACTCCCGACGGGAATTTTGGTACTATGGACGAAAATGGGAATTGGAACGGCATTATTAAGGAGCTCATTGATAAAAAAGCGGATATAGGTTTGACTTCGTTATCTGTGATGGCCGAGAGAGAAAACGTCATCGATTTCACAGTGCCGTACTATGACTTGGTCGGAATCACAATATTAATGAAACTGCCAAGGACGCCAACATCTTTATTCAAATTTTTAACGGTCTTAGAGAATGACGTTTGGTTATCTATCTTAGCGGCATACTTTTTTACGAGGTACGTAATTAAATATGTGTTCTCCATTAAATCTTTGTGTATTTCACTAGCACTGACTAGTAGTTTGACGATCGACGAACATGTGATTCTCGAATGTCACAGACAAAAGTCACTGATTATGCAAAATTAAACTCTTGCTTATTAAATTAAATAACCTATAATTAAGATTTTAGCGTTTTTGTTTTTGTGCTTCGAGATGGGATATTATGTTGATGAACATTTATTTTGCCACTATAAAATTTAAAAAGTCAAGTGAAACAAATTAATAAATTTATCAATTTAAAGATTTTAACCATCCTGGACATAATTTTAGCGCTGGTAACCCAGACGTTTTATAAAGTTTCAATCAGCACGCGTTTCATTTGAATATCTCAATCGGATTGACCAATACTCGATACAAATTAACCTCGGATACTTACGATCCAAAATTATCCCACGGAAAACTGGGTCGATGATGGTAAAGCTCTCCAATTTTAGATTTTAATTTGTCTCAGGGGATTTGACTCTTGAATTTTGATGCTTTAAATATAAGATATTGCCGTACACGTTTTAATTTTACGGTTATTTTCAGGCTTAAGAATCAATAATAATATAATAATGGGAGAGCGCGATTTTGTGAGTTTGTGTATATATAAAAAGTAATTTTCGTGGCCACAGCATTTATTTGAAAAATTCTTTTACCAATTGAAAGGTTACATTATTCGGGATGGACATAGGCAATAAAAAGGTACATTATCAAGTGTACGTATATAATTAATAATTAATGAACCAGAACGAAATTGCAGCGGGTTGCTAAGACCATATAAAGTAGGCACTTAGAGGGCACTAAAAAGCATTTAAGGTAAACTTAGGTACGACTTCTGTTTTTTTAGTAAAATTTTTAATTGTATACCCCGTCACAATAAATCTGGCTTATTCGATTACAATTTAATAATCAGTTCTGGATGAGACCAATGAAAATATTTCAGTAGTATTAATATTTAGATTCATATGGAAAAGTTGTTTTAATATTTTTTTTTGTCTGATTAACTGATTAATACGATAGTGTTCTTGTTCTAAAAAAACGCGCATTGTTGTAACTACGTCATCACTACAATTTATACTGTCCCACTGCTGGACCCGGGTCTGGTCTCACAATGCAGAACTCTACAATGAATATACAATACAATACTTTTTATTGCACACCAGAATGGGACACAAAAACATTAGTAAATATTCAATAACATTTAGTGTAAGCAAGAGGCGGTCTTATCGTTAGTAGCGATCTCTTCAGACGCTTTGAAAGACGAAAAAGGACAGGGGTGCACTATTATATACATATACATACATAACTGTATTTTTATAAATAAATATAACAATATATCAAAAAAAAATATTCCAGTAGATGATTGATAGAAAATTCAAAATAATTTATAATGATAAAAATAATGTTAACGAATATGATGCTTGAAACATGGAAGGAATTTGGAAAGTCGAATAATTTGCAGGGACTTCTATAGGTCAGTAGTTAATACGGTGAATGATTAATCATAAAACTAGTGGACATTGGATTTACTGATATTTTATATAGCCTATCATCTGCACAACCGTGTGTTCTCACTACATACCAATTATCATAAAGATCGGTCAAGCCGTTCTTGAGTTATAACGGGACATGCGGAGAACCTCAACAGTTTTATATACAAAAATAGATATAGATGAAGTAGTATGTGGAGGAGTCGAAAGGGCAAAATTGTTAGTAGATCTAGGGTCATGGGATATATACAAGAAATGAAAGTGCTCTTTAAGATGCAAAGGACTAAATACATAGGTCACATTAAAAGTTTCCGGAATTGGCCACTGACATAAACAATATTTAAAAAGTTATATCTACATTTAAAAATGGAAATCTTTAGCCGTAGAATACAAGTTGTTTCATCAGATCGTCAACTGTTTTCACAGTGTGGCGTCGTTTGACAAATTGCGTGATTACATTAATATGGATTTAACTCGGGAAAATTTTCGTTGCATGATTTTTTACGATTTTAAGTGTAATTTGACAGCTCAACAGAGCCTCGTTCGGCTTCAGTCTGCTTTTGGCCAAAAAGCACCATGCAAGACAACTATTTATAGCTGGTTTACAGAATTTAAACGCGGTCGTGTCAATTTCCATGATGAAATTCGTGAAGGTCACCCGTGCACCGCTGTGAACCACAAATCATTAATGCTGTGCGCCGTATGATCGAAACAGACAGGCATGAGATCCGGACATTTTGGACATAGGAATGAATCAAATACAAATCGATGGATCCCACACAATTTGACTGATGCTCAAAATACGGACCGCATCACTTGGTACCATGCTATGGTTGCCAGATACAACGAAGGGGCTTCAAATTTGGTGTGGGACATAATAATAGGTGACGAAACATGGATTTATGGCTACGATCCCAGAACAAAGCAGTAATCTAGCGTATGGGTCTTTCGAGATGAGCCGAAACCAACCAAATTGGCACGCGTGAAAAGTGCCTCGAAGCGGATGATTGCTTCTTTTTTTAATAAAACTGGACACGTGGCGACTGTTGCTTTAGAAAATCGTCGTGTCGTGAATAGAGACTGGTACACGACCATTTGTTTACCGGAAATTAGTGACAAACTCCGTGAAAATGACGGTAAGCGCCCTATCATCTTGCACCACGATAATGCAAGTTCCCACACGGCCAGACAGACAAATGAATTTTTGAAGGCGAAAAAACGTACAACTTATGAGTCATCCAGCATACACTCCTGACCTGGCACCGTGTGACTTTTTTCTGTTCCCAAAAATCAAAAACCAATTACGCGATCAACGGTTTTCATCACCAGAAGAGGCTGTCGATGACTATGATAAACATGTATCTAATGTCGCCATGGAGGAGTGGCACAATTTTTTTCAAAATTGCTTCAATCGGATGAAAAAGTGCATTGACGCAAAGGGAGAATATTTTGAGAAACAATAAATTCATTTCTGACCATTAATAGTATTTTTTATTATTGATTCCGGGAAATTTTAGTGCACCCCACCTAGTATATTATAAAGTAGAAAGACTGATTAGGATTGAGCTTAGAACGAAATTCAGAGACATGATCATATTTGCGAAGTCCAAATATACACCGTATACAAATATTTTAAAGTCGAGCGAGATAGTAAATGTCAGCATCGTCAAATACTGGAAAGACAATTGATTGAAGTAGGGAATTTTTTGTTGGTATGGGTCGAGGGTTGTCGAGTCTACGTAGTAAGCCAAGTCGTGAAAATAGTATTTTTGTAATACTGTTTATTTGATATACCCAAAGGTAATAATAAAAGGAATCTGGATGCTGTCAAAAATATGTTGGCTACATCTGCTTTTCTTATTTGAGTTTATGTATTTAAGTCTGTGTGTTCTACTCGTACTTATGCAATTAGTATTCGTTCGAAATCAAATCAATTGAAACGGTTGGAAACTAAAATATCGGTTTGAGGTATAAATTAAAAGAATTATAATAAATGTACAGATGCAATACAATGATATCGTTACGTGTCAGGATACGTGGGTTCAAAAAAAGTCAAAGTTGTTCTGCAGAGTTGATATACAGTCGCAGGCGCACTCGTTGATCGTAAATATTTTGCTTTCGTATTCGAGGTCTATATGTCTTGTGGATACGTTATGGGATTTCCTACGCGGCGACACCCTACTCGAGAGGGCGCGGCCCACGCGTGGAGATTACGGGACTCGAGGTAACACTCGAGGGGTCAACAGCCCCTCGGTGACGTAACCACCGCTGTTGAGTGACTCTTCCCGCTATTTATACAGATTTCAGGCCTTCCGGAACATGCTATGCCTTTCGCGTCAATATACTCTGAAAACAATAGATGATACATGACGCAGGAAATAAATCAAACCCGTACGCGATATTCGCCCTTTACGCTAGACATAAGGGCGAGATTCGCTTAATATGCTCGAGGTAGCTCTTATCAGTACATAGTTTTTTTCCCGCTATTGTTTTCCGTCAAAACTTGGTAAAATATTTAATGCAATACGTAAATTCTAAACCATGTTAGGTTATAAAGGTGGTTTACATTGTTTTGTGTGTTACGTTGTTAACCGATCAGTATTAATTGTCATCGGTCGCTTTTTTATAATGATTTATTACGGTCCTTTAGAACGTTAACAGACTACAAAATGCCATAGACTAAAGCTCCTTAATACAATGTCGAATTGTCCTATGTTTTCGATTGGTCATTTCTATGTATTTTATGCCTTCGATCAAGAAATACTTTCAGATGTTTGAAGATGTCCGATTTAAATGTAGTATCTATAAAAGTTTGAAACGGGTCCTACCTAGAATACTATTATTCTTGTTTAATAAAAAAATGTACAGAATATTCTTCATAAAATCTACTGTTCCTGTGCCCGATTGCTTTTTTTATGTTAAAAGCCGACAAATGAGCAGACGAGCCACCTGATGGTAAGTGGTCACCGTCGCCCATGGACATCAACAAGACCAAAGGTATCACTGATGCGTTATCGGCCAGGAAGTGAGAAGAAGGTAAGAAAGAATGTAGTGGCTCTCAAGCCCTCAGTCGGAACACGACGAGTCGTTTGGCGGCTGACTCAAGCAGGAGGATGGTAGCTAGCCAGGCAGGCTTCACGGAAAGATAATAATACCAGTAATAATATTAATTATTTAATTATTATACTGATAATATAATCCTTACGCGAAGCCTAATACAACCTCTACTACCACCAAGCAGGGTGGCGTCTGTCGCCTGTTACGACACCCTTTTCTGCCAGCATGGGATTGGGTGGAGTATTCTAGGCCGCCCCAATACGGCCATCTATTATTATAACGTAAAACTGTCATTACATTCGAAAGATACTGAAATATTGTAATTTGTTTTTGACGCCGTTGTAATGTAAATCATGTCGCTTCTTCCCACGCTGACATAGGTTCTTGTTTCATTATTCAGCAATAAAAAAAATAAAACCTACATTTTCTATTAAAAATATATCCAGTCTTACATGATTTTGAGTAAAGAATTACATTTATATATTTGTTACCAATATCTGGAAAGGACGGGCCGTTCTTATCACCGATATTTTACAATAGTTTTTATTATTATCATGTTCAGACATGTGGATAGATAAATTTTACAGAAACAAAGATTAAAAGCAAAAAGCCTTTTGAACCTGTCAACATTTCAATACAATTTTATGATGTCTAGATATCACCTCAATGTATTTACAGCCTCTTGATGTGGGTGTTCGATAAATGGAGCCCCTACAGCTACCAGAATAACAGAGAGAAATATAAAGACGACGAGGAGAAGAGGGAGTTTACGCTAAAGGAGTGCCTCTGGTTCTGTATGACGTCACTCACCCCGCAGGGAGGGGGGGAGGCTCCGAAGAATCTGTCGGGCAGGCTGCTCGCTGCGACGTGGTGGTTGTTTGGGTAAAAAATTTCTTTTATTATCTTCTTCACAATAAAAGTATTAACTTGCAGTTGCGCATCTATTCTGTAACATAAAATTTTGTTTTTTATATTACTAGATACAGTTCAATATAGCTAATGTTTATCTTAGTTTAACGATCTAACGAGGCAATGTCCGCCAGAATTCTTGGAAATTATCCCACGGACAGCAATCTATATAGGAATTATTAATTAATACGCTTCTTATTTTATAAATTTTTACTTTATATGTGTTATAAGTTTCATTTTCATCGCTTTATAATGTACACTTTGAATTATATATACTTGAATGTAATTAATTATACTGATAACCCGCGAACGATTCGCTTCAGAAAACCTACGCTTTACGTTTAGAAATAGCACCCGCATTGTTTTAGGAATGGGTCTCTTTATTTCATGAATTAGAAACATATTAATTTATCGCTCCAGCCAGGCAGTCAACATTTAATGCTTACTTAATAGAATGTCCGTATTTATATTTATTTCGTATTCCGCGGGATCAGATCCATTCACAGGATAAAAAGTATTCTTCTTATAACACTTAATATAAGATACTATTTATTGTGTTAAGTATAATCATAATCTCTTTAGTGGTTTCGGTGTGGTCAGACAAGCGAGAAAATTCCAAAAAATTTGTTTAGATTTCTACTACTATCGATAACAAAGCTTACCTTTTTTAATGTAAATAGCCGACAAACGACCAGACGAGCCACCTGATGGTAAGTGGTCACCGTCGCCCATGGATATCAGCAAGACCAAAGGTATCACAGATGCGTTATCGGCCAGGAAATGAGAAGAAGGTAAGAAAGCAAGTACTGGCTCTCAAGCCCCCAGCCGGAACACGGCGAGTCGTTTGGCGGCTGACTCAAGCAGGAGGGTGGTAGCTAGCCAGGCAAGCTTCACGGAGAGATAATAATACCAGTAATAATATTAATGACTTAAAAATGTTAGTGATAATATAATCCATATGAGAAGCCCTACCACCAAGCAATAACAAATCTATGCATATAATAAATTCTGATTGTATTCTGTACAATAAGGATATATGATAAAAACTACTATCAGGGGCCTTTATTAACGCAATGCAACCTTTGGGTTGTTTTGACAATAGTTGTTAGAATTTTTTACCGGATTTCGTTACGATTTTCACTAATGTAATGCAGTAAGCGTCACTTAATATTTAAAGTTCGTTTCATTGCAATCTGTCCATAAATAAAAAAATTAGAAACTCATACATGTATTTCTAATTAACATAACGAGAAAAACCCAGCTTTTTCTAAATTCAAAATCATTTAGGTACTCTGTAAATACACTTATGAACGTTATTTTTTGCTTCTACCACCGTTTCGAAAAGGTGCTTTAACAATGTGGAGAAGAAACGGCGAAAGAAACTCCTCAGAACATCTTTTAAACAACACATGGTAATTACAAAAGTTTAAACCTGTACGGTACTGCTTCCGACACTATTATTTCCAGGCGTCCTTGTCTTTAATATATTCATGTATACTGTAATATCCTTTGCCTATAATCTATATTTTAATGCGTTGATTAAAAGTTCCAATGGGCAACTCACGCATCAACTTAGGAATGTTATTGTAAAAACTAACTCTAGTTCTTACAATTATACTTGTAAGACTAGTTCTAAGCCTAAGATAGTTTTTCCGAAGCGAAGCGAGGGCATTTGCTAATTCTAAATATATTTACATTGCACCACGTTACTATTTCATTAACACTATATCTTTTATATGTACAATTACAGTATTAAATTTGCAAATATACTATTTACTACTTCGTCTTTTATATTCCGGTTTTGATAAATAGTTCTGGAAAACGATAGGGGCATAAATACAGGCCATTCTTGCTACGCGATAACAATATTAACTGTATATTTCACTGTTACACATTTTGGATCATTTAGAATTTATAAATGTAATTTTAAAAATTTCGATTCCCAATTTTCAGTAGTACCAAATTACTGATAAACTCATTAACTTCACAGATTTATCATCATAGCTTCGTATACAGCGAACTTGGCCGCTTTCTTGACAGTCTCCCGGTTGGACACTCCGATAGAGTCTCTGGATGACTTGTCCAAACAGTATAAAATACAGTATGCGCCGTTGAATGGCTCGTCTGCTATGACGTACTTTGAAAGAATGGCGCATATCGAAGTTAGATTTTATGAGTGAGTATGATTGATTTTTATCGGCATCGAAGCAAAGCGTCTTTTTATATGCTTTAATGTATGTATTAGTTTGATCTACATGAACGTGGACACTTAAAAAAATTTCACTAAACTAAAAATTTAGTTCCGTTGTTAATGTTTTTATGTTAAATCTCTGTAAGGAAACTCCATCAGCGTCCACATAAAGTTTTATTCACCTAAATAGATTTTCGAATCCTCTCCAGTTTATAACAGACATGTCTGGTGCAGCCTGCTTCAAAATCGTACATTGCGCATTTCGCACTGTATCCCTTTGGGCTGATTTCTTATTTTAGGGAATAAAAAGAAGTGACATAGTACCAAATCATGGCTATATATAGAAAGGTGACCCAATACTGTAACCTAATGAAGTACTAGAAAGTATCTTGCTGTGAGAGCCGAGTGCGCGGGGTCAATGTCATGCAGTAGCGAGGCAGTAGCCCTCGGCGTAAAGTATTTGATTCCTTTTTGATGGTACATAGCAGCGAACACCTTTGGCATGCATTCGACAGGGTACCATCAAGATAACTTGTCAGATTAAAAGAAAAACTAGCCATTACAATCTTATCAGCGCATCTCGATCACTTCGCGTAGGTTCATTTTAAACAGCCAATCTGTCGACCGATACGTCAGTTTTGGATCGTATTGGTAAATCCAAGATTTGTCACTTTTAACAATGTTGTAATCACACCGAGACGAGCGTGGTTCAAATTTTGCAAACTTGTTCATTACGCTTAATTTTTCTACAGGTACCAGTGCTCCTCATGTACTTCTAGTAGGTTTTTTATCCACAAGTGCCACTTGAGGCTTATCCAACAACTCGTCCGGTTTTAGGCGACGTATATAATGATTAAAAATCAGTGCGCGAAAACATTTTCAGCGAATTTTTCAATGCAGCATATCATTTAAATTTAAGTCATAAAACTAACAGCTGGCCAGTGTTAAGATATTTCATTTATGTATAAGTACATAAAATAGTTTTCGCAAATTATTTCTCACAGTTACTTTTTCAATTCTAAGAACACGGTGAAGTGATGCGTAGGTCAATATCAATTTACAGAGATTGAGGAGCACGCGTCACAGTAGCGCCGACTGACGGTCGCCTTCAATCACGCATGAGTACTTGTGTGCGTATACTGCTGGTTACCGGGCTCGTTTTTCCAGAACTTTCTTATTCTTTCTTTCTTTCTTGACCGATAGACCTCGGAGCGATATGTCAATTTAATCTATAGAAATATGTGTTTCTAATTGTTTATTGCAACAAATACAGTTACGGCTGCTATTATATTATCCTTCAACCAGCAGTAAGGGACAGGTTTCGTAGGTTATTGATGACGGTCTTATAAAATCTAGTGCTATATTCAAATCAAAGTGAGCAATTAATTAATAATATGTAATTCCAACTGTTAATCTTGAGGATGAAGAGGATCTTGAGGATGAACCGTAATATAGCTCCACAACATACTAGCTTAATAATTCTGATGACTAAATGTAATAGAATATTTCAAATCTTAGGCAACCGTAACTTTTAGAAAATAATGTAATCTATCGTATAAAGAAAATAAAGTATGTAAATTATTATAACACTAACTTAATAAAACAGGCAATTTTATAGTCACGTTAAATCCACTCAGTGCTTGACATACAATAATCCATGTCTGGTTGACCGTATAAAATAGCACTCATCTGTATTAAATGTGCTGTACTCTAGTAATCCGTTACTAACGTTATCAGCCATGACCTCGTTATCTGACTAAGGCCATCGTAAGTACTGCGTTTTATTTACACGTTTCACTATTTTAGTTTTAAATGTTTTACTAATAATATAACTGGTTTTTTTCCTACACGTAGCAGGTAGTAGTTGATTGAACACCAAGTCGACAGGTGCCCCGCGATTAGCGTGGACCTCTCTCGATACATTTGACAATCTAAGAATATTAGGTCGTTTTAAACCTGGAAATATAATGAAGCGTATCAATGCAAGTTAAATGTTTTCATAATACATTTTTGAGTAAATATTTGCGAGTGTTATCCAAATGTGACGCAGTCATTTTGAATTTCATTAAGTATAATAGTATACATATACAGGAGATTGTAAATTGAATGGCATGCTAGTCTGCTTTCTTGTAATTAAAAAATATACGTTTAAAGGGTAATTAATTAAATATTATGTCACTATTTGTCGGATATATGCGGCAAAATTCACTGCGAAGTAAGTTTTGTGTCAGAACCTATTGCAAAATATGTATGTATGCGCGCGCGTTGGCTTTCACTTTATACAGTTCTTCCGACTATTCGTAATTAGGTGTTATATTATACAACCGCTCAGGGCCTCGAGGAGTTAGAACTGTGTTGCAGCTCTTGGCCGCTTTACAATCCCCAAGAATTTGCTTTGGAATATATTTCATACACCTTTCGTGTCCGCCTGGGAGTTCAATGGGCCAAAGGGTATCGCGCAAGTAAAAGAAATTACGGATGTTTACAGAGAAAATAAGTGACGTAAACTGGAAATCCCCGAAATTTTTGGAAAATTGTCCTTAATAATAAATATATTACTTAACAAAATAGCTATAAATTTAAGTAAATCCTCAAATCTGTCAGTTACACAAATTGTATTACTTATATGGCAGATCGTTCGTAGGCTTTCACTGTTGGTGATGTTTTGATTGTGTGTGTCCGTGTTACCCGTCACACGAAATCCGTATGAGTGTGAGTATTTAAACATATATTATACTGTCCAAACCACTAGCACCACAATACCTGAAAGATTCCAATATTGATACATATCACATGACAGCGATTGTTCTCTTTGTTTCACAACTGATCCTTCATAACTTCTAACAAGTCTTGTAATTTATATCCAAAAACTTTCTCAGCTCTTTTTGTGTCGCGTGATCAATCCCTTCATATCTTCTAAAGGCAAATGAAAACCCACTACTTAACTATGCTTGTTATTTACTTACTCGATTTATATTTCTACTAAATCTTTATCTTTTCATTTTTATCCCTACGCTAGATCCATGATATCCTAGTTTAATGACTAAACAAGTAACGTCACCAACGTACTAAGTTGTCAATGTAGTAAAAAGCTATGGCCAACCACTCTCTTTCAGGATTTGGAAGGATATGAGCCTGAACGATAGCTTGAGCGACGTAGAACGCGCCAAGCTCGCGGTGTGGGATTACCCAGTGAGTGACAAGTATACCAAGATGTGGCAAGCCATGAAGGAGGTGGGTCTGCCCAACACCATCGAGGAGGCCATCCAGCGGGTGCGGGACTCAAAGAGCTCCAGCGAAGGGTTCGCGTGGCTGGGCGATGCTACAGACGTCAGGTTGGTTAAAGAGTAACTGCCGATACGTACATACATATT
Organism: Megathymus violae; assembly: GCA_003671415.1. Lineage (NCBI taxonomy): Eukaryota > Metazoa > Arthropoda > Insecta > Lepidoptera > Hesperiidae > Megathymus > Megathymus violae. Next base: position 1,690,498 of record PDGT01000025.1, read on the forward strand.
AATTTATGTTGATAGTGTAGGGATTGCCAGTTGATAAACAAACCCGCAGAAAACAGATTCGGAGGTAACAGGCTTCTGTTACCTTACCTTTCGTACAGTCTGTTGAATAACGGGCACGGCAAGGCGTTCGATACCTTCTCTGGTTTTTGGTTGCTGGGTTTTGTACATCATCCAATTACAAATTTATTTGTAATGGTACTCGATCTTGGTGGTAGGGTTTTCTCACAAACCCGGCTAGCTATCACCCTCCCGGAAATCAATTTTGAAACGTGCTAGACAGTAAGCGACAAGTGGAAATTACGATTCCTTCCTTACTCAACGCTTCGATAAGACCCGTGGTGTAGCAGATGTGCATGCATACAGCAGAACAGCGGGGATCAACCACCGTAGACTGTCTGATCTGTACTAGTCTAATACATTTACATCTATGTTTCGTTCGTTTTGTGTTAACAAATGAAAACCGTACAGGTGGTGGGAGTTCGTTAGACATTTTACACGTACGGAAATATTAGGATTAATATACAGGATGTGGATGGACGGTAGCGGGAACCCACGCTTGTGTCCTGCTTCTTAGCCATCAACATTAGTGTCTAGGAACCGCAGACAGAGAACTCGGTTCCGCGTAGTTTTAACGTGACCGTCACTAGAACAACAGACCACCACAACACACAATTACTTCAACAACGGTGACAACAGTATCTGCTCTTACGTAACGCTGTCTTTCGAAACGTGTCAGTCGGGCTGATCTTCGAGTTTCTTTATACAGTTACTTCACGGGTGCTTCCGACGCAACGTTTGCTTAGACACGGTCCCCGTCTAAATAACCATTATATATTATTATTGTTTTGTATTTACTCCTATTTCTACTTTGAAGATACCACGTGCTGACGAGTTGTGATCTGCAGATGGTCGGTGATGAGTTTTCCAGGAAACCCTACGCTATAGCCGTCCAGCAGGGGTCGCCACTAAAGGATCAGTTCAATAATGCGTGAGTAGCTTTAAGTGATATGGCGAAGGTGAATCGAATTTGATAAAAACCACCTTGCGATTGTTAAAGTTTTACAGAGTATGAGATATAAAAATACAGATCACTGTATTTATGTCTCAATCAACAGATTAAATAATTTATTGATCACTGAAAAGAGGGAATCGAAAACCAAATCAAGTGCGGTTTTTGAGACGCTGGCGTAGTTCAAATTGGGGTTGTTATTTCTTCTTGGAAATTATTAAAAATGTAAAAAAATTAAACAAATCTACGTATATGACTCCGAAACTACGATGTAGATAAATTCAATAACTTTTGTACACTTAGGTTTTTAAAACTTTCCAGATACTTAATTTTAAATTAAATATACAAACATGGTCTATTGTAGTTTACATTGTAACGGCGAAGGAGATTTAGATCCTCCATCGGAACCATAGTTAAAGTAGCCTGATGGTGAGGTTCAAAATGCGCCTAATTAAACAAATCTTGTGAGCCCACACTCGTATATTTTACTCTGTAGCTAACCCCACGACAGAATATCGATTCAAAGGCTCCGGTTATTAATATTGAATCGTATTGTCTAACTCGCACCTTACCCGATGCGAGAGAGAGAGAAGATCAGTCGCGGCGTCGCGTCGCGTCGCTCTCTATACCACTCTAAACATGGCATGTTACTTATTGTGACGTACGATATGTTGGTAGGTGCGGTTATGACATTTGTTGTCAGCGCCTCTTCAGTAAACAGTTCTCTTCACAAGTAATACAATTGTACGTGTTGAAATGATAGCATCACAGCAGCAACAATTGCGAGCTCATAAAATATCCCATTCATCAGACAATAGAGTATTTATCTTACCATATTCAGCATTATACAAATTGACAGCATTCTTTTGTTCTATACGCCTTTGTAACATTAAGTATGTGCTAATGTTCCATCTAATACATTATTACCAGCTGTAGCTATACTTTAGTAACTCGCAAGAAAGAAGGTCAAATAAGTGAAAAACATATGTCATTAAAATATAAATCTGAAATACAATTAAAAATTTACCTAATCATATAAGAGAAAATAAAACAGAACATCACGTTAACGGACTGACTAAAATTTCTGAACAGATTAGACGATTCTTGGAATATGTGCTAATTGTATTATGAGTCAAAATTTCGGATTTTCATCTGGGAAAGACGACCTGTTACAGGCGAATACACCGGTAGTATAAGAATTTTTAACGTTTTTGAATTCTGACATCGCTAACAAAACGTTATATTATCTAAGCCCCCACATATTTGGTGGGTATGAAATAATTGTACAGTAATGCACTCTGAATAAGTATCAATCAAACATACATCCTGCTCAAAACATACATGCACGTAAACAATTACAAAATATAACTTCCTCCTACCAGAATATTGCAGCTCCTGAACAAGAGAAAACTAGAGAAGTTGAAGGAGAACTGGTGGAACAACAATCCGAAGGCGCTGAAGTGCGAGAAACAGGACGATCAATCCGACGGCATCTCAATCCAGAACATCGGCGGCGTGTTCATTGTCATTTTCATGGGCATCGGCCTCGCGTGCCTCACGCTCGGGGTCGAGTATTGGTGGTACAAGTGGAGGAGGCGCCCGACCATTGGGGATGTCACACAGGTGGGGTTTAGCAATATCTGTGAGCTATGACACTATTCCAGGTGACACTGGCAATCTATATGAGACTATTCTCTCTGGCTATTCCAGGTGATACTGGAAATCTCTATGAAACTGTTCCTGAACATTTCCAGTTGGTAGTGAATGTCGATGCGTTTCTTATAATATATATAAAAATATTGATATCTATCTAACCCAAGCATTAATTTGCAGTAAACTTGTGTTTTGCAGGTGGAGCCAGCAAAAGTAACAAGAAACAGCGTGGAGCCCACCAGCGGTATCAACAACAATGAAAAAAAACCTTTCAGAACATTAGGACTTTCTAATTTAAGAAGAAAGTTTTAAATTCTCGTTACGGGTCTTCTAATTACGAAAACAAAATGGAACTCAGAAACGTGCTAATTTTTAAATTTGCATATAATTTCAAAATTGACATTATTTGTCGTACAACGATTTCTTATTTGATTTTGAAATTGTTTTATGATCTCGTCTTGTTACATCTCATTTTTTATACTTAATATTATAATATTCGTAATGTATAGATATGATGGTGTTAAATTTACATTCGTGTTGAATTTATTTACGTAAAACCACTTATTGTGTGTGTGCACGAACTGAACACTGTTTGGTTTTGGTGTGGTTGAGAATTAGAAAAGCACGATCAATGTTCTGTTGTTTTATTTGACCGTTGATGAAACAGTTTGCAAATTTGTAAGGTTATTTTAAAATTGTGTGAGAAAAGAAAAGGTTGATTAAAAAATTTATAAAACACATTTATTCTTATCTACAATACATAAATCGAAATATTTGTCGTGAAAATATCGTGTTACATCTAATAGTTAGTTATTATTTTAATTATAATAAATTTACAATAATTTAAATTTCAACGTGATTAAATGTACTGTCAGTTGAGTATTATACAAACCTAGGGGTACCGACTTACGTAAACTGACATAATAACCACAGGGCAAGATTACAGTCTAGTCTAGAATATTTACAGGTCTTCACTAAATAAATAATAAACTCTATAGAATTTGGTAGTATAAAGCCCAGCGCACGCTAGGGCGTTACGCATTGCGCGTTATCGTATTGCGAAATCCACACGAAAACTTGAAATACACAAAGGTCGCCTTTTATAAAGTATGCAGTTATTATTTTAGTTAATGTTATTGTTTACAATGAGCAGAAATTAATTATTAAATATTATGTTGTGAAACCGAGACTGCTATTGCTGGATGCCGGGTCCCAAAGAGAAAAAGAAGATCCGAGCCGTCCCTCACATTATGAGGGTCGAAGGCAATATTGGCTATGCTAATTAAATTTGAGTTTTTACCTTTCGATGTTGAACGAAACGATTACTGCGTGGTCTACATTCTCATCCAAGGACTGTATATAAATTGCCTAGATAAAAATATCAAAGATGTACTGAACATACACTTATATTCGACTGATAATCTGGGATCGCGATGTCTAATAAATCTCTGTCTATTCCAGTTCTGGGGTCTCGTTTTACAACGCGATACAGCCTAAAAGTTAACCATTGACCGGGTGCGGGCTCTAATATCTTAAAAAAAAAATCCTATTTGATTTTTGAAAAGTAAATTTGAATGAAGTTATAGAAAACGTTACCCACGAAACAGGATGTTGCCCGATGACAACACCATGTGAAAGTCGACGTTAATGAAATTCATTTCACATTAAATGATCTATCGCATTTATAAAACATATTCGTTATTATGGGGAAAACAAATTAAGTTTGTAAATTTTAATCAATTTCAAAACGACTAATGATTCAAACATATATCATCGTCGATTGTTTTAGGGCAATTCCCTGTTGATGATTAAGGGGTAAAACGTAACGGATTTTTACAATGCAATCGGCTCCTGCGTGCACGTTACGGGCATGGGCCTTTACAGTTCGATGGTTTTGCCGTGTTTGTTAATATTCTTCATATTCTTGTTGCATAGCTCCAGCTCCAGTCTCAATCCGTCCACCTCTGCCTCCAGAGTGCGCGTTCGCTTGAACATCTGGACGTAGTTGAGCTGCAACTGTTTCTGGTATCTCAATACCTTGTCCTTTTCTTCAGACCATTTTCTCCTTTCGTTGTTGAATTGTGCGTCCTTAGTTTCGAGCTCGCATTTGAGCCTGTCTATGACTGTCGTTGCCGGGCAATTCCCGCTGCAAGGATCCGGGAGTTCCCCGTTTAGTCTCTGTACCTCAGCATCTTCTAAAGCACTGTCGCTAGAAGACCAATGGTACTCATTCGTTTTGCAAACATCGTATATCCCTCTCATAGTTCTCCCACACTCGATGCCTTCGTATCCGCTAAGAGAAACGTCCGATAACTCTTGTCTGAGTTCCTTCAACTCTGTCTTCAGTTTCTCTATCTCTGTTCTGTTGTTTTCCTTAGTTTTCGTGAGATCGGAGACGCTTTCCATCAGATCGGTTGATAGTCTATCGACTTCGGATTGCAGTCTGTTGATGGACTTCTCTTTCTCTTCTGATTCGGCGCGTAGTCTCATTATTTCTTTCTCTTTTTTGTCGAGAGCCTCACGGAGCTGACGGCAGTCGGCTTTCAATGTGAGATATTCGTGGCCTTTGGCGGTTTGTTCGTTCTGGAATCGAATAAAGATTCTTGTTATAATATTCACAATACAAGCATAATATAATAATGGACAATTTTTCGTAAATCGATCAATAAGTTAGAACATTTAATTCTGCAGTATTAGAAGGTTTTATGTTGTATTGTTAAATCAAAAGACGATGAAGAATTTTGAAAATCGATTCGAAGTTCTTCCTTAATTAAGTAAATGCGTTAATTTCATTTTGTACTAACACTCATATATATACATTTAGAAACATTTGGATGCAACGCAATAGTCACGTTTAGATTTCTCAATTCTCAGTTTTTGGTAATATATTGAGTAATTAAGTATGTGGTTCTGGCGTAAACGTGCCACTTAATAAAATGTGCAAATTATTTAATTTACATTTTTATTTTGATAACACTTGTGCACGTAGTAACGTTAAGGTAACTCAAAGATACTATACATATGTGAGATGGTAGAGGGTTAAATTCGCAACAATAATTGCAACCAATTTTTTTTTAATGTTTATAGGGGACAAACGAATAGATGAACCACCTGATGGTAAAAGGTCACCGTCGCCCATAAATATCAGCAAGACCAAAATTATCACTGGTGTGTTCTCGAAAGAAGAATAAAGAAAGTACTGGCTCTCAAGCTCCCAGCCGGAACACGACGAGTCGCTTGGCGGCTGACTCAAGCAGGAGGGTGGTAGCTAGCCAGGCAAGCTTCACGGAAAGACAATAAGTAACAGTAATAATATTAATGACTTAATATTTTTTTAAATAAATAAGTCAATATTGTCACATAAATATCTACCTCGACCAGGAATCGAACCCGGGACCTCGAGTGCGGCAGGCAGGGTCACTACCATTTGGGCTACGGGGTCGTCAATATTATTAATAATATATAACTTACGCGAAACCCTACCACCAAGCAGGCTGGCTTCAGTCGTCTATTCCGACACCCGTTCTGCCAGCATGGGAATGAAGACAGTATTTTAGGCCGCTCCAATACGGCCCAAATTGAAAATGTATTTTTCCCTCGAAATCGGTCCAAAAGACAACTAACCTGTGCTTCCTTAAGTTGGGTCTTCAGCAAAGATATTTCCCCGGCTCTCTGACAAAGACTCCACTCGGTATCCTCTAGTCTTTGTCTAAGCAGCGCCCGGTCTCGACGTACCCGAGCCAACTCCGCGTCACGTTCGTCTCTGGTTCTGGTCGCATAGCTCTGAACCATGAGCCGAGGGCCGCGGATCCTTGCTTCGTGCGCTCGAAGACGGTCTGTAGAACTGGAAATGGTATTGATTAGACATTTTGTGAAGTTCTTCATATTGTCTGTTAAGAAATGGGCTTGTGATAAAATCCTCATCACAGTCGACACAAAACCGGCTAAAACTCTAGACAGGCAGAAAATCGGAATAGAACAAAAAAATGAAGGTCCTTCCGAACATTACTTAATGTTGACCTTCTACAATGGTAGAAGTCCCGAGCCCCAGCATTGGAAAATCGACTGAAGAAGGATTTAGAAAATGCCCATATGAGCCGCTTGAATGTAATGATCAGGGAGTAAGAAAGATGCGCTAAACACTCGACAAGTAGTGTTTTCCATTGTTGCAATAACAGGTCAATAACATTTCATTATTGATTTTGGCAGAATGGTAGCCGAAGACACAGCGATAACTTTAACATTATGTTTATGGTATACATAGCACATCAAGCTCATCGTCTCATATAATAATTAGCTAAGTTCAGGTTTAAGACAAGTTTTCAGTACGTCAGGAATTAAAACATTCTTAGCTTTCATATAATCTGGATTTTAGATGTCTTTGATTGATTGGTTGCATACCTATAATCATGTTGATCTCGTTCCAGCTCAGACACTCCTGAGTCAGCGGGGGAAGGCGCTGGTACTGGCTCCTTCCTTTCCACAGCCAAACCCGAACTCGATTTTGTTCTGAAAAGTAAAATAAGGGTGGGTCTTTGCGTAATTGCGAAAAATACCCATTGATTTTGTAGGCAAAAATAATATCAACAGATATTTTGTAGATTTGGATAACCGACAAAAAATCTAAGATGATTTAATCAACGAGTCTGGGACCGATGGCGAGGGTTAATCTTTGATGAAGATTTATATTGTTAAAAATATGACATCCAATTATAATGATAACAATAGAATAGGCCTTTATTATTATGACAAACGATATAGGAATTTAATCAGGTCTTTATCAAACCCTTGAATATACAAGAACATACAACACCAACAGTGTAGCAGTTGTAAATGTAAAACGACTTAAGAATAGAAGTCTGTAACGTGAATTCACTCGAGTATTTCAACAATTTAGAATGAACGGTTCGTTGAGAATATTTGGATTCCAGTATACCGTGCGCATATTTTGCGTGCTCTAAAGGTTTTATCGATCTCGTTTCGATTGAGATTAAGAGATAAGGACAGCAACAAGAATTTACATGAAATTCTGAGTACAGAAGCGTCGCACTAAGTGCCATCCTTGCTTCACGTCTCACTCTTTAAAATGTTATCTGTCTGTATTCGGTTTTTATCTTTCAAAGGCGCTTTACGATTGTAGATTTTGCAGTCGCTGTTTTCGTAAACACGGTAAAGCCTTTTTGAATATTTTATTAGTTTGTTTACGGCCAGCTTGTTTCAACTTTTCCGAAGTTGTTCCAAATTGTCTTTTATGTGACAACCGCGACGATCAGCTCATTTTTTTTCGCACATTATGCTGATACGCCCGCTTTCTTTGACATTTTCATCGTGTTTTAATTGACGCCATTGAATTTTATGCGTTTGTTTTCCCCTGGAATGGGCAATATTTTTAGGATTGTTGTAAATTGTCTGTGGCGGTTAAGGTCGGTTTTGGGTTCGCGGAAATTTTATGCTTAATCAATATGCAATTTTCAGGTTGTATAATCTAGTTTAAATGGGAAAAAAATTGTATGATAGTATTTTTTTTGTTGTAGAATGTTATATATATTTTTTTGGTTCACCAAACTCGACATTCCTCCATACATACAGAAATAAATAAACAGGATTCTTCTTCTTTACTCTTTTGTTTTCCCTGAAGTGTGCATGCACTTGAAATATCAGTTTTGAGAACGCAAATTATTTTTCTTCAATAAGATTTAAGTTATTAAATAAAAAAAAACATTCGAGTGAAGAAATGGATATTATCAAAGATATCTAGGTCGTTACAAACTTTGTTATACGCAGAGCACATTCGATAAAATAAAAAAAATTGTTATTTCGGCCCAGTTACATGGATCGTGGCCAAATTGTTAGCCGATTCATGGCTCACTGATGCAACAGGGTATATTGTTGTTTGAGATTAGGACAACGTTGTGAATGGACAACTAAACACAAGGTGTCATTACTCTCATTGGCAAATCTCATTTCACAAAAACAATACGAAATTTTGTCATAGATAGCTAACTAGAGCATGCAATCTGAACATCCGCCGATGCTGCAATAGTGTCGGATGCTGAATGCAAAGGAAACAAAGAAACAGGAGCTCGTGGATATTAACTACGTAAAAAGTTGTAGAAAGCATTTACACATTAAGTAGGATTATATGTTGAGGGTTCTCTTTGTTATTTTATATTAACAATAATAATGAAATATAACACAATTTTAGTGGGATTATATAGTAACGTATGTTATATATAACAACTATAATCCCATTAAACTAATGTTTTAGCTTGTACTATGTTTAGCGATGTCGAATTCGATACCAAAGTTTATTCTTATCATCACAATCCAATTTCCCATTGTTGAGCCCGGTTTTCAAGTTGACAAGCGGTAAGTCCACCACACTGGCCAAGAGCAAGTAGACTTCACTCACTATTAGGAGATGTTGCAAGTTTCTTTCCTCGCGATGTTTTCCAATAATTAATCTAATATGCAAATGATTTTAAAATGCGTGTAGAATTTTAAACCGGATCCCTGAGGAGCAGACCAACTTTCAAAACACTAACACAGCGCTGCTAGTACTTTCCCTTGTAACTTTTTCTGTAGTGAGTACCAAATTTACTTCACAGCATGTTAAACAGCGCCAACCGGCGGCTGGAAAGGCATGGTCGCGGTCGATAGCCTGTCTTGCTCCAGCGCTGAAGCGTATCGTCTTCAGGGCATCGCTTTACATATTAAATATATTCTGTTATTTTTCTCTACGGCGGTTTTTCTTTCATTTCAAGTGAACTTGAGATGTGATCATGTTTGATACATGCTATACTCTAATATTCATCCTTAACACCTAACAGTAGGATAGCTGATGCGCTATACTTTAACTGCATATATTCACGAGATATTGACCAAGTATGAAGTAGACTTATCTCCTATTACCTGTTCCTTACAACAACATCATGTTACGAAAGTCGTACTTTAAATTATTAATAATACCAAAAAAGTTCAGTAGATTTAAACTCCTTGTCGAAAATCAGTTATCACGATTTGACAGTATCCAGCACTAATTATGCCACGTTGTGGCTATTGTAGTTTGACCGCTCTAATTTAAAATGACTGAAAATCACTTATCAGTTCCCAATTTAATTAACATTGCATATACGAAACTGGGTAATTTGAAATTATTATCACGTTTTGACCTGGAAGTGTATCTGGTTTTGAATAAATAAACAGGGAAGACCTTATTACGTCAAAAAGTCCGCTAATCGACTTCTTTTACCACCTCTCTGATTATATAATTACGAATATCCAGGAATTTCTATGGCACAGCAATCTTTGTAACACGTTTAAAGCATTGACAGGTACTTAAAACGATCCTTCACATCAACCTTGCGATACAAAGTAGGCAATTATCAATAAAAAAAATTAAATTGGGATTGATTTTAGATTATATATTGTCGTATACTATGTTAATGAATAGAGGCTACCGGTTTACACAAGTGCTTACACGCAGTATACCATACCAACATTAACTATATCTGTTTGATGTAGTGAATGTTTTATTCATTGATTTTAATAAAACAAGCAGACACGATAGGATACTGTGGGTAATAATTACAAATGGCTGCGAAGCACGATGCGAATATTGTAACTAGATATTTGGCTCAATTGCATAGGATTGTGAATGAGCTTAATTATTTTGGACATGAGAATTTAGAACTATGACATTTGGTGTACAGACGTACCTGTCTGCTGACATATAATACACCTATCTAAGTGGTTATATTACGTATCTGTGTTGGTTTGGTTTGTTTGTTCTATAACTTGATCAAACGAGGAAATCTATAAGACCTTATGACTAAAAAAAATATAGTTTAAAAAAACACGCTTTAATAGCAAACCGAGCTAAAAAATAGAAAATAATTTTAAAGTGTAAAGAGTTTGTGTTACAACAATAGAAAGTCCAATAATCAATTATGACTTATTAATGTGGAATAAGATTAAAATAAAAATTTAGTTATTAATAAAATAATTCTATTACAGTAAAAAAAAGCGTGGGGTGCTTGACATTAAACGTTACAATTATTTTATTGGTAGCTACTAATAATAATAATAATAATAATAATACTAAGAGTTATTACGTAAATATAGTAAATTGCAATTATAATTTTAAATCACGATGTCCGATATTTGCAGAATTCGTTGAAGATAATAATTTAATAATTAAACAATTACGTACTACCCACTTGTTAAAACTGCAATGCGTAATATGGATACGTGAAAAACTACATTTTCTCATCCTCAATTAATTTCCTATTTGTCAGATATTTAAATAATTCTTTAATAGGTGAATTGGTTAAATATACATGACAAACTTGCTTATAATAGTAATCTAAGAGGGATTTTATGATTTTGTGGCTCATTCTGTGTGTATTTAACATATTGATTCATGGAATGTACCTATAATAACAGTATTGTAGTGTATATATGTTTTTATATCTAGATGATAAATTTAATTCTAGTTTGATTAATAATTTTTAATTAAATAGATTTTGAGTTTCTGCAAATTTGGGGGACCTATTTGGTTAAGTTTATCTATGTCAATGGCTCATATTATTAATGAAATTTATGAATTATATAAAATTAATCACCCACTTGTGATTGTCTCATGATAAAAACTTATTAGTTTATTGTGACAATATAACTATTTCAAATTACATAACAAAAATATGTACTTGCAGTTGAATTTGCGTTAGCTATCATTTCATGTATGGTATAATAATGTAATTAAGCGAAGGTTGCCTTGCGAAATCTAGTTAGCAAATAGCTTATAATTGTTCCGAACGTAGGGACATGCAAATCGAGTGCGCAGCCAAGCGTGCTTCCTGCCATCTCGCGAACGTGTTGTTACGGAACCATGTTCTAACTTGCATATATAATAAACATTTAAGTTTTCGGAAGAAAACAGATTATTAAGAACTAAGTAGAGTTCGGTTTTATTAACTGAAGCAGTAGTAGTATAGCAAATACATTTCTGGTAAAATAAAAATTAAAGTAAGAAAAATGACATCTAGGCGTATCATTTAACAGTTTTTAGTACTGATAACACTTCATAGATGGCGTTCTCCACCACATATTCCACGTTAGAAGCGTAAACATACGTATTGAGTACAAACAGTAAAACAGTAATTGCTCACCAATACAACAACAACAACTGGGTCTGTTAGTTATGCTACCACGCGAGATCTAATCTTCTAATTTGCTGATGAAGGGGGGACAAAAAGGCTTTTTTTTAAAACAAAAGTGACAGTTACACAACGTGCGACAGGGTCAGAGTTGATATTGTAAAATTGACTTTGAATGATTTATAAAACCGTCATCGAAAATTTACAATAAAATACTTTACATAAAAATAAATTTTCCTTAAATTGATGCATTCTTTTGATTTACTCTGTTATAATACTAAATTATTATTATTTTAACCACAGATGATACGATGTAAATATAGCGCCAAACGCAAATATTATTCGAGCTGTACATTCGACACGTTTATGTAACTCTTGTGGCAAACTCGTCATTAGTTGTGAGTTATACTAATTGGAATAATTAATTAGATAAGTACAATAAAAATAACTTTTAGGAAAATTGTTATACAATTGTTTCATATTATTATGTGCTTAGAAATAAGGAAATGGTTCATATGATAATTCCTTGCTTTTTTAATGATAAAAAAATTCAATCAATTATCCTTATAATATATAAGCGTAGTATAAAAAATATTAATACGAAATATACAATGTACCAACTAAATGTTTTGTATACATAAACAATTATTATATATTTATTTGTCCTTGTTCAATTAACAAAGTTGCTTTGTACATAATTATTGTAATAAAAAATTCTTTAACATAACGAACATAGACACTTAGTCTTTTAGTTATAAGTTTTTAAAAGGTCCATTTCTTAATAGCGAACGGTAATTTAAAAGCCAAATTGCTCCAATTAATCTGTCATAATAGTTAGGAGCTCCCGATTATAAACAATCGGTTTGTCAATGTTACGAAAAACTTATTGGCTAAAATGTGTTCATAATTAAGTTTTTTACATAATGAGCAATCAATCTTGAAGCGATTAAATCTTACTTTTATATAAGTGAGCAGTTCTTTAACCTCGTATATAATGTTAAACCTTGATTGTAATATGTTATTATAGAGGATGTAGGTACGTCGTCTGACAGTGCGATGACTGCCGTCGAAGGAAATAACAGCGTGATGACATGTCCACGGTGATTCATCACATTATGAGTTTTGCGATTTTAATTTTAAGTGCATGTTTCATTTATTAATGTTTCAATAATTAAGTAAAATAACTGTATTTTTATTATTTAATTGGTCAGTACAATAGACAATTTCTTTGTTCTTATTATTATTGATTTTCATTAAGTAATTGATTTATGTATATGTCTATATTGAACCTAACGATATGTATATATATATATATAAATCTGTAGTCTCTCCGTCTGTTTGTCAAATTTTATGATGAATATTCGTTTTATAACTCACTAAAATTAATTTGACCGTTTCCAAATGTTTGTCTGCCTACCTGTCTGTCTGTATGCCCCTTTATAAATCAAGATTGGCTTGACCGAAATTATCATTTTTAATGAAAATTGGTATGTAGTGAGAACACGCGATTGCGCAGATGATAGGCTATATAAAATATCAGTAAACCTAATGATGTCTAATCAAGGCAAAAATTATAAAATTTTAAATAATCATGTAGGTACCTATAATAAATTGTTCAACCTGAACGAAGTCAGAGGGAGCCGCTGGTATATAAACATTACTAAACAAATTGAAATTCGAACACAATTTTCGAAAGTCAAAAATTCGAAATCTAGACTAATCTCAAGAGGTAATTCTCTAATTTCAAATTGCCATAGGAAATTGTAATTGTAAATACAGACTATACTCGTATTGGAACTATTGTAACGTATACGTATTTAGTGTTAGACTGGCACAAAATAATAATAAAATGTCAATACATTAAGATTTAAAATAAGTAACACATAATAGTTCTCCTGTATTAATATGATAATAAAAATCCTTTAAAAACAATATATATTTTTCTTCACACGGTCGGTCCTGCAACATTTAGGTCATATTTATCCTACGTATTAGAATGTACCTAACCTATCCACCTATCCGCATCGTTCTCATTCAAGGTGTTTCAACTGCATACTTGTTCGCGAAATGCGATACACCGACATGAACGTGTTTCAATTGCTTATTAAAATTTTCTAATCAACCAGAATTTTCTTACAATTTGCAGACACGACGTTGCTAAAGTATGCAATAAGAAATTTATTCATCAAACGGCATAAGTGACGTACTCGGAATACCTCGTTTATTATTATTGAAAGAATTACACGCGTTCAATAAACTTCATTTAATGATTACGACTGTTCTTTTAGTTTCTTGAGAACAAGAAAATGCACACACATACAATACATTCACTTTTGCTTTTTTTTCTATGAAACGACAGAGACAGATACTGACAGAAAACTCTAACCTCCAAAGATTGTCCGACAGACAACGAAGGCAAGTTGTTGTCTAGAATCACGAAACTGCACTATAAGTTCCGAACTCACGTAACCTATAATTATAATGCTTATATGTAGAATTTACAAATGGCCACCGTTCAATATGATTTTACACCTAAATTGTGTATATAATAATAAAACATAATAGTATTTTTATTTTTAGTCATCTCAACGCAAAATTATCTGTTAGTCTGATCTGTGAGATGATATAATTTATTATATTTTCAAACTTTAGGATTGCTTTCAGCGCAAGATGTCATTACGAGGATAATGTATCTGGAATCTACTGAAGTCTTAAGATCTGATTTAGGTACAATATAATATTTCAATATGATACTTATTTTAATTTTGTTACTTGACCCAATTGGATTTCTATAACGATTTATTGTCAATATGTGTCATTTTATTGGTACCGCAATTCTTTTCAGGTCTAATAAACTCACCTATACATTCCAGACAGATTCACATCCAATCAAATCACTAAAACGTTATGCCATCACAGTTTTGTATACTTTCGTTATTTAATTTTCACATAATATTTCACTTTTGAATGAAATGTATTTCGCACTGAGTTCCGTCATACAAAATATGTATGCAGCACTAAAATTTTGAAACTCGGTTTTAAGTTACGAGGCTTTAAGATTTTAAAAGATGTGTTTCAGAATTCTCGTTCGTAAAATAATTCTGAATAAAATAGGGTCCGTGCACACGCGTCTCGCGATTCGATCGTGAGTGGTGTGTATGTGATGTGCTGTACGGACGCGTGCCGCCGCTAAAATGTCGCTTCGCACATCGATTTATCTCCCCTATTTACAATGCATTGTGGATTCTAGATTAAAACTCGTGAATTCTCTAGGCCTTTTCGATTTTCCATGACTACTTGAGGTTAGAAACGTATAAAAATAAGCCGCAATTGCTATTGATATTTGCACTGCGTTACAATTGATTGCGTTACTACAATCTAAGCTTTAATTATACGGTTTTATGGCCAAAAGTATTTTATTTTAAAAAACACATGTTCGTACATTTTTTACTATTTATTTATTTCAAATTTTATGCACCATTCAAATTTGTACAAAAATTAAAATTATATTGTATTTAAGTATAAAATTTCATGATTTCAAAAGTTATTATTCGTTACTACCTACTAGCATTTTCTTAATACGAATTTATACAACAACGACATGCACTGCATAAGAATTTAGACATTATATTTTTTAAAGTAAGTACTTACTAAGTTTGTTACGAAATCTGTCTAATTTACCAAAATTCTCAACACTCGGCTAACCCGTATTTGTAGTTAGAAAAAAAATCACTTTATCAGTTTGACATTGTTTGCAAACAAAAACTTGTTTATAAATAATACAACTTGTTTGTCGAAACAATTGGCGCTTGAATAAACACGATTTGATTAGGTATTTATTGTTAAATCAATCAATCAATCAATCGACAAAACAATGCAGTTTCTGTTTTGTTTACCGAGCTAGCCGTGATGCGTGTCTGTAATGGAAGTGTAGTCCGTTTTAATAATGCATGATCGGATACCAAGCATTAATACCCTTTTTAAACAATGGAATGCATCTCACTTGGTTTCAGGGTTACGAAACAATTTATATGGAACAGTACGATTTCTCATCATTTGTAAAAATTTGGATTACTATCAATAGAACGTGATGTAAGCGATGATAGAATAGTATTTGACAGTAAGTCGGAAAGTCTGTGATGCCTTTCTGTTAAGGACGTCCACAGGCGGTGTTGAGTTACTATCAAATATTCCGTGTACTCGTTTATCGGCTATGTACAAAAAAGTTTATTTCTTTAGACGATCCCGTAGCCCAGTTGGTAGTGACCCTGCCTGCCGAGCGTGGGGTCCTGGGTTCGATTCCCGGCCGGGGCAGACATTTATGTGACAGATAAATGTTTGTTCTCGATTCATGGGTGTTTGTAATGTCATATTGGTGTATGTCCATGCCGCCCGCAACACAGGGAATCCTAGTGCGGGGGTGTGAGTGTGTAAACGTTTATTTATTTATTTTTAAGTTAAATTTCCACTTTTTTGAAATAGTGTGCCTATTTGTAATTAATTACCATCCGATTTTCTATAGAAGACAATCGTCGGAAAACCTGCATACCCGATGATTTTTCATAATGTTTATAACCTGCACATGATCATTATAGTGGCCTCAACAATATTAAATTTTGTGTACACGTGTTCTCTTAATATCTGCTACATAATCATTGTAATTGCATTTTGAATTTGACATCAAGCAAAAGCTTTTAAGCACATAAGTATGAGAATTAAAATAATAGAAATACGTTTACAGCAGAAACCTTGTCGTTCAATCCAAACGTTACTGTTATTTGTTTTATGGTTAGACCTGTAACGTTCCTTCCTGTGTATTTATCCAGTTCTATTGTTAAAGAACCATAGACCTTGTACAGTTAAATGTAAGAAACTATCTCGAAACATAACTTTTCTGCTTCTTGTACTATTTACGCGTGTGCAGTGTTCGTAGAAAGTGGAAAAATAATACTTACCAGGCAATTACTAATATAGAATGGGTATATGACGTTAAATCATTGTAAGAAAAGTTTCTTCTTCTTTGATTATCAAAGAAAGAAAGTTCTTTGTTGTTGTAAGTCGGATCGAATGACAAAATAATATAATCGTTGTTGGATTCCATGATTTTAAAACTAATAGGAATTGCACTACTTAGTGGAAGCCTATATCTAGGAAGCTATGTTCTAACAATTGCCGGTTAAATGAATGAAGAGATAATAAACAGACAAAACAAACGTGAGTAACGACAATGCAAAAGAAGACAAAAGCTTTCATTTATACATTTGAAAAAGCGTCATTTTATCGCGTGCATCGCGCCCATTCACGAATCGTCGTGGTATCGTGGTCACGCAAGTTGTGCGCGTTAATGACTTTAATTATCCGCTTAACGAACAGTATGTAGAGAGCACGTCGAGCGTCGCTGCGCACGAGATTGGCACGACGTCGACGACACATTTTTAACTTACAGATTATATTCATAGCTACTACAACTACTACGCTTACATGTAACATCTGCATTGTTTTAGGATTGCTTGTTCCCGTTCGGTGAATTAAAAATATCATATATTAATTCGTAACTTTTTGATTTATGGATGGATTGAAATGAAAAAAAAAATGTAATATAGAGCGACACTTACTGCAATACATAAGTGAAAACCGTAACTAAATCGGATTCACCGCATCTGAGATTAGCGGGAACAAACGTACAAACGAACAGACAAACAGACAAACATTCCAATAACTATTGTTTTGGATTCTATTGCGTTAATAAACGCTCCTAATAATAGTTTTTATCGTATATCCTTAAGGATATAATGCAAATTAATGTGCAGAAGGCGATCAATTAGACTTTTATTATATGTGTAGATAAATAGATTTCTAACAAGTGTACACAAGATAAAGAACACTATTCATTCGTGTCTGAAGTTAATGAAATATAGAATGGCTTATGCACACACGATATGTGCTAAAACTGCTTGATATGCCGAATGCAAAGAAATGAGAAAAATAAAGTTATTATTGTAAAGGAAACTGACGTGAATCTTTCTTGTGTAATAAGTCGGCAGGTGGGTCATCTGACGTGATGTAGGTGGCCGCCGCCGTCAATGACAAATTCAATA
Source organism: Megathymus violae (assembly GCA_003671415.1). Classification (NCBI taxonomy): domain Eukaryota; kingdom Metazoa; phylum Arthropoda; class Insecta; order Lepidoptera; family Hesperiidae; genus Megathymus; species Megathymus violae. Next base: position 1,708,416 of record PDGT01000025.1, read on the forward strand.
AAGTTTATCAGTGATTAGGACCGTCTGCCAAGAAGGAATTGGGGAAGTCACTTTTTAACTGGCTAAAAACACGGTGCCGAAACGTATCAAAGTATTTTATCGTTGATTCAAGGAAGAGGATATTAATATTAGTCAGCAAAGCACGTGAAGTATTCTACCATAATATACGGTGGCAGGCTACCTCCAACCTGGACCCCTCGCCTCGTCCGTTGTTTAGCAGAGTGCGGTACGAATCGTACAAATTGGATTTTACCCGATGCACGTAGCCCCTTACATCTCTATCGAATAATCGAGAAGGCGTCTCAATGCACTCAAAACTGCTTATGATTAATGTTGATCTGCTGCTGAGAAAATGTGCCACGTTTTTGCATTCCATGAAAATTTTTAATTCGATTCTCGTCTACACACTGTTAATTTAGATAATTTAATCTTTATGGGTGATGGTAGATAATGTTTTGAAAATCGAGTGCATTTGTGTTTCTCATATGTTCTTACATAGAAAATTTTTGCCTATTTTTTTACAACGTTTAAACTGTCAAGCGCTCCTGCATTAACGAACCAGTAATTTGATAAATACAATCAGACGAAGCCGTTGGCAAGATCTGGTTCAAAATTATCGTTGAAGTGAATGTAATCGCGGTTACGAAATTAAACACCGAGCTTGATCGGTGATCATTGTGATCTAATACGGCTTGGTGACTGACCACTGACCACTGAACTACTGAACCTGCGACAGGTAATCGTTTGTGTTCACCGCGGAATTGGGCAATTGAGAAGAGGTTGCGTATCATATTACCTAATATGCATTAAAAGTTAGCTTGGTATACTTTGCCCTGCCATCTATTTAAATATAAATAGTTTCTGTTTTCAATTTGTAACTTGAATACAGCGCCATCTATTGGATGGCTAAGGAAATAAAGTCTCAAGTTCAGTCGTTCAAAAGTTACATCATAAATGAAACAATAGCGTCAGGACCCGTTAGACATCGCTCAGCTCTACAGGTACCACTTAGATTGATACCAATTATTCATTATCCATCCAAATAACTACGCAAGCAGTAATATAAGTTTTAGAAACATGTACAGGATAAATATGCGTGGATTTTATCACGTATTTCACGATAACACGGCCGGTAGTCGGATCGCGTTCATACCTGACGGCATGTTGCATACCTACGGATGTGTGTGGATAACCAATACCATTTCGAATTAAAGGCAGGCAGTCAAAATATAAGTTTGTCACACATGCGGTGCCCATCGTGGGAACGATTGACTGCTTCTGTATAGCTTTCAATAGTTTATATATTCTCGATGTAAGTGAATGTCATAATATGTTTAAAATAACGATAATTGTAGTTTTTATAACAATCAATGCTTTAAACTGAAATTTTTTATCATCAACTTGGTCAAAACGTCAGGTTAGATTTTAAACTGTGGAATAAATCTGAAACCCGTATTTATGCTTAATCAGCAATATATTATTAATCTTTATTAATATTTTTTGTATTTAGTCTTGAACTTGGTGAACAATATAAATGCAGGACAATTTACTAAAGCATGTTTAAAATACATATTTAACTTATCTTAATCTTTTTAATATAAATTGGTAACCCACCCTCGCTTTGCTTCGGGAAACTTCATGTTTACGTTCACAAACAGTAATCAAATCCTCATGTTATTCTTTTAGCATTCGAGATTATCGCACTCAGACAGAGGGGCAGAGATAATTTTACCGTGTAGTCCATGTACATCCGGAACAAAATATATTTCGAATGATAAAGGAATGTTCCAAACATTTGCCGTGGTTCCAAAGATTACCCTCCGAATTAGGTACACACACAAACTGACAAAAATCTCGCTCTCTCTTCATTGTATGAATATAGATATAAAGTCTATAATTATATTGTTCTTTTGAATAATATAGTTTTTAATATTCCATTTAATTTTATTTTTAACTCTTATTTTTATGTTCTTAAAACATGAAAAAAAAATCGATACTGCCAGAAATTCCCATGGGATATTTCTTTAAAAAATAACTTATCCATATTTTTTTTCAAATTAATATTAATTCCGATTTTCAATTTTATAGTCCTTATTCTTTAAAAATATATAAAATCCATTATTGACACCTGCGTTAACCACTGTAATTTCACAGAGTTCACAAAAGGAGGTTCTATGTTCGGGCGTGTGTATTTCTTGTATGTATGTACAACCATAATTCTGTTATGTATGAACCAATTTGGAATATTCTTTTTATTGTATACGTAATGGCTCGGAATTAGTCTCTTTCAAGTATGTCGATGATATAATGATGAGTTCTGCAGATAAAGAGATCGAAAGTTCAATAACGTTTTAAATCATTTTAACGCAGCGGTGTGGCAGTGCCCTAAGAGTTCTTTTCGCCGTAAAAAGTAATTTTGAATATACCGTGAATGATAGTTTTAGAGTTACTAAGTAACATAATCAAACAGTCAGAATTTTTTTTTAAATATGGTGTTCCGATCTATATCATGCACTTAATATGTAGCAACTATTTTATTGAAAAAGTATTCCATGTACAGATTTTTTCAACGTTATTGTTTTATTATATTATGTATACGCTACAAATTTGGTCACAACATTTCAAACGCACCAAGGACAAATATTTTTCCAATTCAAATTGAAATCAACGTACGTACAATGCGTGTTAACATGCAGACGCCATCTGCCCATACAAAATTAACTCATTCACTGTGATGTATGAAAAGTGTCTGGCTGAGTCAATAGTACTCGCGCGATAAAACACTAGACACGTTGTAGAGCTGAGCGGATAACGCAGCGGGAGAATCAGCGAATGGTAACATAATTATTAGCGTCCACTGTCGATACAATAAATGAAGGTACGATTTGCTGTTGTTTAAATATTACTGATAATAGAAATATACGCATATAATTTTTCGTAAAAATATCTATACTTACAAGGGGTTTCCCTCGTGTTTTCTATCGATTATTAATTCGATATTATTTCTTCGTATTTTCATAGTAGTATCTAGATCTGAAATTAAACATATTTCGGAAGACAGGACTGGGGACTTCCAACTGGGGAGCTGAATTAATGGAACTTACACAATGGTGGAATGATGTCGTTGGTGAAGCGGTGCGGAGAGCGTGGCCGGCGGCAGTGCGGAAAGTGACGCCGGTTGTGGTGATCCGCACCATCGTGCTTCTCGTACATCAGAGGAACCTGGAATTGAGCAAAAAATTACAATAATAATAATAATGTAAAATAATAAAATATTTCGGTATAAGTTTATCTCTAGTTGATTTATATATTGTTAATATAGGTAGAGACTAATCTGTCACGCTGCTCCAGCAGATTGATGGACGGGACTAAACCTTCCGTCCACTCTGATTATCCGAAATGATTAAGATATTCGAAGGCCTCTGATAAGTTTCTTAATTCTGTCGACCAATCAGTCAGTCGATTGAAACGAGTCTTAGTGATACGAGTACTTCAATTAATAAGTTGTTATCGTCTTCGTTGATTACTTTTGTCAACGTTATTATTAACGTTAAATAATGATTTTAATGCCAATGTAAGAAAATTATTTAAGTATCAGTACAATACTTACTGCCATATAGAGTCATAAGCGACGGCGGTCGACTGGCCAGTACAGGCGTGGAGCCGTATCGCTCGCCGCCCGCAGACAAACGCCCTCCCAGTGGCTTGAACGCTATCGGACGGATCACCGATTTACCCTGCAGCAAAATATAAAGTTTGAATTGAAACAGATGAACTAAAACACTTAATTCGTTATTTCAGAATTTTAATAAATCGTTGCCTTAAAGTGCTGTAAAATGGTGCATTGTTTCATTAATGTTATTCGATAATATTGTTTTTTCCATAAACATCAGCATTGTATTCGTTACATTACATTACATTACATTTATGTTACATATAAAGGTTTTTATCGAGTCTTGATATTTGTGATATGTTAGCGTTGTTGTAACAAATAATCACAATTACAGGAAAAATAAATGTTATTAAATAGCATATAATATATCAAGTTTTTAGCTATCGCGCTTTGCTATCTGTGAGTATTTTAACATGTTCTTTATTCTGAATAAAATATGACACCCAGCTTTGTAATGTCAGTCATTAGCATTCCGTGGTCCATTGCAATTCTCAATTATGCTACATTGCAGGGAAAAAAGTAAATAATAATCTTGACATTCGTCGCTTCGCTTATGCATAATGTCCGTAGCGCAAAGGATTTATCTATTCATCAAGCGTGTCCAATTCTGAAGTATGAACATACATACATAATGCATCTCTAATTATGTATATTTCTGTATGTCTATGCCCGAGTATTGGAAAATAATTCTTCAAAATAGAACATTAGATCTGGAATCCGTAGTAGTGGTTCGTTAATGTACTTTTTAAATTTATAGTATTTTATTAATGAGATTATTTACACTAAACAAATATGCGTAGATTTTCTTTTTTATTGTAATAACACTCCGCTAAAGTGTAGTAGAGTAGGTACGGGGTACATGATCACCACCGGCCATGTACTATTGCTTTATAGCAACTTCAGAGGCGGTACATTCATATAAGCCGAAAAGCCTTGCATGCATTGTATTTTGCCACATATTATCTACACATATACCCACATATCTGTGCCGTATTACTAAACTGCATATCTGTGTCACACAGGTAAGTAGGTATGTGTTGTAGATATTATGTGGTAAAATTAAAACGCAAGCAATAACTATTCGGCTGATATGGAAGGACCGCCTCTGAGCAACGTCATGGGTTACACTGCCGCGTTGCCGACCAAGAAGGAAACAGCGAATGAGTTAAAATTGTTATTTCCTTCTTCTTTAGCTCATTCAGCGCATGTACGTAACAATACGTTAAAAAGATTTTTCAGGTAATTTTTAGGAGTCATAAGAAGCAAAGACGCTTCATCCACGTTTATGTCCAAGTCAATCTCCCTTACTTTTCGTGCATCCTGTTGAACAGTGCACAATACTATGACGCCAGGTTTTTTCCAATAGAAATCACTGGTTTCTGCATCACAAAGTAATCCCGATAATACTTTTGCTTAACCTATCCGGCTCGCTACCAGCCCCTCAACATCAGCAGGAGGCGGAATTTTTAAACTGTTTCTGTTTTAATTACACAATAAACAAGAGTGATAGCTAGTCGGGCAAGTCAAACACCCTTTCGCCAAGCCTGAGTATTCAGAGACGAAGTTTAGTGATATTGAACCCAGCGACCATTAAAAGAAAGAACTTACAATACACGAGCAAAGGAAATTGGTATGGCCTCAGAGGGAGACCACTAGATTTAACTCCGTTTTAATTTGGTAGACAGTTTTAAACAAAAATATTACTTTTTATTGATATGGATAGTCATACAAGTGTGTCCGTTTGATGTTAAATGGTCATTGCAATACATGGACATTCACAATCAATCACAGGTAGAGCATCAGATACCGAAAGTTTTTGGTCTTAACAAAATTACTAATAAAAGACAAGCTTGCTTACAGCACGTTAATTGTCTACTGTCACAAATCAAGTTCAAAGCGAATTCCGCAGTAAGATTATAATAATTAATTATGAAAACTAATATTAATATTAAAACTAATATTAATATTAGTTTTAATATTAATATTAAAACTAATATTAATATTAAAACTAATACTAATGCTTAAGCATAATAAATAATTTGAACATAACCAATGGTGATAATTATTATTAACTCGGTCATAATTTGTCAATATCAGAATTGTCAGAATACTTACCATTACAATGATCTCAATTTAGAATCAACAGCGAGTTTGATTTGTGATTTGATTTTGGCCTTGACTCACAGCGGGACCTAAATCCAGTCAAATCCTGACGTGTTGGTATTCAAAATTTATCATTGATAGTATGTAGTAGAAATACTTGGTTTCTTTAAATAGTTCAAAATAACTAAAGGTCATGACATAAAGTGAAGTGGGCACAATAAAATAGATCCAAATTTATCATTGACATCGTCTATAATAAATGATAAAGGTTTTAGAACTGACCAAAACATAACTTCCCGGTTCTAAACCTGAGAAATCCAAAGAAATTGGAACTTGGACCGATTAATAAAAGGAAATTACAGATCTACGTCGCAGTTGCGTCAATTGAAAAGAATCAAAGTTGTCCTTAACCTTTTCCATTCAAATGATACATATTAGTTCGGATAACAATGATTGCATAATTTATTTTTGGTATGTCTCTAACGCCAGCTTCTCTTTACAATGTTAAATAAACATTAATGTAACTGCATTCTAATTTTATAATACTTATATTATCTATATATACGTAACATCAATGCAGCTGTGGTTTCTAACTCAAATTTTATAATGAGTTATTATTTTTTATGTTACATAAAGTTTCGTAACAGATATTTTAAAGATTTCTGTAGTTTACCAAGCATGAAGATGGTAAAAGTTTGTTTAAATTTAAATATAATCAGAATTTATTATATTACGCCAACTGATTGAAAATATTTAAAACTATTATGGTATGGGCAAAATAGACCTCCTGCCAGAATATCAAATTATGCGAATAGGGTTACAGCGTTCGTAAAGCTCCAAATTTTAAACTTCTATATAACATTCAAAGTATACTGTAAATTTTTGTTACCAATTTATTATTTACATAACCTCTAAAAATTAACCAGACTGGATGTACCATTTCAAACCTACTGAAATCTATTGTTCCGTGCCGAAAATAAACAACAAAAAATAATCCTTTGCACTATACGGCCTGATGTTCGTCCCTAAATAGACTTCCTTAAATCACAGAACGTAGATTAGCTGTCTGAATTACTTCGAGTTTCTCAATTTTCATAGCAGGAACTCTTCTCCAACTGCGTCTACCATCAAATCTATTACATGCATAAATCGTATTAGTTACAGAGTATTGAAGCTAATAGCCATTTTAATGTAGTTATCTTGTTCGAAGCGTCACGGAATTGACATTTCGTACGCAGCAGACGCAGCGAAATGTCACGACACAAAGGTCATCATATTACTTTACGTGATGCATCCAAACATATTTGTCTGATAACGTAAAATCATCGGCCGGTGGAGGGTGGCAAAATATTCGACATGATGAGCACCCTTGAACAATGAACTCTAATGTTTATCGAACTCCATAACAAATAGAAAAATAAGGCTAATAACTGATATTATAGATGATGACAAGAAAGCTACAATTCAGTGTGTATATACATACTTTAAAATATCGAAAAAGAATCCCTCGTCTTTCCACTGCGTAGTGAAGTAATTGAGTAACTTTAAAATTCAATGAACTTCAAACATAAAACTATATATACATAGATGAATTAATCCTGATCCCTGATCCATCAATCTACGAATTATAAATCAAAGTAGTGCTGATAGGCGATTATGCAAATAAACCTTCATTGTACAAGTGGACTTAATGAGAGCGGTCTTCACAAGTAGCGGTATGGTAATTGGATATTATATTTTTAAATTTATCATCGTTCTCAAACATCAAGGCAGGGCGTACTAAATAAAAAACAGCGGGTGACCGTATCAAATATCAACGAGAACAAACCCGCGGGCGGTCGTTACTTATTAGAATAAAAAACGGTTTTAAGTGGTTAATAGCAAAATTTATGGACTTGTTAGAAATGGTTCTGATCTGCCTACGCTGCCAAATGGACACAGAATATAACAATCACTGTACGATGCAATATTTTGGGTGCGTTAAATTTTACAAACTTATACTCCTAATCAATATTTTCATATTGTAAATTCATTATCTGTGAGAAGTTAGAAACGCTCATAGGGTAACTGCTTGTGTCGATCTTTAGCAATTAACAAAGTAAAGTCACGTCGGGGGTAAAAGGAAACAGACCGAATCATGGTTGGGGAAAAAAATGTGAGATTAGTTAAAAATCGTGCAAACCACAAAATATAATAGCGGCTAAATAGCAATAGGGTCAACGGAGCAAGTTGACATTACTACCCAGTAGCAACTAGCCAGTCGAGCGGAATGACGGGCTATCAGGCGGTTAAAAAAGGAATATCTTGGATCCATCGATGTCGAACTAAGTATCGAAGTCGAGCCGCAAGAATGTTAGCGGTGACAAAAACAGGAGCCGGAGAATTACTGCACAAGACCGCTAAACGATGCGCCGAGGACGCACGAGCCATACGACATTTTTTTGACGATGAAGTGACAGATAAGTATCCAGAAATATCTAATTAAGAAGGCAATACAATAAACGGTTCAAATCATACTAGAATTCTAAACGCAGCAATTAAATGTTGCCCAAGCCGGTACCGTTATCGAACTTTGGGCGAGTCCTAATTTTTCAAAATGGATAGATAGACTGACAAATTACCGTGAACATCAATCTTAATGGAAAGAAGTGACAGATTATTGCATATCGACTCACGCTACGCATGATTGTTACAAAATATGCATACGGGAATAAGAAATCTGGAGAACTGAATTGTAATTTTGTACATATACTTAAATTTTACTGGGTTACCTTGTAAAATTCTTGCATATTCTCCATGTAATAAGAAACGTCAGAACTGATGCACATTACGTTATTTGTGTAAGGCCTAATCAGCATTTGCCCCAATACGTTTACAACCATATACGAATATCATTTTGTTTATTTATTTGCTACTTTACTAAATTAACTAACTAACCTTAAAATATAGGTGGTACAACGGGCGAACTTAATGCCTAATGGCATTTTCTACCAGTCAATCATGGGTACTGGCGAGAGGATATGACAAGTACATACGTACAATGTCAGACATAGTTTTTAAAGTTGTTGTAAATTATTTAAAGAAAAATATTCACAATAAAGATTAATATATAGTAGACACATTCAAATTATTGGACGGAAATTAAAATCAGATGGCCATTAAATTATCTATTACAGCATAAACAGAGAAACAGAATGTAGATTTAAACAAGGCTTTAATTGTTTATTGGTATTTAAAATAACACTAAATCTTTGGATCTGAAACAAAAATCCAAGTAAGTAATTGCCAAATCTAATCTAAGTCAAAAAAATTATTAAATGGATGAAATATTGTTTCGATTTTAAAAATTTGAAAGCCTTATAACTTAAAATTTTAACTTGAAGTCCAAATTCGCGTGTGTAATCGTATGGTATGAGAAGAATATATGTACTGGAATTTTTATTTTTATTTGCTACGTAGCATGCGACGTCCGGCCTCCCACGGATACACCTAACAAGCAGACGATAATAAATTAATAAATATTTATACCACCCAAAATGTACGACGTCTCAAAATACTGCTATTCTGGTGTTGTTATGATAGAAAATTGATCTTACTTTTCAGGGCAACCGCTATCACAAAAGGACAGTTATTATAGTCGTATTTCTCATATTATATTGGGAAGATATGCTGAGACAAACACCCAAAGAAGTATGTGTGTTGATTAACTGATCGTCAAGTAAAGCAATGTGAGGTATGGTTGAAGAGATGAAAAAGTGTTTCCTGGCGGCAAAACATAACTACATTTGCTAAGTATACATTGTATATGTAACCGACATTTGCCATTTGACGCCTTAAATAACTACCGACTCTCTCTACTGATCCGCTCCTCCTTCTTTAGCTGTTAAAAAACTCGTGCCTCGCAGTGGGTTGTCAATATACTTTTCTCACATCAATAACTGCAAACAATAAGGTGGTTCATCTAATTCAGTGGTGTTAACTAGTCTAGTTAAGCGTTGATGGAGGTTTTAAGAAGCTTAATTGCTCTTGTAATTAAAGTAGCTCTTGGGATACCCACTAACCTTTTCGCATCCGCATAAAACAGCGTGGTGGTAGGTATGAGTCACTTGTGAGAAGGATTGACGTAAAGTGGGTCAGTATTTCGCTAATATAAATCTATATATAAAACTCTTCGTTCAAAGTGAACAATAGGTTGGTAAGACACAATAAGTTGGTGCGCATTAACAGATTAGTCATCGATTTGAGTCCTTTAAATATTTGTATTATATAAGCGTGGCGCTTGCTTTCAGTGTCTGACTACCTGTCAGAGAATTGATCATTACTGTGGAAATTGAGCAATTGCAATATTCAACTTGAAAGGAGCATTATATGGATAATTCGTGCGTTAAACCACTTGTGCCATTTCAAACGATAGTATCTTTAGATATTGTGAGCATGAATTTAGTAAATATAGGAGACTATTTCGCGATGCAGTCCTAAAGCCTAAAGTCTTCAACTTTAGCGTTATAATCTGATTTTGTATGATTATCCAGTTTTTTAATTGATTTGAAATCGACTTAGCCATCACACATCGAACAGAATAGTTATTATGTGATGCTGACAATATTAACATGGTAAATGATGTAGATTTGGAGACTTCCAACACCCATATTACAACTGAAGTATCTTTTAAATATCTTTAAATTAAGGAAACAGCTTCGTTGAAGTCTTATCTATTTTCTAGAGTAAGTGGTAGGTACGAATAATACCTATTTCATAACATTATTCAAGATTTCGTCGATCATCGGCATGCTATCAATTTTATTAATTTACATATTACACTTGCTTAAATACTATTCTACAAGAGTTATTATCATTAGAAAGCCACCCAGACTGCAGCAGGTGTATGCCACACGCATAACTCACTTCGGTTCTCGGTGTTCATTGAACAGGTCCTTTATGCGCTGCGGGTATCATCGATATATGTAGGTCACAGATATGAACGTTTCTCTGCGACGATGTATGTATATCGATGTCATTAGATTATAATGCTCTAAACGCGGCGTCAATCAAATGGCACGTGTGATCGATCAGTGTGATAATCAAACGCTCATTGTCCTAAGCTTGACTTGCGACTTGCTAATATAATCTTGACTTGTTTGTTACCTTGACTACTGATAGCTTTTGCAGCTTGACGACAGTCACATGAACAGCAATTTTAATCTATACGGTTACAATATCGTAATGTAAGAACGTTTGTACATTTGGAACTTTGATACGTTTGTGCATTGTAATTTTGAAAAACGTAAAATTCGATGTGGAGTTAGTTGAATTTGGACGCAACCTGATTTTGAAGAACTTATGTTATTGGAATAAGCGTCCAGTTGTATTTAGTAACTTATCGTTAAAAGATTGTCTTTGATATGAGCTTTGAATTAACGACATGACAGTGCCGTCAATTCAGATAAAAACATATTACGAATTAACCGAATCTAAGTAAAATATAGCGAGCAAGCTGAATCGGTGATCTGAAAATATTATTTTTGTCCTATGAGAATCAAGTATGCAAAATTGCGAAACATATAATCCACTATGGTAATTCATGTAGTGTTCATGACCACGACATATAATTATTTATATTAACGTATCATAGCTGTTCAAGTCCACGCCAACCACAGCCAGCAGCAATACACTTGAATAAGTGAACTCGATTTGCACCTTCTAACAATTGCTTTTCATCAGTTGTATGTCATGCAAAGAAAGATAGGGCGCTAAGTGTACTATTATTGTTTTATATGTGGTTTACTACATATGTGGTTAAATAATGAGTAATTATTATGTATACAATTAATTATCTGATTATAAATCAAGTAAATTATGCCCATTATAAAGATTATTATTATTCGAATCGGAATATTAGGCACGGTACACCTGATTCAGGAGAGAAACGATTTACAGTTTGTCGGTTATCCGTGGAAAGACCTTGGGTAGTGGTAAAATTTTAAGCTATAAGCGTCAGTGATTATTTATTAATGGCTAGTATAATAGTTTGGATTTTATACGTTCAATTTCAGTACTCTATAGCCAATAATTATATTAACGAAATAGATCCACCACCCACATAACGATTTTTACGTCGAATATCTTACATTATATAAAAATTATTAACTTAACTTTGTTGAGGTTTCCGTATGTTTTTAGGTGAGCTTCATTATTTTTATTTTGCAGTACTACCATTTCTGTAATATACGTCGTTTCCAGTTGAATTGCGCGGCTAGTAAAAAATATTTGTCAAAGATAAAATAATAAATAATCATTTTTGTATATTGGATCTTGCGAAATTGCAAATTGCACTGATGTTTCGGTTCACTTAAATCTAGGAAATTTGCATTCACTTCCATGTAGTTCCTGTGACTCAGACAGTCGGCTATCTGTGCAAACCTGGCAAGCGGAACTGACAAGCTCACAGCCGTTTATTATCTGTTAATTGAGCTGAAACTATAGGTTGTTGTCGCAGCGACACACACATGAAATAGGATTGATGGCCGAATATTTTGCCAGCAATAACTTGTTGTATTGTATTGTAGTGTAGTGTTTAGCTCTTAAATATTTTAAATTACTAGTAAAGTACTGAATGTCGCAAATTTATTACAACTTTTATGTTGATGTGACGAAATTTACTCGTCAACTTTTACAATTCTACTTGCTATTTATATAGTTTTTGAATTTTAAATATTTTTACATTGGATTTGATTTATGTATGTATTTTGATGTGTGTATTATTAAATTATAATTAAATCTGTTTTATCATGTCGTTACTACTAATAATAAGCTACTAATCACATATTCAAATCATTCATAAGTAAATTTACATAATTAATAAAGGCAAATACATGCATAGAGTTTGAAGTAAGTTGTGTTCCTATACACGGACGATATTATTATTTATTTTTATTATTTAAAACTTTACTATACCTTTTAAAAAATAAAATGGAACAACAGGTGGGTTAATGCTAAAAGCATTTCTAGCAGCCGACCTTAGGGAAAAACAGAGACATCGAAGGCGGTATATAATAAAGAGATGATAAATAAAGCACGAATAATAACTAAATATAATTATACATATATTAGTAGAATATGTATAGAATATATGATATATAATTTATTAAAGCTATGACTCTACATTTATTGCTGAAAATTACTGTAGTACTGTATTCATGATAAGAATGATAGGCCTTGTACATATCCTATTCTACGTTTGTAAAACGGAACGTAAAACTTGGTACTTTCAAACATAACCGGTCGTATTTTTCTTTGTGTGAGGAGAAAAGACAACCATTATTTGCTGATAGACGTCATCACCTGCACTCGTTTATCTTGCTGTCTTTGTTCCATTACTAGACTGACAGGTAGAGGCACAACGTAGCGAAGTTCCTTCACTCACTGGCAAAAATATACGTAAGATTAATGGTGGAACTAGCGGGGCGTGATTAACACTGGGCATTGAAAGTGTCCGGTATTCCAGTTCACGCACTACGCATAGGGCTACCACTTGATACAAATCAAGTGGTACAACCTACAAAGGTTATTTCAGTTACGCAAAATAAAAAGTCTTCTTTTGTTTGCTAATATTGATGATATTGTCCTTATAGATGTTGCTTTAGAGTATGAAGTTCACTTATATGTTCACATATGACCAATATTGTGTACACTTCACGCTCCCTTAATTACGAGAGTAGACTCACGGTGGATCGCTAATGATTTGAAACCAGGATTCAACCAGGTGCTTGTTTGCCGCTATTATAAGCAACAGTTATACAAAACCAGTCTTCGATTCTAGATCTTGGTGCATTTGAAATTGACCGAAGGGCTCAGAAACCCGTAAGCACTTGACGTTGATATAAATCAACCACAAAACATTTTAGCGGCTGACCGACTTCTGGGTTCTCTTCTCGTAATGACATTTACGCCATAGGTCACGCTACTTAAAAAATGTAATTATAGTTATCAAAAACAGACAATAATAATTATCAAAAGTAACATCCCCGCACTCTATTAAGTGGATGCAAGACCCGTCTCCACATCGCACTGGGTGGCTTCACCATTCCTGACACGGAACCTCCGCCGCCGCTATTAGATGCTATTAGCTCTCACTGAGCCTACACGTATACTTACAATGTACGTAGGTACTGTATATCTATTTATTACTTTATTACAGGACGGAGCCGTAGATACTGTACAGTTATCGAGTATCTCATTTACAGCAATGTGAGAATGTTCTGCCCGTTTATTGAGTGTAAAATATGGGAAATTGCCGTTCCGAAGACGGTTAGCGTAATGGAGACAATAATATGTTTTGTGCCACCATTTGTTGCGAGTGTCATTGTGAAAGTGCTGATATTTGCATAAATTCGTTTCGTAGTTGTACAAGTCGAATTTTTTATTTTGATTTTTTTCTAGTTAAATTTTGATGTTGGTTTTATGATAATTGTATATTCACTCGTTGGTGATACGGACGAAAATATTTTTTTTTTTAATACAGGAAAAAGATTATACAACTTTTTAAACTGTCAATAATAACAATTTACAGTCGGAAGTTCTGTTAGACATTATAATTATAAATGTAGTAATACAATTGACGAATTGAAGTGGTTACAACTTCATGTATACTTTTTACCCGAGCTTTACAGGTAACAGATAGTAGCTGGTACTGGTTTTAAATTAAAAAAAATTAAGCAGGAAATCCTTGCTCTATTTCTTTCCAAGTATATAGTTTAAAACCAGTTGTTTGTCGTTAGGTACAGACCTCCGATAGATAAGTTCGATGACTGTAAAGCCCGTCAATGCCAGTCGGACCCCACTGATGGGTGCAGGGACCTCTAATGGCATATGAATGCAGCAACATTGTCCTGCACTCATTCGTCTTGCCCGCGGCCTTGTAAACATCCTGTTCAGATCGTAATCGTCTAATTTACGATCCCTGTCGTCTCACTATCGAGTGTTCTTCTTTTATCTGAACGCGCGATATTGTTTGAATGGACATACGTAGGCATTGGTCACGATACGTGGTTAGTGTATTTTAAGACGTGTATGTTTACCAAGCGGTTAAAGATACCTCAAGGTATAGCACATCTGGTGTCCCACTTAGAATCCAAAACATACGCTTCGTGAAGTTACATGCGTATTAAATTAAATCGGTATAAATATAAAGAAATTTGTTACGAAGGACTTCGAAAGTATGTGATTTTTTTTAATGAAATAAGTTATTTTTTCTGAAGTAAAAAAAATAACTTTGAGAAAAAACTGAATTCAATGTTAAATGAAAAAACTTCACCTCCAGAAGGAAGAAAGATTTATTATTTAACGATTGTTAAGCATAGGAACATTGGCCTCATAACATTAAATCGTTTTCATGTAAGCTGCCATGTGCATATAGATAATTATCTGTAACTGCAAAAATGAGCAAAAAACAAAACTTTTTTACGAGTTAAAAATGTAAAACTCAACAACAATGCTCAACAAATCAGCTCATGTAACTCCTGATAATTCACAAAATACATCATTTGTAATAATCATTTAAACGGTCATTTACTTACATGTTATACTTGACAAGTTATGACATGCACTGTTTTTTAAATAAAAGGAAAATGCATCCTAATTGCGATCGCGTGTTCAAGCCTTAGTATTCGACCACGTGCGGAATTCAAACCTGGCATGCGAGTAAAATAATTAGGCATAAATTATTCACAATTCTGCACAGTCGAGGAATAATTTGGACAAGCGTTGAGCCTGGGATTCAGCTCGGGGCGTTTTCAAAACGTCGCCTTACGTCGGAACGTCGGTAGCTGTCACCGTCTCTCTCTCGCGATATGAAATAGAAAGGGGCAGGCTGTTAGTTTATGGGTCGTAGAACACGTGTTTCTAACTGGCGTGCTCGAGCGTGGGAGACGGCCTGGGGTGTTGCAAATCTGTTACGTTTTGTAAAACATTATAGACGGTTTCGCTGTTATGCTGCTTGACATGCGAGGTAACAATGCCGCAGCGGATGGTTTATGAAACCAGCATTTTGTTGAACCTGTTGTTTGGTACTTTAAAAATTATGAAAGTCACTTAAATTGCATTTTGTTGTTGCTATGAAAATGACTTGTGTGAATTCTTATTATTTTGTTTGTATAAGTCTATATTTTATCCAACACACACTAACTGTAGGCAGAAAGAAAAAAAATGTAATACTTAAAATTCTACTTATCTTGAACCTCAAAATCACACACGTCTGTCAAAAGATCTGTTTTGGAACTTGTATTCTTATCTGGTCACGCTTCTACATACCTATTTAGGATCGCGAGTCAGCACGTGACGAGCAGATGTTCCAAACACATCGACACCCCATCTGCCCCTTGCCATTGTATACCGCCCTCCAAATTTAAGGCACATTTTAGAGTTCCGTATAACCGATGAATAAATTAAAACTTTATAAGATCGCTAGAGGTTAATTTTTACTGTCCATCTATCATGACCTACAATATTATGCGTATCTGAATCTTCTGAACAGAAAAGTTTAAATTAGTCACATATACTTATAGACAGTTAAAAGACACGATAATTTTGGGATGCAAATCAGAAAAGAAAAATTAAAAAGCAAGGAGGTACTAATTGAAAAAAAAAAAAACAAGAACTGCATGTTCTTTGTAAAATTCACCGAAACACCTATAATTTTGATAGAAAACAGAAAATACGCCTGGACTCGTGTTCTATAATACGGAATTTACCACATGAGACCGATTTGGACTTGACCAGTTTTATTTTAAACAGAGAACATTGCAGCGTTCGAGCTATTTTTGAACATTTCTAGAGATTAAAGCGCAGCTTGAATAAAATCGGGGTAACCTAACGATATTGGGGTCATGTTCAGTAACTGTTAGTCAGTTTTTGTTTTCATTGTTCATAATAATACGTTATAAACGTAAATATTAATCGTAATGTTGTGTTTAGAAGAACTTCATTCATCTTTGAGTCTGAGCTATTCTCCCTTGCTCGTAAGTCACTTTGCTGAACATCTATATTTAAATAAAATTTTAATATTCCAGTCAATGGTTGCCTGGAAGAGATCCCTGTTTTAGTGATAAGGTCGCCAATTGTACGTATTTACTCTATTTCTACTGATTTTATTGTAATATTATGTATACAATAAAGATAATTTGTATTGTATTGTATATTATACAGTATGATCTTGAAACTTCTGAGCGACACGATGGATTTAGGATACATAATTATATTCACACAATATTGATTATATTGACATTAACGTGTTTTTTTGTCAGGTCGAATCGGAGCAGTTCTTAACAAATGCAATATGTAATAAACCAAAATTATTAATATTTAAAAGTATCCTAGAACAAATGTTCGCTGTTGTTAGTTACTTATTATATTTCATATGTAAGTTTAATATATAACTTAATTAACTATTCCTCTACGAAGATGTACTTAGGTGTACATTATGATTGGCAGTAAGAAAGAAGCCCTTCAAATATATTATCTAAACTAATAAATAAAATTAGAGTGTCTGTTTGTAATATTAAAATAACCGCTTTTTACTACATGCATATCAATGTATATACGGTATATATACCAAAATAACATTTTTTACCATTTTTGTCTGTCTGTTTGTCTGTTTGTTCCGACTAATCTCTGAAACGGCTGGACCGACTTTGACGGGACTTTCACTGGCAGATAGCTGATGTAATAAGGAGGAACTTAGGCTACTTTTATTTTTACTAAATAATTTTTTTGTTAAATTCCACGCGGACGAAGTAGCGGGCACAGCTAGTTTATAATAAAAATACACTTAAGCACGTAACGTTTTACTTCTACGACAACTTCATAAGCTCACGCTGAACGTGAGCTTGATGATAACATTTATTTATTGTATAAATGCACCATACTTTACATTAAGCAACCGATACCCAAAATATTTATGAATATATCAGTCTGTCCGTTTGTCGCATCATTATTTTGTGCCGGTGAAAGTTACCATTGATATTCACAATAACACTCCACTCTACAAATGGTCGAGCGTCAATATTAAGATAAGTGACGACATATTTTATGAACGACAACTTTACCAGCCAATTATGTACATAATTAATAAGACTTTTCAATTTTGTTGTTATAAGCGTATGCATTTATGAATCATATGTATGTATTGTATTTGAAACTACACAATACAAATGAATAGTGTCATAAATACAGTTAAATATTTTTACGCTACTTACACGCATTCATTTGAAACAGCTACCGTCATGCAGGTCAACACACCATCCAGTGTAAACATTGAGTGTTATGCTTTTTCCGGGATGTGTTGCAGTTAAGACCTATAAGTAGGTATGTATTTGTATATTACGGAACTTAAAATGTTAGTAAAATATTATTATAAACCTTAAATAAATGTTTTTTCTTTGTTTTATACACATAATTGAACTGGTGATTTAAAAATATTTAATTCTTGTTTTCTGGTTACTGATGTGTAGTATAAAAATATAATATTATTATAGTCTCATTACTTTAATAAAAACGTCTTGAATGTGGTAATTCGTTGAGAATGTTCAGGGCTAACCCACAAGCTTACTCAAAGGCTTCACAATAGCCACATGACACTAGCTTGAACTATGTCCAAAGAGTTCGCTCTGAAAACCCAGATTGTAGTTCAATAACACGATGCGAGCCGAGTGCAATCATGTTCTTTATGTGATTCTTATTGTATTTTCTCTCACTCAGCATCTATAAAATTATTGTTTATCACCAATCTTGCTGTTTCATACTCCACAATAGCCATTAATAAATAAGTCGCGCCATTCTTTAAGATTCAAATAAGCATTTACTTAATTTTCTGTAAGTGCTGTTGAAGCGATTGAATGAAATTTCTAATTCTTATGTATAGAACTACTTTTTTTATCGCGCAGAACTATTACTATGTACGTCAAGAAAGGTGCATAGGCTAAACCAAAACGAACCGACGGGGCGGCAGAATTTTAAACCATTAACGTGTCTCATCTTTTGTTGTCATAAAACAAGTATATTACAATACAGTTAGCTTTTCAAATTATGGTGACTTCGACACTGACCTCAAATTCGGGGTCGTATATTCGCAAGACAATGTTTATGACGTTCTGATAGCGGATTTACAACGTTAGCAATGAATTCTTCACTTAGAAACACAACTCTGGCGAAGCTGCTATATATATATGTGTGTCTTCGAGAGGAGAGTGAATAGGCTATTATAAGTAAGTGCGGTCAACATCTCAGACTTCATCACCACTTTCCATCAGGTGGGATTGTTGTCAAGCATTAACTTATTCTGTGTAAAAAAAATATTATTTGGGACTCTTGATATATTAATTGTCACAATATCATCACGAGTAATATTATTGAGAGAGACTATAAAATTATTCCTTCGTGAAAATTGTTTCGACATTATGCATTCACAAATTGAAGATGAATACAAGGCACGGAACTAACCCCCTCATTAAGTATTTCTTTAAATAGCTGTCACCAACAATTTGCGGAAACATAGTTTTGTTTTGACAACCATAATAACCAATAATTAAAACCGCACAATACTAGTCCGCTTAAAGCTTTAAAAAAAAAGACTTAAAGTATGACAAAGCGGGCAAAGTAAGTTGACCCCCGCTGCTGTTGGACATCAGGTCTCAATAAAGTTACGCATTTTGCACCAATCCGCATCCTACATTGATATATTCAACTTTCGAAACACTAAGTAGTCGTAGTAATTAGTAGTAGATTATGGTTTAGCTTCAACGTAATAGTGGCCCACAGGACTCGGATTCTTGTAGTTGTAATCTAGAGCCACGCTGGTCTAGTACGAGAGGTTAATGGCCAATACACGACAGAAGTTCTTATGCCACTTAATGGCTTTTGAAATGCCTTAAGGGTTTGTATTTCACTATAATTAATCGTCACCAACTAGCGGTCATCCAAACGACTACCAACTATGCCCGCTGTTGCTTACCTCAGTCAGATAATGAACTACGACACAAGCTGTCGGGCTTTGATCACTTCATTAACTCTTCATAGATAAATTTTTACGTGTTTAGCCAGAAACTTAACGACCCTTGGCCGTCTCGAAGCATCTCGACCACAATACAACCATTAAGCTAGTATTGTTATGAATAGCGCACATTAGTGAAATACATAGGACCTTGGCCCGAATATGGCCGCTCGCGACAAGAACATAAGTAATCCGATTAAATCCACTCACGACGAAAACAAATGATTCGGTATCGAGTAGCCCAACGGACACAGTAATGAACATATTGACTTGTTAGTGATAATAAAGAAGGCAAGAGTTAATGCACTTGATGGTAAATGGCCACTGCTACCTGTGGACGAAGTCTGTTTAAATATGATTAACAAATGTATCGTTTATTGCCACTGAGATGGAATCTGAATTGAATAAGATGCAGGATACTTTATAAATGCAATACAAATAAAACAATAATTGTAACAACAGTTTAGTTATGAGAGCGACTAGATAAGTATTAGACAATAAAAAAGTATATTGCCTGTTATAAGACATGATATTGTCCAGCAGTGGGACAATTACAGATTATAATGATGATGATGACAACGCACTAAAAGTAAGAATGTTACCGACTAAGCTACTTAATATAATTTTAATAGCCCAAACTGGTGAGGACTAGGTTTAGAAGAATGATATTTATTTAGGAGCGTTAATCTAAATCCATCTACTTCTAAGGGTATAAATGATATATTAAAACTCGTAATTTTTTGATTTTACTATGGTTCTGTAAAGATGATGGAGATGGATGGATCCTAATGGAGGAGTATAAACAACGAAAGAAGCCCTTTAACATATTTTTTTTAAATGAGTAAACATTTATTACAGTAATATTTGATAACCTAAGTGGCACTGGCTAAAGAATTGGTTATTTTCATCTGCCTTCTTTATTAATGTACACTACTAATTGCTCAGTACTTATTCAGTTCCTATGAACATGAACACTACGAAATGAGTTTGAGAGAAGCAGGATAGTGCCTGAAAAACCTGTAAGTCACACAACTACTAAACAATTAGGTGTCGTATATTGAATTGGTACATAAATGCCTATAAAAATTATCTACTATTTATATTATAATAATATTCTTTTCTCTTTTCTCCGCGTTTTTATCAAATTCTTTATATTTTTTTCATGTTTACTCTATACATAGAATATATACTCTATACGTAGAATAGATTTTGATATTATCTGGGATACCCAGATCGACAGAGACTTCGGTTCATACTATGTAATGATATTACCTTTGACATTGTTTCTTTACCGTACGAGAGGTTACGATTTTTATAAGAAATTATAAGAATCTATTACTAGCTTTTACAAATATTCATGATGTTTCTACAACCATCACGAACAGAAGAATTATAATACGAGATATTTTCACATTTAGTTAAGTGGGTATTTGTGTCAATAGCAGAGAACGGCCGACACTATGTCAAGTTGTATGACAACATATTCAAACACGACATCATTTCCAATGAAAGTGAAAAATGTAACACTATATTATCATAAAGTTGTTTCATATTTGAGTATATATTTATTTTCTGTTATCCATAACCTAATAATTTCACAGTAGGTAAACTTAAGTTTGTTTAATAATTAATGATTACTGCTTTCCAAAAGCGATTTGGTAGGACGGGATAACATTTTTGTGATTTTTAAATCCGCGCCATTTTAACGCTGACCATGGATCACAACATTTTGCAGTGGCTCGATATTTGAGAATTAATATAGTAGTAGATACAGTGGATAAAACAGTAAATAATTGACGATTTAGTTCTCTCAGTTTTCCAAGAGATGGCGTTGTATCAAATGAATTGAAGAAAAAAAATACAAGCATACCGTTACCGCCTACGTGTTCTTGAAAATAATTATTTAATGCGGAAATCTTATGATATTTGACAATTTATATAATTCTTACTTGAATTCGTGAGTATAAAAACGTAAAAACTACATTTTGTTTGTTGTAATTTTTATTCACAAATGTCTTCCTTATTACACGATTTTGCATTTGAGTTTATGGATCCGGGTTTTTAATTGAATCCATAGAACTCATGTGTAGTTCTGCAAAGTTATGTATGGATTTGAAATTAGCGTACATAAAATCCATGCATGAGTTCAAGTCAAAAATCGGCCGAATGCCTTGAGCTTCGAATCATATAGTTGAATCTCGACGCTTTGTACTCATGCAAGTGGAAATGATTCGATGATTCGATATTTGTATAGTTCGTACCTATATTGAAGCGATGCAAAAGAGTTACTATGTTATGAATAGAATCTTTTGAAAAATTCGTACTCAATTTTGGTATTTTCTCAGCAATTGTAATTAGGTGTTATCCCGAAATAGTTAATCTTAATTGTTGAGCAACAATTCCTGGGTTCAACTCCTGGCAAGGCGAACATTTCTATAAGACAGTTTGTCGCGTTATCGAGTATTGATTATTTTTAAAGACTGATTTGTACATCCGTGCAACACGGGCAATCCTAGCGGAACGATTGCTCAAGTGTTTATTTTATTTATAATGAATGTCAATGAAATTTAATATCGTAAAGTACACTCGTTACAGCGAAGGTTGTGTAAATATATTTCTCATCGTTCCTAAGCTTATTGTTTTAGACATTGTAGGCGTGTGTTGGATAGCTGTCGAATTTGGTTAAGTGGAATTGCACTCCCACTTCAAGTAGACACAACGTTGGTTCAATTGTTCGAAGACAGGCGTGAAACGGCAACAAGTGTTTGTTTATCCATACGTTATTTATTACTACTTATGAAACGTTAACGGAACTATCTCTGTCTATTATAAGATTAAACAAATTTTTTTAGACCATAGAGACCATAGTTTTTGTTTTGATTTTTTTCGAAGTTTTTAACCGGACGGAAGTTTCTAAGGACGCGGTTCTATGTTAGTGTATTTTTTTTTATTTACAGCCGAAGATAAAGAGTGGAACTTTTCAACGCATAACAATAATTGAGCCGTTTTTATGTATATACTGCCTTAACTACGTTGTTTAAGAACAGCTTTTGATCTACATTTTTTTGGTCAATAGTTCGAAGTTTATTCCTTTTAAATAAAGGAAGTATTTGATGAAGGGTTCTAAAGGTAGAGAGTTGAAGATCTCAACGGATAGCAATATTTCAGTCGTGTTTAAAGATATTTGTTATGGTAACTAAATATTAATATTGTAAAACCATCGACTATTTCATTAGGGTTTGATGATGAGTCTTGAAAACAAAAAATGCAACTTCTCAATGGATTATAATAATTCAGCCGTGTTTTGAGATGTTTCTTTTTGATACCCGTTACATTGCAAAGCCATTATTGAAGTGTATGCATTTATGAGTCATGATAATGTTGAACTGATGCTGAAAACAATAGCACCCTTCAGTAATTAGGACATAGGGGATTACACTAAGATTCCCTGACAGAATCTAGAATGACTTGGGCAAACGTGACGCTTATAGTCAAGTGCGTCTGCTCATCCCGTATATAATAACTTACTATACGTAATACGTAACAATATTCTTACACTAAAAATGGAAAAAAAATTGGCCTTTACAATTATTTTGATCACCATTGACAAAAATAAATTAAACAATTGGGCAAATTATTATTAATATTAAATAGTAATTAAAGTATAATTTATTATTATTATCAAATATACCTGTATGGTACGAAGTCATAACTTGGGCCGACTAAAATGCTTCGTTTACCCATCATAGAACAATAAGCAAATGATTGCATTTCATTTAAAATAAATCTTAACCAATGAATCAACAATGGATGTTGGTGAAAGTCATTATGCATCGCTTGGAATAAACAATTATGCCAAACAATACCAATGGGTACCGATATAACAAATGTCATTGGAAGAAACAATAACATTTCCATCGTAGGTACTGCATAGAAAGTCATTTGGGTTAAATTCGACAATGGCAGCCCATAGTTTTTAATTTCAATTCACAACATAATATATGTCCGTTAGACAAGATAACATTGTATTAGAGCGAAGAGAACCTGAGCAACATGTATAATATTCGTATCTTTTATATTGGTAAATTCAATAAAGCTGATTTCTTATTGGTAATAGCTAGAAAATAAGTAGATGGGTCGTATAGTAGTAAGTTTGCACACATGCACAACAGTAATGCCACCGACGGTATTGACACTCTTCATTTGTTAAAATAATACAGGGTTGAATTTAGAAGGAGAGCGGTAGCTAACCTGGCAGGTGAATAACCTTACCACCATATCTTAAGATGAATAGCTAGATAATACAGTAACGACTCCTAGGTATGTACGTTCCAATATTAACAAAATAACGAACCCGAAGTAATTGGATCAATTGGTGAAAAGTTACTTTCAGAGCACTGCACGAGGTAGGATGAATTTCATTATTGAAAATGGATGCAAATTTAAATTTTTGTATATTTGGGCTATGTTGTTACACCCACAATTTAAAAAGGTATGCGGGTACATATTTGAATTCAAAACTTTGGAAAGTGAAAACACTTGTATGCTTTCCGGTAATTCATAATATTTAAAGATTTGTTAAATTACTCAAGTTATTCTAAGAAACCTAAAACAACAGTTTCATTCAACGTTTTGAATAAATAAGATTTATAGATACAAATAGATATATTGTTAAAGAAAGTATTTAAGGCCGAAATGAATAGAATAACTTCAATCAATCAATCAATCGACTGTTTGCATAATTATTAGTCATGGACTTCGACAAAACCAACAAGACCATATGTGATGAAAATCAAGGTAATAAAATAAAAAAAGCATTCTTAATTGATTTGCAAATAACGTGCTAATAAATATTTGGCATATTTCTGAGACGCTCATATTCGTAGAATGATTTAAGTGCCTTCGACATAGTAATTTGCTCGTTTGTGTGGGTATAGAAATAATTATTTTAAAAAGAACAATAATTTTACTTAAAATTTCTTACAGCTTCCGGACTAATTATTTAATATTCCTATGTTTATCAGTGTTTAATAAAGTATTTAAAATACTAGTAAAAAGCAAATTGTTATGCTTATAACCTCATATTTCGATCAACCATCAAAATATAGTTTTACCAAAAGCAAATTAAGTGAAGCAGATCACACAAAATTATTTACAAAAAAAACCGACTTCAAAACACAAACTATTCCATAACAAATTAATAGGCAATAAAAAGTAAAAAAAATCATTTCCAATAAAAAAAGAATCATCGAAATCGGTCGGCGTGATATTGAGTTATTCGTCCATTTGTCGCGTACATGCTTAGTGCAAATTTAAGACTTATATGGTTTTCTCATGGATGCCATTGTCAGAACTGGACCAAACGGGAAACACCAGCTTTCAAGTAACAAAAAAAAATAATCATCAAAATCGGTTCATCCAGTCGAGAGTTCTGAGGTACATAACATAACAAAAAATACAGTCGAATTGAGAACTCTCCTCCTTTTTTGAAGTCGGTTAATACAGTTCATAAAACTAACAATGTTGGTTTGGTCAACTAAAGACAATAAAGTTGATAATGTATCGAAAGAGCTTGCAAAAAATTAATTGATACGTGAGTTTCATACAGACGGAGCCAGTATTGTTTCTTTTATGAATGCTACAACGCAAGGATTGAATCATCAAGAGCGAGTACTCGCATTAAAAGCTCGATTGCACTCTCACAACCTCACTGAATTACAATCTGGAGATCGTGAACAGAATTTTAATCGTTCATTCTACACCAGAGAAAGTGAGAGTGACAAACGAATGAATGTATTAAGCACGATAGGTAATAGAGTAGCTTAAATAAAAGCAGAAAATAAAACCTAAGATTATGAATTCGTTTAGCGTGCCTTCTGTGCTGTTGGTCAGGATATTTTTTTTAACTTTAACTAATTTATTTCACTGTCTGAGATTACAATTCAGATACATAGATGAAGGAATACATAAAAATACTTAAGAAGAAGGAGTATACGGCAAAACAACAATTTAATGATATAAAATGTATATCCTATTTGAAAAAGCAGTCTAATACCGAATCGTTACTTCCTTCCTCTTGATTTCGCACATAGTTGTTTTAAAGCATGTAATTAATTTCGAAGCGATTTTATCATTTAGACAATTACTTATAATTCACAGAGTTTACCTTATGATAAAATTTAACGAGTTACTTCCGTAACTTTTATATAGAACGTTCACATAACTTTATTATTTATTATTTTTTTCACGAGATACAGTCTTTAGTGTATATCAGTATAATTATGAAATTGATAAATAAATAAATAAATAAATGTTTACACACTTCCTGTGTTGCGCGTGGTATGGACATACATAAATATAACATCACAAACACCCATGACTCGAGAACAAACATTTATCTGTCACATAAATGTCTGCCTCGGTCGGGAATCAAACCCGGAATGTCCCACATGGGTAGCAGGCTCACTACCAACTGGGCTATGGGGTTGTCGATTGATTGAATTGATGCAAGTAAATTGGTTACATAATTTGGTTAAATAATTATTTAATTTGTTATCTGCAAATACATGGCGTAGGGGAAGCAATCTAAGAACAGACATCAGCGAACAACCACATGAACACAGTAGAAAGGCGTGAATAAACTGCAATCTTACCGAGTGGTCTAAAGTAGAGGAAACGCTAGGTGATGAAAATTACTTATTAATAAATAAGGGAAATAAATCAGATAAAATTTATGGAGAAGTATTTATTTGAGAACACGTTTAACTCGCAGATCCAAATAGCCTTTGGAGGATTGCACGGAAAAAACACCGGTGGGATCACATGAGATTTTTTACAGAGAAGATTTTAGTGAATTAAATTTCCATAGTTAAACTAAAATTCAAAAGTGTTCCGTAAACATCTTTCTAATTATAAAGTAAAAACGGAAGAATAAATATATGAAATGAATAAATATATTTTTAAACTAGGAAACGTACGGAAAAAACGTATAAAATGAATTGCGATTTTTATTTCTGTGCAGGAATTTGAATGAACTACTAGTACATTTAAATTATAATGTACGTTTTAAATTCTGTGTGTAGGTATTTGTTATGAAAATCTTACTAAGTTGTTTATCATCTACATCAACTGCAATATAATATATTGTACAATGTTATTGACAAAAGTGCCAATGTAACAATTTTTTGGATTTTATCATTCCTTTCATACAAAGACAAAAGCTTAGATGAACGCGAATAACACATATGAAACATTAAATTGGCAGGTAATACAATATTTGAAACAAATGCTAGTAATGATCTGGATAAAGCATTAATTCAGAATTTAAAATTGCAATTTATTTTATTGTTTATTGTATGAAACAACGAGCAATTATAAACAGGCAATCATACTCATTATATTACATAACAAAAAAAATTATTATTACAATATTATAATATTTATTTCAAACATCAAGTATAATCAAAATTAACCAAATGGATGTTTATAATGATTTTGAAACGAACGACATCACCAATCGCCGTTGCATGTAACCGCGTACGTCATATCTTTCATTTTAATTTCACTCTTCGAATATTGCAAACCGATCTAATTTGGTTCCAGTTCAGTTAGCAGAGCAATCCAGGTGGAATGCCAAAACGAAAACGGAGCAACAAGCAAAACGTGTAGCAAAAAAGGACTTCTAACGGTTAATTAACATAGAGTGTAGACGGCGCGGTGCAACAGGTTGGTTGTACCGGAGATATGCAAATGTACTCGGCCGGTGGTCCCTGATGCATTGCGGCGATACAACACGGCGTTGTCTTATTTTGATCAGCTTCATTCAGAGGTATAGTGAACGTACATGTAAATATACATATCGTAGTACATAACATTTTGCCCCAATGACCTTCGACCGAAGAATGCTCGTTCGGTAACACACGAGGAATTCAAAATATATTTCAATCAAAATACCTACACGGAACGATAAAATTGCTTCGCTTTGATTGACAAGCGAAGAAATTCCGGTATGTTGAAGTATTTATTTTTAGAATATTTTTTCTATGTGGTTGTTTTATAGAAAACGTGTAAGTAATTCATATTCGTATTTTGAGTCTGTGAGTCATAATAAAGTGTATCCAGTTTTCACCATGAACAATAATTAATTTATATTAAGCATTCTTCAGCCGATTCGAAATCGCTACAGTGGATTGCATAAATGTTTCAATTTGTAGTGTTATGTAGTATTGAAATTCAAGTGCAATACAAACGAGGTCTCAAGAGATGAGGCGATAGGCGGTACGACTATCTTTTTTCATGAATAGTCAAGTGAGAAGCTTTATAAGGCCGGTACCACCAGAACAAACAATGGGGTCGATTAATAAAACATTCCGTGCGGTTCTTATCTCACGAGTCGTCTGCTCGCCTGAGGGTCTCCACACACAAGTATTGGTCATCGACAATTCAAGGGAATTGGAAATGCCGTCAAGTAATTTAGTATACGTTAACTCTAACATGTTGGTAAATTCTCTGACAGTTCCTTCTGTAGTTATCGATAATTGAGCTATTATTATTATTATCATTAACGTTATATTGTCTATATATTATTTTTTTCCTGTAACACTATACATATGTATATCTTTTGGCATCAGTATGACACTTACCGATCTATCATGACGACCTATTATACTTTTCTGAGTAGGACGGGTTGACAAGCTTTGTGTACAAGGGCGAATTGAAAGACATCATGTTACGTATAAGAATATAACGGAGAACTCTGTTATGATTTTATCGCGATGTTCTTAAAAGTTAATTTATTTGTAATACTCAATAACCTAAAATAAAATTCACCCTCATGTAATCCAGACGACGTGAGGTGTGAATCTGAAATTTAAATCACCCTTAAGTTAACATTGCTACAGTTACAGACAAGATTTGTCTATAAATATTTCAGTAAAGTTCCGAACCATGTTAATTTAATAAAATCATTTCACAGACAGACGTTCATTAATATATAGTTCTAGAATCAGCCTCCTGGTCGCAATACCGCTGCGTGCGCTTTCAGCGCAAGTTTAGTGGGTCACACGGTCAGCGGCTTTCAGATTGTATACCTGCGTAGATGGTCGTCAGCGACTCAAGTTTACAAGTTTTTGAGCGCATCGCCAATCTGTTGTAGAGGTGAACGAAACCTTGATGGCTTATAAGATATGTGAGAACTTTATGCCGGAAGACGTCGACTGTTTTCCGTGTTTGGTAAAGTTAACGCTGGGCGAAATGATAATAATGATTATTATAGTTGTTGTAGACGTGAAAACTTACAAACTACGAATTAATAACATAGCTAAAATTAAAAGTTATCCTGTAATAAATTATTTAGCACATATTTTAACTTCTTATAAAACTAATTGAAAATCTCGTTAAAAGTAAAAGTAAACGTGGCACCAATTTGACGTTACTATAATTTTGCATTATGTTAATGAGGAAAAAAATATATTCTTCATGCTCGATACGGTGAAAGAGGTCGTATTCACGAGGTTTGACCGGTTTCTGTGGTAATTATAAAGTTATGTATTTTACGTTAATAGTCGAAAAACCAACCGATACGCCTCCCGATAATAAGTCATCACTGTCCAAAGATATCTGAAATACCAATGATATTAAGGTATCCAACTATTAAAAAGTTGATCTTCAAATAATTCTATAGCCCAATTTAAATAAATAAACGTTTACACACACACCCCCGCACTAGGATTCCCTGTGTTGCGGGCGGCATAGACGTACACAAATATGAAATTACGAGCACCCATGACCCGAGAACAAACATTTATCTGTCACATAAATGTCTGCCCCGGCCGGGAATCGACCCCACATTCGGCAGGAAGGGTCACTACCAATTGGGCTACGGGGTCATCAAATTTAAAATTGATAAAATATGTGTCCGTATTTATATTCATTGTATTCATATATATTACACGGCCATTTAATCTTTAAGTTAATAGTGTAGTAGTATATAATATGGTAATAAGTAAAAGTAGCAATACAAGACTTATAACTAACTGATTTCTTCGCGGATTAATTCAAAGTTTTAATGTGAATATCTTCCGTGTAGTCAATGACAAATTTGCAGGTAGTATTCGGAGAGTAAGAATGAGTTCCGGTTGAACGGCCGGTCCACGCAGATTAGCGGCCCGCGACCGCGAAGGTATGAATGGAACTGATGCTACTGATAAAGCGTTTTAGGAATTTTTGACACTTAGTTCGCCAACAAAAAAATTGGCGCTACATATTAATTATGACGCTTCGACGCCTATATTCTTTTAACGGCCTAAAGCTGTCGTTATAAATTAATTGAAATACTTAATAATTTTTAAACCCAAGTAAACATTGTCAGTCCATAAAAGAAAAATGGAACCTGTTAATAATAATTTCCACTTTCAACATTTATCATGTTATTTTTAAAACGATCATTTGACAAACGACTCTGTAACAATAAATTATAAATTAACGACCTAACGTCTTAGAATTGAGCATTAATTGAAGAATGAAATCATATACATCGTATATTGATAGTGTTAATATAAGTAAAGTTGTCGCTAAATGCTGTTCTTATCCGTATTCACTGCAGTATTGTTATAAAGCAATTATCAGGCAGTAAGGTAGGCAATAGTCGTGACCAACGAATATCGAATCCGCTACTGCTGGCTGGCCTTGGACTATATCCATGCAGTTCAGTACCGACAAAGGTCAATTAGAAAGTATTCGCGGACACAAAAGGCTCACCGCTCGATAGAGTTGTTTCGCTGCACCTAACTATCTAGATTCTTGTCTCGAACATAATTATAGGATTAAATGATTATACTGGTACAATGAACAATGCTAATGCGTTTAATAACATTTATTAAGGGTAACAATAAGACGCTAACATTGTAAGACAATGAACGTGATATTATAATGTGATATAGATACCTACGGTAAATTGCACAATCCATAGGACAAAGGATTACGTAATCCCAAGGTCAAGTTTAAAGACAGTAAAACTTAAGAGTTTGACCTCGGATGTGCTTAAATACATTGACTGATGTCTAAAATCTTTTGTATAACTTTGTAAATTGTTAATATTCTGTAACGGACATAGGTAGAATGGTGTCATTGAGTAAGTAAATATAAATAAAGGTAGATAATATAGGGCCGAGTAGTTCGGTCAGTCGCCAAGTGTTCAAGTTGGATTAGACTGTGTGACTGGTGTGTATGAACTGGACCGGACCCGACTCTTTTATGATAATAGTTTGTATTGGCTCAGTTAAGGATGAACGAAACAAAGATGTGAACTGATCTGTATATCTAGTTCGTGGGCGTCGGCCCGGAAGAACGATGAGCTTGATAGATTAAAAAAGTGTGGAGGCGATGATATATTTTTCAGATGCTATAAAATTCCTCGCATTTAAAAATCGAAGTCGAAAAGTGGTCGAATAATTCCGAGATCGACGAAATTTGATACGAAATCCAATAAAACCAAGTGCTAGATGTTTATTACTTTCGCGATCAATTTAACATAATTAAAGTGTAGACACCTCTCGTTTGGCATAATTTATGTTGCGCTAACAGCTATTTTTCTTTATTTTGCTGGTCCTTGACACGAATCTGATAAAGCTAAATAAAATTCAAAATATAATCTTTAATATAAATCTATGATAATAATAGGGTATTGTTCATTAGGTGTTATGTAACATATTGTTAATGCGAGTTAATAATCTGCGTGTAATTGGTAACATCAGTCAAGCGTCACGGAGGAGTCACTCCCACGTCTAATCTCACGGAGCTCAGCGGGGAGGATTGTAAAGCGAAAAGCTTGAATACGTAGTAGAACGAAGCAAAAAGCAATTAAAGTTAGAATAAGCTCGCTTGTACACACTCATTTTCCAGACTGATGGCCAGTTACGTGAAAATCAAGAACTCGGTCCATATTGAATTCCATAAAAAAACTAACTGCCGTAATCCCCATTATAAAAATACATAATTAGGTTAAGGCGATAACGACAATATTTAAATTTCATCGTTTTATGTCAGCTATGGTGTTCTTCACAACATAATTCTGAATCATGTCGGTCGTAAAATTAATATTTTAAATAATGCTACGACCAATTTATGAATTATTTAATTTTTTTCGTATTTAATATCTACTACTACTACTAATAGTAATCTGCACAAGAGATTTCGAGCATCGGAGTGTGAAAAATAAAATGGGACGGCATTTTAAGATACCTTATCTCAAATATCCGAATAAATCTAACAATGACCCAGAACATCCTAATTGATCGGATCTGAATTTTAACGGCGTTTTAGATAAATACTATTGTTGATAATTCAATTAAATTTAGTTTTTTAGATTTACATCTGCAACTGATTGATTTTGCTAAGGTTCCAATGTTACTAGTTAGTTTACGCAACGACTAGTTTGAAAGTCGATATTTGATACCTGAATGTCACATTCCTCTCTCACCTCTTAGAAATCAGAACTCCGCCCGGAAACAAGTAACTGAGACACCGACGAGATTTATTTCAGGATCAAGTTCGAGGTGAGTTTTATGTAGCGTGAAGCACGCTGTTCTGGTACAATCACTCTATCAAGAGTTCCAACGAGTGAAAAAATAAAATGGAACTTTGTTAACTGTGCCGCAGAAGGATAACTGGTTTGGTGTCTATATATGTCTGTGTGAGCGAGAGAGAGAGAGAGAGAGAGACAAACGGAAAGAGAAATCAACCTCCCCTGACTGAGGTGCACCGAGTTTTCATCAGTTGGAAAATATTACGTTTTTGCTTTGTAACTAATCCTAAATGGTATATATGGCACTTCTCCACAGACAAGGCCAGGAGGCCACCTGGAGGGAGACCTTTACGAGGTTTAGCATCTATAATTTACCGATTAACGCGCAATTTGACGCGTTGCAAGCGTCATACCCATCATATATAATTTTTCTCTTCGGTAATTCATCTACGGATTGCACCCACCGTTCCTACACTTTAGCATTTAAGATTTACGACTCCATCGATTATGATACGATTACGATACGGCCGACATAAGCCGTTGAGTTTCGCTTTGAATAATGAATGAATATAAACGCGTCTCCAAAATAATCATGATGTAATCTTTCATTGATTTTTAATAAAGGATTAGTTCGATTAGAATATAATGTCACATTTGGAATCAGTATTTATGATTGTGATTCATAGAAATAAAATAAATTAAATTGTCATTTTCACATGGCAAAACTAGAATTTAAATCCTGTTTTGGCACTAAAACGTAGGCGATTTAGGCTCTAAGCCTGTTCATTCAAGCGAAGCAACACCCAAATTTTTTTAATGGATTCTGGACTGCGTATAAATCTGCCTACCTAATCACCGTTCTAGTGGGAGCTCGCGAAGGTTGTTTTTTATGTAAAGATTACGATGACTCATAAACGTAAGATCTAATCAGATTCTATTTATCGTAAGTTTCTTATTGTTTGAAAGTTTTATGGAACGTCTCAAACAAAAATAGCAATTAGGTATACAGCCATTGCGCAAAAAACATGAATTTATGTCCTTCTTTTATTGATAGACTCTCTACGAAAAATATTTTATAGCAATACCTACGCAAGTATTTAAACATTTCACCAAGGACTAATGCCGTAGAATTTAAACTAGGTGGTACAAAACACTGCGTTCTCCACCAGGAGGGCGATGGAGCCAATGCCTTGCCTGGTATTAAATTGTACGGACT
Organism: Megathymus violae; assembly: GCA_003671415.1. Lineage (NCBI taxonomy): Eukaryota > Metazoa > Arthropoda > Insecta > Lepidoptera > Hesperiidae > Megathymus > Megathymus violae. Next base: position 1,741,975 of record PDGT01000025.1, read on the forward strand.
TTTATATATCCAACACTAGTTGTGAAAACTCAGTTGTTAATCATTTTCAAAATAAAACAACAGCTTGAAAACGCTAACTGCAGCAATTGTTAAAAAATAAACCTACCTAATTCAAGAACTACCATAGAAATATATGGAAATCTAAAACAATAAACAGGAAATAAATGTAAAAAAAATAACTTAATAACAGTTTAAACTATAAAGAACCAATCTTCATATATTCACTACAATATAAAAAACCGTCCTTAAACAAAGATTTGTTTAGAGACTTGGTAACCTCGATGAGACCAAAAGCGTGACGGTTTTTAAATTACACAAAAAATACCAGTTAGTTTCATAAAATTTTATATAATAATAATAAATTTAAGGTTATATTTGCATTTAGCAAATTGTAAAATTGAGCCCGCCCATTTTATGTTCTCTCCTCTAATTCAGTAAGTAAATGTATAATTAAAACTAAACAAAAATCTATCTTACTACGTTCAAAGAAATTGCCTGAAATATGAGAGTGCAGAAATTACTGTCTGTTAAACTTTTGTCGTCAAATTGGTTTTCAACAAAGACTCAATTATAAATAATAAACTGCTATTACTAATTAATAGCATAGCATAATTCCATAAATAAATATAAGCCTAATATGCATAGCGAATAAAAATGAATACTCAGTTGTCATGTAGGTAATAACAGTTGTATAAAAATTAATATTACCTACATAACAATTGAAACTCGAGACGAACGAGTAACTGTCATTCTTGTTATAATCTGTTATTAAACTTTGGTAATGAGTTGGGGTTGGGGGGTACACTGTAACGTTAACAGAGGAAGTTTTACGTACTTATAATACGTCAATGCTATTTAACTAGTTTTTTATTTAAGTTCTTTGTTACATATATGGATATATTTGTACATAAATATAACCATTAATACCAAATTAGTTTTCACTTACAAAAATGGGAAATGAATAAAAAAAGCTATTACGAACTTAAGTTACGACCATAATAATAATCTTTTCAATTTCTGCGCCTATCTAGACTTTCTCTAAACCAATTTATAAGTCATGTGGTGAAACTAATTAAGGCTTTTAGTAAGCGGCGGAATGGAACACTAACCTGAAATCATTAAATTCTGTATTGAGCAGGTTACAAAACCAGCTATGGGCCATAAAACAGAATCGTTTAAAGGTTACGGTGTTAGCGTATTAGCATTGATACGATTATTTATATGACTGATACAGGTCAGCAATACGCGTTGGTATTATTATAATGAAGTGCATTCTTGAGACGAATTTTATCGCATTTAAAAACCGTAAGGATGGTAATACCCTAAAGTATTTCTTTGTTCATGACAATGCCAAAGAAGGACCGGCAAATATTAAAACAAACGTAGGGACAAAATGAAAATAGTACAATAACAATTCAAGTCATATTAATTATAAAATTAAATGAAAAATATTATTAATATAATTAAGTTTCTTGTTAGACTAAAATTACGATAAAATTTATTATATTTAACTGTATCAAGCGTTACCTTTGTAGAAATTCATTGGTATTAGTGTAGTATCATTCTACTTTACAGCAAGCAACTCAAGAGTATCCCGTACCTCATCTCGCACGAGCGTCTGTACCTCCACATAGAAAATTGTTTTTTGAAGTTTCTTTTGAGGTATTCCCGAAGCGCTACAACTAAACTAATAACTAAAAGAAGATTTAAAAAATGTTCAAAATTCTCCAGGGCCAGCGTTGTATTCTGGCAATTCCTGAATGTCCTTAGGCAACAGTGACCACTGAGCCTTAGACGAGTCGTGTCTGCATTTGTGTGTGTTATTCAATAGCCCGTCAATGCCCTTCTAGCTATAACAAAAATTGTATTGGCTGTTAAAAACTGGTCATCAAGCCCGAAACTTTGAGTCTACTAAGTAGCCAGTAATTAGATAAGCGTAATCGGAAACCTTAGGCCAAGAACGCGTCTTATTATTCCCACGTTTAGTATTACCGGCGCAGCAGCGTGCCTGTTAACTAAACAACGCTTACCTACTCGATAACTTAATTAGCATCTCACTTCTTGTACTCATTAGTTAATTAAAAGCAGAAAATTTGAGCATGAAACAAAAATGATATTACCGTTTTAAGTGTTGTTGTTATAAGGGTTATTGTCATTTATGTTATTATGCCTAGTATTATTATACTTAGTATTATTGCGTCTGGTGATATTTTCTCTAGTGGACTGCTGTAGTAGTGCTAAAACTACAATTTTATCGCCACTTAATAACTTAATCTTAATATATTAGAACTTAGATATCCATATATTATTTCTATGTATTTTATTGTATAAAGTTTTGTACCTTAGCTTGGTCAGCGAGGTCTTTGATCTCATAAAACCAAGAATATATTTTCTCACATTTTTAGAGATTATTGGAGATGGAACATGTATCCTTGGAACATGACGAATATTTGTTATAAACTAAACGATATACCTACCTTACATAAATCCATGCATTTGACTCCGGCATTTGCTCCCATGGGTAACGGCAATTAGGTCGAGAATGGGAGTGAGCAGGGGGTACGTGAGTCAGCGACTGGCGTCATTCACTCCCGGCCGTCATAATGTATTAGAACATAACAATGTTATTAACAATGCATTGCCAACTTTGTAAGTAATAACTAAGTGAATAAAAACATAAGTTAAGTATAAGTAGAATCAGTATCACCCAGATATATAGAATTGAATGCATTAATAAAAAAAATCGTCGGTCACAATAAAAATTTTTTTTTGAAAGTTCAAATATATAATATTCAAGACTTTTGAACGTCTAATTCAAAAGTCGTTAGTGTAAAACTTAAAATTATTTGCAACTTAACTCCCAAAATAAAAAATATAATCTCTTTACCAGGTATAGCGGAGCACATCGTATATTCACTACATAAGTTAGTGATATCAATAACTTTAAATCGTAACTTGATGTTTTCAAATAGTTTGCAATAGGTAATAAATTCAAATCAGCATTTATTTGCCACATTTGTAAACATTTCTGGTTAAAAAAATAATGTTAAACTTCCAATAAAATACAATATAAACTTTGATGTTACGATTTAATTGAACATGGAGAAAAAAATATGCAATTTACATTAATTATGTCAGTCGGTAGAAGAGAGAAATAAAATGGAGAATTTAATAAATATACCTTCATAAATCAAGGAATAAACGGATAAAAAAGTGCTATTTCTCATTTACCTCAAGATTTCAAATTAAGAAGTTATAATGAGCCACTCTACCAAGAGCGTGACTAGGTTGACTCATTCGCCGGTATGACGTCATCGTAACCGCCATAACCCAATAACCGATAGGAGAACATTTACAGATAAACGTATTTAAAGTTGAAATTTATCTTATCTAACTCTTATATCTGTGTGTGTGTGTGATACAGATATTATTAGTTTGACTAAACTTTGTTATAAAATCAATTTATGCTATACAAGGTTTTGCCCGCATTTTCATCCCCGTGAATTCAAAGAGATTATTGATTGGATTTATGAAAAAAATCATTCATATTATCATATTAGTTTATTCAATTTTTTCTATTTATTATAAAACATAGAATTTCGCAAAATCTAAATAAAACTTTGGAAAAACGTAGCCCATGTCTACAAGTCTCAAACTATCTCTATATCAAATTTCATTGCAATCGGCCCAGCGGTTTGGCCGTGAGAGCGTAATAGATAGACAGAGTTACTTTAGCATTTATAATATTAGTATTAGTATGGATTTTAATAAATACTGTAAACGTGTCATCAAGCTGATTTTATATCGAAATTACCATAATATATTATGTGGTTAACTATTTCAGTATAAAATAATATAAGTGCTCGTAATATTATAGTAGTCAATAAAAAGACGTATCAAATGTATGCGAAACGGATATTTTATTAAGATGTTATTATATCATAAACAAGATAAATGTTCTATACTGAAATTAAAAAGTCAGAGTCAGAATTTCTTGCGTCATTTAAAAATTATTATTTCAATTATCATTATTCAACACCATTTATATGTTTTCTTTAAAAATATCCCTTACGGCAAAATTACACAGTCGTAAAAGGCTTGATGGATCTGCCAATAAAAAAGATTTAATATGTAATTATTATTTATCAATACGAAATATCTCGTCTCGTTAAAACAAGTCTTATAGGACATATTAGGATTAATCAGTTTCTGCAAACATTACAATGTTGCAGGGAATTTTTACTGGTCCTTAATCTTACGTACCTATACAATACAAATACACATAAAATTGTTGTAAAAAAGGTTGACATACATTTGTTTGTATATACATATATATAGCAAAGTGAAATTGTAAAGTAACGATTTGACACTTGACTTTTGAGGCAGCACTTAAATACGGTTAATTTAAAATGATTTTCAAATATTACTCCATTTTGTAACCTGATAATATTTATTTCACAAATTAACAGATAAAAAGCACTTTAAGCCTTTTAACCATTACATCATAAAGCTTCTATTTTAATGTATGAGAAAGTAGGCTAATGTCAGAGTATAAACATTCAGTCACGACGTTATAAATCACCTGATATAAATGACAATTAAAAAAAGCAATGATAACGAAGTCCCCTCCGGTAAAAGTATGGAAACGTGCAAGTGCATGCACGAGCGATGCGGACGGCACTCGTATTCAGACACTATAATCACATTAACATTAAGGTACCGCACAATCATATCACACTATAACCACACTGCTCCACTCTAACGTATAGTACACACAACATACTAATTGCTCTAAAATCACAATGTAACACAATATTTCACAATACACTAGTCTGCAATCACACCGCACCACGCTATTAAACATTTACACTCTCACACCCTGTGCTAATATTGCCTATGTTGCGGGTGACACGGTCCACATAAATGACATCACAAACACTCATGTTACGAGAACAAACATTTATCTGCACGTTAATGTCTGCCTCGGCCGGAGTCGAACCCGGCACACTTCGCTCGAAAGGCAGAGTCACCAAAATCTAAAAACATCCTGTATTACACAACTAGAATACTGTGTGTGACAGACACTTCAGTACAGCAACATGCTCAGAAGAAAATTTGTACGGAAAGTACACGAAGCTATCAAGGTATAATGTACTATATACCAACATACGTAATGTTGAAATAAATAAAAGTTGTACGCCTCAAGATTCACTATCAAATTGCTAGGCTTATTTTCTGAGCATATAAGAAAGAAATATCTGAGAAAGAATAGAGAGCGAGAGCCCACCGGGGCTATGTAAATATTGGCAAGCATCTTGCACCTTTACGGACATCGTAGAGAACATTCAAGGCTGCAAATCTCCAGGTTTACGTTATAATTTACCAAAGTGGTCATCAATTCAATTCCAACCTAACGATAACTTAACAACTCTATTTACAAACAACGTTCTAACACTGCTTAATAATGACCAATATAAAATAATTGCAGTGAAAGTGACCGCTGAGCTTTCAAACTACGTATAATAAGGGGTATCGCACACATTATCACAATTTTGTCAAGAGAAAGTGTTATTGAACACGTTGAAGTGTGCCGAATTCTTTCATCACAGTGAAGTGACTAGAATTCGCAGTTGCTTTGCAGTAACTGATCTGCAGAAAGCGACTTCGATTTATGGCTATGAGTTATGACTGACTTTGAAACTAGATTCGAGTTCCTTAAGCAATTCATCCGCAGTCTACATCAGTAATATATTTTTTGTATTTTCCACTAAGTAACTAATTTTTTCGTAAGATATTTTATTGACTTCACTCAAATATTGTATTAGACCTCGTTGCCAAACATTTTCGTTTTGTTCAATTTTATCCTAAGGTTATTAAGGATCCATGCGACAGATACAGAAACGGAACCTGTTGTGTTGCTGGAATCGATAAAGATGTAATGGAATTTGTATGTTGATAAAATGGTGTAATGTTAAAACTTATTACAATATCTTGTTACAGTATAATAGCCTTAGTTGGCCAAGTACACACTGACGAGTTTTAGAAACCCGAGGGCAACACGTTTGAGTATGTTGGTGTATTATGGTTTCAGCAACTTATTAAGGTAAGTACGATCATTTTAATACGGACCGATTTCATTATTTTTTATTGACCCTTAATAATTCCTAATCTTTACCAAAGTACATTCACACTAGTATAAAGCTACCCATTTAAGCATATTTAATTTATGGGTAATTTAGCTGTTCCAAAAGTATGAAATTATGATAAAGACCCATAACAAAAGCCATCAATAAATAAACAGTTAAGTTAACAGGGAAGTGTGAAAAGGAACTAATAAATATTCTGAGAGGTCTTATATGGTATGGTATATCGGTTATAAACGTTATTTATAAGTATCTACAGTAAATATTTGTAAGCAGCGGCCGCGTGCTGATATTAAAATGTAACGGACCGTATCCTGGTTCGGTTTTTTTTCTAATGTTATCATCTTGTATACTTTTTCTAATTTTATCATGTTGTTATAGCTTGAAATAAGTATATGAAAGTGTCTCAAATAGTAGAAGTAATTTAGGTGCTAGATATATACAGTTTGTATAAACTTAAAACGTGATTGCTCTTGATTGATTAGATTTACTTCAAAAACTACGAAGCCAATTGAAATCTAATCTAAGTACATATCTCATGTAAAATCCTTCAAAAGATATTCAAAGTCAAAAAAGACACATGGTGGTCAAACGTTCAAATCTGATAATTGTTAACTTTCTGAATAGAATAAATAATTTTTTAATTGATTTTTTAATAATAAGAATAAATACACAATAAAAAACTAACAGACATTACTATTAAAATGATTTTTAAATAAAAACAAAAATTTTTAATGCAGGGCCACCGATAAAAAATCTCTATAACATTCGGTTACGGTGTAGAAAACCAACGATGCAATAAGATAAACATTGGAGGGTAAACACGGCTACCAGCGAAGGCAAGGCAAGATATTTGTCGACTGGTGCATTTTTAAAGCTATAGCATAATCTTTTAAATCTGTTTAATGCGGACACAAAAGAATACCAGTGGGACTCTCAATGATTGAAACCCCTTCCCACTCAGATCTCTGAAGAAACTTAAAATACTTGTAATATTGATAGATATAAGATAACTACTATGACGGGAAATACATTTGTTCCCAGCAGATAAACGCAGTATAAAAATTTTGTATACACGAATAAACAGCTGGAATGGAGTATGCCTTCTAATTCTTGACGCTAAAAGATTAATGAGGACCTGTTGATTTTACGTTATTCTTTCCTTCCTTCCTTCCTTCATTCTTTCCTTCCGTAACGATTTCTAATCCTTCTGTCTTATCAATCTGTAAACTTTGAGATTATTAATTATGTTTCATGAAGCGAAATAAGTTACAAATAATTGTAACTTGAGTTACAATGATAATATTTTATTTGTATGAGACCCAGATTTTTTAAATTATAAGTTAGTACTTGACTATCCTACTGATGAATAGTGGAGATTTAGAACGATCTTATAAAGCGAATTAATCTTGAAGATCGAACGGATACCAACGGAAGCAAGTGATTTCACGCGTTGCTTTTCTTTAACCAGTCAAACTTAGGTACACGTAATTGTGATCGAAGTGACTTTGTGTAAATGTAATGTGTGTGATCGAAGTATATGGATTTCTATTCGAATACGTCAAAACGCAAAGTATAAAAGTCGTAATAATTATTACTTCATTATAATTCAACAGTAATCTTACAACAAAATTAAATTCACACGTTACTACTACGGAAACTCAATTCAATAGTGATTGTGGTATTTTATAGCTTCTTTCGAGTACAGTTACGAATTGTTATATTTTCAAAAGCACCCCGGGGGCTCGAATGTAAGCTTTCGAAGTTACTATTATTGTATTGATCGAACGTGTACGTTATAATTGCGGTATTTTAAAATACTTCCATTAAACTCTGCTCTCATGTACTATGTAAGCTCCCTGCGTTTTACGGGTTTGTTAACATCAATAGCTACTCTTGATGTATTAAATTGTCCTCGATACATTAGAAATATAATTATCAACAAATAACCATCGTCACACGTTAAATTCAAACTAAAAAATCACAAGTTTCATACAACATTAATTACAAATTCAATTCTTTAACTGTAGATTTTGTTTTTAGTTTTAGGGAAGGACGAGGCTAAGGCAATCCGTCCCTCCTGTTAAAGCCGCAGGTCTGTACTAGCCAGTTTAATATTGAGGGTACTCGTGCATGGTAGCTACCACTCTCAATGTTTAGTATATTCTATATTAATTGCATTATATATTTTATAATTTTTATTTCATCAGTACCAACAAAGTCAAAAATTGAAGTCAGCTATAATGTAACACAAAGAGATCAATTTTGATTTGACCGCTCTTGGTCGTGACCTCGTCCGGCCCGTCCGGGTCTAGTTTGTCTGTGATAATATTTACGATGACGGCAACCAAAATGGGTAATGCGATTCTCTATTGTACATTGCTGCTTTCCTTTCTAGAGGAAATGCTCTTTATACAGTACAGTTTGCATAGAATTTTATGACACAAATGTAATTAAATACTCTCACTGCATATATGTATTTTTCTATCTTTAATGGCAGTGTAAATGAAGGGATTATTGTATAGAGAAGATTGCTTTAATATGAGTGCGATATTTATGCAAAAGTGTGGGAAGAGTAAAAAACTATTCATTTTAGAAGTTTCTTACCGATTCTTTCCCCTTGATAGCTCAGTAGGGTTATGTTAAAGGTGTTTTTTTTGGCTTTCATAGCACCAATAAGCAGCAAATAAGAATAAAATTTGTGATATAACAATAAAAATCGTGAAATGTTCACATGTGACATTATTACAAAGCAGTACATACATAGCGATGGCGCTATAAACTTTATTAAATACACGAACGCACAGATAACATTACAGGTATGTTACATTAATATAGATAATTCACCGTAACAAGACAGGAATACAGGTACCATTGTTAATTCGTGACGGTTCTCGGCTTGCATTCTAGTTACAACACAGATCTAAAGTTCATACTTCCATTACCATTGTTACTTACATTCGAATCGTAACCAAGTACCAAATTGTAAATCAGACCTTATTAGAGTGTAGCTTCTTGTACAGCCTCAGGGGTTTCTGATGATGGAAGTAGCTGATTTCTATAACGGAAATACGAGTACATTGGATACGTGTAGCTAACACTTGACGGTTGGATTTTTTTCCAGCTTTGTTTCGACTGCAATAGAGAGTCGATTAACAAGCTGACTTCGAGATTTGTGGCCGGCAAAGTGTAGATGATTTGTTAGCAATAGCCGATATTTTTTTTTTATTTATTTATTTTAATTATATCACTAATGCAAACGAGGCATCTTATGGTAAGTGGTCACCGTCGCCCACAGACATCAGTGACACCAAAGATATTATCGACGCCTTGCCAACCAAAAACAAAGCGAGGGACTAGCATTACCACTAGCTCTCTGACATAGCGACCGAAACACCTATTAAGTTATTTCACGGTCGGTTTCAGAAGGAGGGTATTTGTACAACGGAGATCAGTAGCAGGCGTGTTTTGAGTTCACCTTTTGTAAGGGCCAATGTAACTCAGGGATATTTATTAAACAATTTCAAATAGGAATATAATCTTAGTCTCATTCGATCATAGATGTATCGCTCCTCTTGAGAATTGAGACGAAAAGTCATTTACGACTGTAGCCACACCCTTCCGCATAACGTATAATTTCCGCAACAGAAAAGGAGTGGCGAAGATACTATCACAATCGAATCGTATATCAAGTTCGAATGTTTTTGCACGAATTGAGTTGGTTATTTTAATAAAATATTCAAATCAATTCATAAAATGAATGATACAATTAGGCTTGTGTGATTCTACTACCGTTTTGAAGTATTTTCGATAAGCGTAATATAGTTTCAATTAAAAAGTTACTGGAATTATATGTAACAAAAATTGTAACGCATAAATGAAATTATACCAGACAACGCAAAATTTGAGTTTATGTAGTTTAAGTACTAATTTACAAACAATCGTATTTGAAATTCTAGAAAGAAAGCACCGCCTAAACAATTAACAAAAATATAAAAATGTCAGCAACGAAGGAGACCAGTTTACAAAACAAATTTCTCAACAAAAACTCAAATGTCAGTGTTAAATGCCGCACACTCACCTCATTGTATACGGACGACATATCTGAAGTTCAGCTGAACGTTTGCGATACAAGTAAACACTATCTAAACACACATCACACACCAAAATTATCAGCAGCAAAATACCACAGTAAAAAAAGTAAACAACTATTTATTTGAACGCGACTTGAACGGAGTTTTTAACTGTCAAACTTCCCGCCAACAGAACGCGCGTAAAAATGTAAGAAGCAAAGGCGTTCGGATCACGCAGCCAGTCAGGGCGCGTGTGACGCGTTCCGTGTTTAGGATCGGCACTGAGCGACGGGCTACAACGTCGACCGGCTCAATGGATGGCGCTCAGCTGCCATGCTCAATGAACCATTCGAGTTCGGAGGTCACCGATCATCCTGACCTCGTCATTCCTGATCAGAGTTTCTCTATCACCCTACAAACCTACTCTAATATACATAACAGATACTACCCGTTTTAATAAATTAATAGAAACATAAAATACATAGAGTCATAATTTATTACCCACGTTAGATTTTACCTTGTTTATCATTAAAAGATATGCAAGAAATACGTTTTAATAAATTATTAATCATCATTATAATCTAATGTGGAAAACGCATGTAACTTCCGAAATTATCAGTCTGCAAAAAAAGTTAATTTAAGAAACTCGTAATGGCTGTCGATCTGATTTGGGAGCATTGGATGACAAACATTTGAGTTCGTTTCGTCCATTGTAATTCATAGAGGTATTATAAATAGAGCAGGGAAGCCAGGCTTCCATCTGTCCTTCGGTTAAAAAGAGAGAAAAGATTGCGGTACCTTCTCTATCTCTCTCTTCTCGAGCATGTGCAATTAGCGAGAAAAAACGACTCGAGGGTTTGTTGTTGTAATTGAATTTCTGCGGTTGATAACATGTTTATAAAATGACAAAAACCTGTAAATTGTTTTGATTTTATTATTTGAAAAAAAACTGTTCTTTAATACGTATGTGTTAGTAGAGACAGACGATAGGGTACCGCAATCTTATTTCTCTCTCTAGCCGTCGGACGTTTCCGCTTACAGGCAGGCGTATGTCTCCCCTACTCTATGTATAATACCTCTATGTTGTAATGACTATTTGTCATGAAACTGTCTTTTGTCTTGTGCTGTCTTATCGGTATCTGAGTTCTAACTCAGCTGGTACATACTTGATATTGCTTATATATTATTAAGGGACGATAAAATATACCTAGTGTTTCGCCTTAAAAATAAATTATTATGTATTTCAATTTACTATTTAATTAGCCGGCATATGTCACCGCAAATTTTAAATAAAACGTGTGGCATAAATGAAAAAAAATATACTAGTTAGATATCTGTATTATTTGCAATAATTTTCATTTCACTTGCACTACACAATGCATGAATTATGTACATTTTTTGTAATTATTATCACTTTTAATAGTGATCCATAGGGGCTTGTAGTGCTTGTGTGCGCTACTTGAATGGATTGCACTAAAAATCCACGTATGCCCTTATAAAACTTATCTCATGTCGTCTCATAATTTCGTTAAAACAAAATATTTTTCTTTCTAAGAATATATGTTTGCATTAATTAAAAAAATGAAGTGATCTTGGAGTATCATCATTTCATTCATCCCAGTATTGCTAAATTGCCGGGCTAAGGTTTTCTCTCACATGGTGTTATGGCCATAGTCCATCAGGTTGGCCAACTACGGATTGGCAGTCTCCACACACCTCTAAGAACATTGTAGACTACTGTCAGATATGAACATTTTCTCACGATGTTATGCTTCACCGACGTAAGTGATTCTTAATTTGTAATGCGCACATTTTTTCAAAAATTAGCGGTGCATACAGGATTCATACTCGAGTCTCCCATGCGGGACCTATGTATGTCTAAACCTGGCTACCATTACTGTTCTCGGAGTACATTAGCAGATGCGTTCCGTTATTGCAACATATGACATTATTACAATGTTATTGCAACTCATGATATACTCGTAATATTATAAGTTACACTATTGTAAATAATAGTCGTTATATTTTGCTATAGCTATACTATTTTTGTAGTAATTGTTCCAGCGCCCAATGATGAACGATGAAAGGTGAACGCAAAACGAACACGCATTTATTTGCTATAATTGTATTAATTGTTAAGAAAACTTATAAAAGCTAAATGAGACTTATCCTATCGAATAATAGCAATCGTCTACCGATTCAATACCCTCCTAATCCGATTTAAGCTGCCACAAAACGTTTCTTTTCAAAGCAGAAAACTAAAACAAAATTATATTTAAATAAGTTTTTTTTTCTGTGGTAGGCAATTTAATGTTCCTTTGGTTTATATTTCATCTTGCCGGTACTCGATTTTTATGACTTAAAAATTGTCAAAAACAAGACTAGAGAGTGCTTAAAGATAATACAAGTAAAATTTAATGATTACTAGATTTAAATAAGACTGTTCCGTCCAAGTAATGGATAGAACTTAAATATTCTTTAATAAGATTTTATATTACTTTGATAGCATCTAAAATGTCTATGTAATTCACTAACGACACTAAAAAATTTCATGAATAGAAATCGATTACTTACAATATAGAACCATAGATATGACCAGATAAACTGCGCGGCAAAATTTTAATATTCAACCTTACAACTTTGGAGTGAACGATCCGTATTTATGGTTTGGTTGAATAAGACAATGTTGCTTCAACAAAGGATAGAGTCGATAGTTGCATAGCAAATACGCGGAGCAACGTTATACCTATCCATCAAGATCTTAATCGTTAATTTAGATGGCCCCTGCAGTTTCTAATGCGCCAGTGGTGCTTAAACTTTGATTTTATAAAAAAAAACACAGGTAAGTACAAAGGTTTTGTTTAATTCTAATAGATGTAGTGGGAAGAAACGCAATATTTTTGATCCTGGCTTAACCCGAAATAAAAGGATAAACAAAGTCAAAGTTTCGCTTAATTGTCTAGTTGCATAAAAATCACAATCAAAACGGAATAGTTAAAATGATATTCTCAAATGAATACATGTAAAAGAGTAGGCACTTTATGAATAAAAATATTTATATATAATTTTATGAGGTTATTAATCAAAATAAAGTTTCTGTACGAGTTGCCTGAGATCATAACATATCTTTAATGTCGTGAAATTGTTTTATTTCGTCCAACTGAAATGCTCGCAGAATTTACCAATGATGCATTCCCGTATTAGAGAAATAATAAATCTATGGCTGATTTTAAATTGATATGAGCAGGTATTTTAGCTTAAGTAAGTATGATTGTAATATTAGTTTTTTGTCATATAAATTTGCAATAATTTTATCGTCATGGTTGATAAATGGTGAAATAATTGTCAAATATTTTTTTAATAAATTATAGACTACCATTTTAATTTTGTTTATTAGTACTAAAGCACTTGATTCCAATATAACTATAATCTGTGTAATATATGGATTAAGAAAAATCTACCAAATTTGAAGAACTCTGTGGTTGAGCGCGGCGCAGTCGCTTGACTGTACCGACTTCACGATGCGACGTTAGTCTATGGTAGTATAAACGACATTGACAATACACTAGCGGTGCCTTTGTTTTTTTTTCCCACAATTGTTGGCCCACGTTGTATTGATTGTCGTGGGAACACAATAGGGTTGTCAACTGTTCTTTAAAAATCTCGTGTTATTTTTATTTCTCTGTGAGTGCGTTAATCTTTGAAATAATGATTAAACATACACCTCAGCACTGACATTCATAATTAATGTTTATTTTTCTTGTATGTCCCAGGATTCTGAACTGATTTTCATATCAATAAAACAATTATTATTTCAATAATACATCGCCACTTACCGTCGTGTTCGAATGTAGTGAAACATTGACCGTATAATACGTAAAAATTTTTTTTTTAAATTACAATCATATATTATTATATAAAATAATATAAATTTTGAATTAAAATTATTAACATTAATCTGATTTTCATCATCAAACTAAATAATCGTAAAACTAATCATGATATTAACATTAAAAATGTTTTACAATAAATGCTCAGCTTTTTATTTTTTATCATTCATTTTTGTACGTATATAAAAATATTAACATATTATTATATTTAATACTCAATTTTATACAATTTAAAAAAACCATGCAAAGTATACACACATTCACAGACCTCAACATTAACATGGTACTGACGCGAACCCATAAGATTTTGCCCAACCAAAAATCGTCTAACGCGCCTATACAAGTTTTCACTTCAAAAAAATGCTAAGGATATGTTGATAACAAAGTCTACTTACATTTAAATTTCCAAAACATATTTTATGTACAAATTAAACCCCGTTACACCGTAGCACGTGATTTGGTTACCTACTAAATAATTTTCCGTGAAGTACTGGATTAAAAGTACCAATTTATTTCCATACCGATTTACAGCCCATTTAACACACCCGTCCTATATTATAAAGACCCGTGTCATTTAATTCGGTACCCAGGTCATAACGTCGACTTTTATGCAAATTTATTTGGTGGTGTGAACATCGCTAAGTAGCTATTGGCACCGATAAGACACATTAGCACTTGTAAGGATACCGAGCGGGAATCTCTAGAAAGTAGTCGTAAAAACTGGATTGAAACCGAGACGAATTCACGAAACCCCGCGCTTGTGCACGTGCAGTCGAGTTTAAGGACTTGTGAATATTTTTAAGTACCTACTTAACAAATGTTACTTTAAGGCGCTGTATAAACTACGCGGTTGTGCAGCAGTTTTTCGACAGTTGTTAGTATAGTACAAGTACTGCACTGTCATATGGAAAATTTATATTTGTCTATGTGATACCTATAATATTATTATGAAACATTTTTACTAGTTGAGTTATGTCAAGTGTCGCTGTCTATTTGTAAATAATAAAAATGAAAATAAAAATAATTTTACGTTTTTGTTAATGAATTCGAATTAATTTATCTGAGACTCACGTCATTAAAATGCTTTTGGATACGCAATATTTTCAGCTTTCCATCAGATTTTTGCTGAGTTCAAATCAACATTAAAACTTTGTAGATTTCCAGTAATGCATCGCAAGTAACTGATAAATTTGACTTAAATTGCTCGTGAAGTTTTTCAATTGAGTCTATTTGAGCGCCGTTATGATCATATTTGGTACTCAATAATAAATTAAATAAACAAACAAAGAGGACCAACTGTTGAGATTTTTAAAACGCAATCGGATTCTAAGAAATGCCGGCCACACGTTCGACGCTTTGTCGATAATCCTTAATGAACAAAAAAGATTCCTTGTTTTATAACTACTGAAAATCTATGTACGCGTGTCATTTTTTATGCAACTGCATAGTGTATACAGACCGTAAGGTTATAAAAAATTAAAAGTGTGAAGCCACTACCGTGCATTTCCAGTGCGATGATAATAATCTCGTGTTTGTTTACAAATTAATATTGGAAATATTATTATAAATCCCTTTAATATGTGTTACGTTATGGTAAGAGGAAGTGCTCATGGTCAAGTTGTGACGATCGGAACGGATTAATCAAGAAACTACGGCCGCGATTAAATAGCAAATACTCGTACGAAACGGTTTTAGCCCTTCGATTCAGATCATGACACATTACATGCAATCACTTTTATTGTACGATGTGCTAAATGTCCAAACTGCTCTACGATCATCTGTATCTGTATCGATTATCTGTGGATAACATCTATCATGTATTGATGGAGTGTGTCCAGAATTCTGAGGCTAGATGAACAATAAACTTTTATTTGCGCCTAGTCGGTGACTGCAATTCAATGCTTGCAGATCCACCGTCAGAAACGACAAGAAAATGTACAAGTTACTAAATAGAGTGTGAGGAGAAATGCGTTGATTCTACCAGAGCGTCATGTTCGCTTTAGCGACGAAGCCCTTTAGAAATGAAAAAAAATGAAAGGAAAGATGAATGAAACCAGCTTATTTGCAATTAGCTCAGAAACGAGAACATCTTTTAATGTATAAAGTATGTAAAGAAGAACCACCTCGTCTTTAAGTAGCTCGGATCAAACTTATTATATTATCTAGAAGAGAACACATTAAGTATACAAAAAGCAAACATTAAAAGCAGTTACAAATGTCTTACAAAAAGCCCGAGGCTACAAAAACTGCTTAGACGGTTCCCGACCATATCGATGGAGATAGCCAACGAGTGCAATAATTCCTCAGCAAAATGATAAAAATAATTAATAGCACCACGCGGCCGGCAATTTGTTCCGACGATTATGTTCAGATAGAGAAATAAGAGTGCGCCGGCGAATAAGTGCGTATCTGCTACAATTTGTTTATGGCTAGGGTTGCCATCAACGTTTTGATAGGCCATACAATACAAGCTATAGAAAAACTTACAGTATTGTTTTTTTTTACATAAAATATGTTAACGCGTGACAACTTTCCTACCTGATGGTTAAGTTGAACGCACTAACTTATGAAACCTATTTACTCTCCTTTTGAAGTATGTAAGTGGGCATTACTTATATATATATATATATGCGGATTGCTATTAAACATTCAGTAACACGTCTCACTTCACTATTTTTCGTCAGATTGAACTATCTATGTGTATCCGTTGGCCATATAGAAAAATGTGTTAGTCTGTGATCCGTCTTAATACTGTAACGTATACAACATAGGGTAGAACATCCCTGTGTTTAGTTTTAGTTAACAGATTATAAAACACGTTGGTTCTATGCCATTTTGAGAGTACGTGCTCGAGTAACAGATCTTAAAGTGCATTTATGCTATTTCACTTAAAAGAACTTGGTTTACAGTAACGTAAAAAATGTAACAGTTGTGCAAAATTTGTTTCTGTGTTGTTTTGAATTATGAAACCTGTGAATTTAGACCCAAGATTGAGACATTTAAATAATAATTTCCTATGGGTTTTCTGAGATCAGCGCGATAATTCTGTAATCTCATAATTCAAACTTAAAACAGATTCGACAATGAGATCATTATAATGGGGAATATTATGGTTAATTTAACCATATTATGTTTGAATTCACCATGGTAATTATAATTGATTATAACGTTCAAACAATTTATGGTCATAATAATCACAATACTTAATAATAAATTAATCGTGCCACAAACAATGATGACCCTATAGTCCAGTTGGTGGTGATCATGCCTGCCAAGCAAGGGATCCCGGGTTCGATTTCCGGTATGGGTAAATATTATTTATGTCACAGATAAATGTCTCGGGTCTACGGTCATGGGTCTTTGTGATGTCACATTTGTGTATGTCAAAGCCACCCAACACGGGGTTCCATTAAGCAACGGTGAATTGGACTGTGAGATAACAGAATTGTCGCGCTATTTCAGTTTATAATGAATTCATTGTGTTATATACATAAAAATATATGTAGTTTTACATTTGTTATAATAAAATTAATATTTAATAAAATTTCCAAAAAAAATGTCTAAGGTCATCAATAATATAATATAAATATTGGAAGTTTTAGACTATTTGTTGTTAATATATTATAGAATGGATACATATATAGAAATAGATATTTGTAAGCAAAATATTTTTTGAAGTTAGTGCCTTTAAGTTTTAAGCCCACTAGCAGAAGTTTCGCTTATTTCAGTGACATGTTGTTATTTGAGTTTACAACACTGATTTCAAACATCGTTATAGAACACATTAATTTTTTTATAAAGGACAGGATACTGTCCGGATAAATGAGAAAACATGGTAGGCCTATTCATAGGTATTATCTCGAAGAATAAATGCTTATATGTACGGTATCTGCCTCACGTAATAGACATAAGTAATCATTGGTAGATATAACGGGTCGTGTGCAAACACTTTAATGTTGCTTAGATAATTTTAAAATGTTAGTATCTCGAAGCATCAGTTTTAGTATGGCCATGTCTTTTAAGGTTCGCCTCATACACGTTATCCAACTTTCATCATCATTCTGTCATTTTTCATCCCTCACCCTTTATTATATTATATTTATTATCCACCATCCTTCATTTTCTATCCACAGCCTTTCATCTTTCAGCCGATTAGGAAACAGCTCTGTGTTTACGATAACACTTGTTCAGCAAATCGCATTTTAGATTTAAGTCTGTAGTCAGTCAGTTTAATGTTGACCAGGGTTGTAACCAGAATTATGAGGTACCTTATTGATAACCAAGTCTCTATAGATTTTTTTTCATGTTGATAACCGGCAAACGATCTAATCGGCCATATTACTAGTGGTCACCGCCGTCCACGCACATCTACAATACCAAACGGAAACAGTCAGCGCACGTGTTATTTAACTAAAAATACGTTAAAATACAAAAGAAGGACATTAATAAGCAGGCGGATATGAATTAAAATAAAATAAAAGGAGATTAATAAGCAGACAGATATGAAGGAGTAACGTTTTTTAATGTTTAATAATTCAGAGCCCAGCGACATTTAGAAAGACCTTTTAGTTTGGCTTCGTCCCGTTCAGGAAATGATAGACCACAAAGTCTGGAAAACCCTCAAAATAACACCCAATCAATTATAGGAATAACTATCTTCTACTCACCAAATAAGTCTCTCTGATTAATAATATCACGGTTACAAAATTTTTTTTTATGTTAATAGCCGACTAACGAGCAGACGAGCCACCTGATGGTAAGTGGTCACCGTCGCCCATGGACATCAGCAAGAAAAAAGTATCACTGGTGCGTTGTCGGCAAGGAAATGAGAAGAAGAAGAATCCGATATTTATGGAATAAAATAAAGAAATTATTTTTATTCTACATAAATACTGTGAAAAGAACGGTGGAAAGACTGCATGCAGCGGAGATGCGAATGTTGAGATGCATGTGTGGTGTTACAAGAATGGATAGACTACGAAATGAGTATGTCAGAGGAAGCTTGAAAGTAGTACATATTTTGGAAAAAGTGAGAGGTTTATCATAATATGGGTACGTAATGCGTAGGGAGGAATGTCATGTGACGAGAAGAATGTTGAGAATGGAAGTGGATGGATATAAGGGAAGGTGAAGACCGAAGAAGAGGTGGATGGACTGTGTGGAAGACGATATGAAGATTAAGGATGTGGGCACTGAGATGACGAAAAATAGAGATGTATGGAAGAAAAGGACACACTGTGCCGACCCCAAGTGATTGGGATGTGGGCCGGAAGATGATGAAATACTGAGAACCATTGAAATCTTAATTAAAATAACTAACTCGGACGCAATAATATTAATTAAAACTACTTTTAATCACTCAATTGCAGTTTATAAAACGAGAAAATTAAGACTTCCTCGAGCAATCAGTGCAAATTCCCAGCTTCCTGCGTTTATTGCTTTAATCACTTTATTACCATAAATTCCATTTCTAGTTACTTGATGAAAAATTTCCGTACACCGGACGTGAACCGTCTTAAGTCAAATGTCGAAAACTATTGAGTAAATATTTATAGTTTAAAAAAAAACATATACTCTGGTTGCCCGTAATCTAATTTTAAATCTACATAGAATTAATTAATTAATAATATATGTTTATTCATATCTGATGTGTCCCGTCGTATCTATGATGTGACTACATATGTACATTCATGTTCGATTTATTATGCATTGATGTTACAATGAGAATACCAAATCATTGATATGAAATTTTATTATCATGGATTCTTAAATAGCGTATAAAAAATTTAAAAAGATTAAACTACCTTCATACATATATATATGTATATAATTATGTGTAACAAATTAAAACATTCGAAACAATTACAAGTCGTTTCAGGCGTTTTATATGTTTTATATGTACCCTTGACAGAACCCTTTCTCGTTCCTACATTTTGGAAAAAACATTTGAGACTATCGCATTCAGACGAACAGCCTTTATGTTACACCATACAACTAGGTCTAGACATCGGAAGAAAACGTATACAACACACATATGTGTTACATCCTTCTCAAATTTGTTTAACTCTTCTATATAAGAGTTATCTCTTGGTAACTAACAGAAAAAAATCAACCTCACAGTGTTTGTACAATAATCTTTTTTCATAGATTACAGCGAACAGTAATATGGTTGGGAAAGTTTTAGTATAAAAACATTTTTATCTGTTTGTCTTGTGTAATATGTGGAAACTTCAAGACGGATGTTGAAGCTAACATTTAATTGGAGGATAAAACAATCAATCTGTCATACTCACACCTACGAAATTTGTGTTTTTTTCTTTTGTTGTAGATTGGTTCCCTGTTGTGACATACACAAACAAAAGAGTAACAGCATCAACCGAAAAACAAATTATATACATAAACACATTATATAAACAAATTATATAGGATATTTATTGAAAACATACCTGTAAATCAAAACCGGGAACCTTCGCTTGAGCAGAGCACAAACATGTAAGCTACACAGGTATAAAGC
This sequence comes from Megathymus violae, assembly GCA_003671415.1. Taxonomy (NCBI): domain Eukaryota; kingdom Metazoa; phylum Arthropoda; class Insecta; order Lepidoptera; family Hesperiidae; genus Megathymus; species Megathymus violae. The sequence goes on from PDGT01000025.1 coordinate 1,762,595, forward strand.
GAAACAATTGTTATTATCAGTTTCATCATTATAAATACAACCCAGATCGTCTCACTGCTGGGCTCGCGTTTCTTCTCGCCATGAGGAACGTTTAGACCATAGTCTGTCAGTCTTGTCATGCTAAGTGTGGGTTGGCAGAGTTCCCACACCTTTGAAAACATTATAGAGAACTCTAAGGTACACAGGTTTCCTCGCGATGTTTTCTTTTACCGAAGCAAGTAATATTTAAAGAATAATAGTTAGTGATAATTTAAACGTTGTGATTAATACGTATGTACATAATTTAAAAAAATTTTGGTGCGTTCAGGTACTTGCGTTTCCCATGCGTAATTGTAATGAGACGTGCAAATGCAGTGCGTTATGCACTATACATGCACATAAAGACGCTACACTTCATATCTGTTGTATGGGAATAAGCTAAAGTTCAATGAGAAGGTCGTCGGTCGTGAGAAGGCTCGGCGTACCGTTTTGACAGACTTTAGATGTTCATTGATTACTGACGTATCCGAGAAAGGGGTATCTCTAGGAGTTCTCAAGTTCATTACCGAGGGAAACCATTTTGAATTATAATAGTATTTAGACGGAATATTAGTGGGACAACATAACAAACGGTGATGAATATGTGCTGGTGTGTCTAAAATTATGGACCTGACCTTCCCTAATTCTATGGATCAACTAAGAGTCTGTGAGTGTCTATATGACACCCGTGAGTTGCTCATTGTGATTACTTATTTGTCTAGTTGCCAATTCCGCAATTAGCACCATCAGAACCATCATTCTTATACTACTTGAAACCCTTTGACTATTACAACTTTGTACCAACTGTTTAATATACCCTCAAAAACAGGAGTATTGCTTACCAAGTTTTCGACTAGCAGCACCCATACTTTTGCTAAAAGCTACCTCAAATTGATCGAGTATGTTATTAAGTTATGATTGAAAAAAGCTGGGTAATGTATTTTAACAATTGCCCTTAAAAAATTGGTAATTCTCGGCTGTCGATGTAGTTACACACGAACCTACTTATAACTAGTGGCTAGCTACGTCGGCACCGTTTCCACGTTCGAGTCCATTAATCTCTTCTTCTACGCTCGTCACTGGTCATCGGCACTCCTTATTCTGCATATCACCACAGGCTTAGTTAAGTGCAATATTAATCAACGTGACAACCAGTTCATTCAAGCTTAAAAATCATTCATCATCTCAAACACGGATGTTGTCTGAGTTCATACATTTTATTCTGATAGAATTACTCAAAATTTCAAATCGTATTCCTCTTCATCATCGTCATCATACAACCCATATTGTCCGACTGCTGGGCTACGGACTCCTCTTACAATGAGAGGGGTTAAGGGCAAGATCGCTTCGCTGCCAAGCAAATGGAATAATTTAGGTGAACAACGGCAAAATCCATGAAAATCCTCGTAGCGAAGTTTACCACGGAACCCTTTACTGATGCTGAAAATACACAGTTAATACAATGTGTTGTGTTAGTGCTGTCTTTATAGGACGATTTAAGATTTGTTTGCAATATATATGATTAGACCTTTTGTATCCACGCTTAGTTATAACGTGATTCAAATGAGATTGATGTTTTCACTTCAATTTTCTTAAAATACTTCACTTAGTATATCAACCCCTTTTAATATTATTACATTATTAAAGCACAGCTTATCGTCTGTCAAATAATAAATCATAGTTGTTGAAACATTACGCTCGCTAGGTGGTAACACTGCCTTGCACATTCCTAAAGAGAAAAGTTGAGCGAATTAGAAAAGAGGAGTGTTATAATGTACATTGATTTCTAATTTGTTCAAAGAAATCATATATGTTTCTCATTTACAAGGTATCCCACATCATCTTATGAGTTTTTAGTGTCCTTAATTTCTTATATTGTTTTTTTATCTCATAATAAATACATACTATATTTATGGTTTCAGTATTAACCCGACCGCCGGGGTCGCTGTAGAAATCGCAACAATTAAAGTGTGAGCGGAGACAGACTATCAATTAAATGGTGCTCGTTATGGAGAATTAATTGACGAATATGACCAAGGGCCGGAATATAGAGATATAAACCCATACAACCTTCTAATACTGAACTTAACTTTGATAGATATATGTATATCTCCTCTATCTGTTTTTGATCGCGCTCGAGTCGTTCCATTAACTATCGTTTTTAGTATTTATTGAACATGTCTGAGACTTAATTTTTCGTCACTTGAATGATTATTTAAAGATGAGCCATTGAACACATGAAACTTTTGTTACTACCATTGAAAAAAAAAAACAAATTCGAAAAACCAAACATCAAAAAATAATTCGAATAAATTCCAAATAGTCCCGTTACTCTAAAAACGTCCGCAAATCTGCATCGATATTACTCAGCAGCGTTATCGAGACATTTTAAAATACAATATGGGACAGTGTTCAACAATAAATCGCACGTTTTGTCCCAATGTCCCAATCTCGATTTATGCGCGCAGAGTCCGTAGGCGTGATATAGCGACGAGCAATTTGATACTCGATTGTGGTTGTCCCAGTGGTTTATATGTCCTCTGCGTAATCATGAGATTACATGTCGCAGATATTGATGTTGCTGTAGGTTTGGTCAAGGTTGCTACATAAGTTTTACTCGTTACAGCGTTTTACTTTGCAATAAGCTACCGTGATACTACTACTCCTACTTACGTATCTGGCTTACTTGAGTATCATATGTCTCTAATATATTATAGAAAACATTAAGCAGCAATAAACGTTAACACACTCACACTCCCACAGTAGGATTCCCTATGTTACGCGTGGCATAGACGTACACAAATATGACATCACAACGACCCATGACTGAGAACAAATATTTATCTGTCATATAAATGTCTACCTCGGCCACGAATCGAACCCGGGATCCCTTACTCGGCAGGCAGAGTCAGCTACGGGGCTATCTAAATAAAACACTATACAGTATAAAACAGAGACCCTGTCTATCTGATCGCGATAATTTATAAAGTGCTGCTTGAATTTTCATACTGCTTTTACAAATAGTGATGCATGAGAAAGGTTTATTTATGAGGTTGACATGAAAAAAATATAAATAAGAATGTCATTTGCTTCAGTGTACATTATGAGAAATTTTGCATACCTGAAATCTAAACATAATATTTTCAAAGATCCTGGTTTTTCGCACTTGGCTAGTGTCATTACGCTAGTTGGACCATAGTCAAAATAGTCAAACTATGGGATTAGTCACGCTGTGACCCGAGTCAGCAGTTCGGTAATAATGAGTCACGATGACTTGATTTATTTAAACTCTTCATCGATTGTCGTAAAGCAATTTCCTCAAAAAACTTTAATACATTGAGAAAAAAAAAACAAAATTTATAAAAGCGATAACTACCCCGTCAAGTTTATTTTTGTACATCACATTCGTGACAAGTTGTGAAACACCCGAGTTGCTTCTGATCTGTTGTGGGCTATGGTGGGTGCAATGACCGAGCCGTCTATTTGTGTACCGGGAAGCCATCGGCCGTCTCCCAAATTGACAAACATTTGGAAAAGCAAACACAGGATTTTACAGCAGCGCTCGTAATTGATACTTGTTTTGGTCATTGGTATGGAATTTACAGAAGGGCAATGCAACGATGTTGAATGCTAACTGCAAATAGACGCCTTTATATAATGTTATGTTGTAATGCTTGTAGCTTAAGATCAATTAAATTTTCTTACTCTGTAAAATTATGTCATAGTTTGATTATTATGCGATTCTCAATTACAATAATGCATACTTATTGAATTTATTAACCTCCACAATTTCTAGGTTGGCTTCAATCTGATCAGTGTGGTTGTGATGCTATTTGATTATTGGTTACTGTGTGGTGTACGTTGTAGTTTGAACATGGCCGAAGTAAGTTTTACGATCTAACAGTTGATTGAGGACAAAAACTAGGTACAGTAGCTAGATTTAACAAACGCGATAAACGCGATAAAACAATGGAGCCATCAACCGACACGATCATAATTATTGCTATGAGAATTACCTATCTATAAATGCCGATCTGATTGTTGTATAAAAAATCTGTAATAGATTGGCCATTGTTCTTGTCAGACACCTGATAGTACGACATTGGCACAGTTATAATTTCTTAGTTAGCTTTTTTCTTTGAAAAGCCAAGAATCTAGGCCATTTTTAATAATTAAATTAGTATGAATCTCCTTTGCAACAATCCGCGAGCACAATGTATTTGCTTCTAGACGTGTGTAGTGCCTCGCTCTCATCCACAAAGGACACGAGCACTTACAATATATAAAAGTATATACTAACAAACTTATCATCACAAACACTTGTTACACCCCGAAACGGAATATTATCAGAGTGAGTGGACTACAAGTAACAGCCGTAAAGCGCAAAGCTTGCTGCTTCCAGACTGTTGCAAGGTAATAATGAATTTTCATATGGTAACGCCTGGTACTATATACCATATTTTAATCTGACGAACTAGTACAAACTTATCATAATTAATTAACTATACGATCAGTACTGTTTATTACGTGGAACAAGTAAGTAACAAGGAAATTAGTTTTAATTAATATAATTTTAAATGCTGTTCAATTAACGGTTATATGTGTAAAAAAGTATGCCATTTTGGCTGACAATATTGTCCTTACACAAATAAATGAATTTCAAATGATTGTAACGCGTTCTACGCAAGCTTTGATATCCTGTCAGAACTAATATTGTAAGTCACAAAATATGTAAATGAACAATTACGTGCTTAAAAGAGTAGCTATCAGAACAAATGTGAATATACCAGTCAAGTAAAAATATGATTATGTTAAAGAAAACAGAACTATGTATGGGGGGAAATTTATTTCCCATGATATAAAGTTTAATATATATATATATATTATTATTATTAAACAAAGCTTTTTACATTGCAGCGTGTAACCTGTAATTTTATTTCACAATTTGTAACATTTATAAATATCACCCTGTTCACGAAGAAAAGCGTCATGGTATATACTATAAGTCGTTTATTGTATGTAACAGTTTGTGTCAAAAATGCCTGTTTGAAGAATATCATCCACATTAACTTGAACGTAGACATAAAATATACAGTCAACATAGACGGAACATCATAATTATTCCCTTTCAATCGCAGACGAACGAAATTACATTATGCGTCATTATTTTTATTACTGTAACTGGAACATTTTCTTTTATCTTCTTTACGCTCATATGAAGATGGCGTAGATGTTAAAATTACCAAAATTTTATAAGGGTTTAATTATACCCATTCCTTGAGTAGTTCCATTATTTATCTTCACAACATATCATCAGATCCTCGCCATATTTATAAGGTACCAAATAAAAGCAATCTCCTATACACTAAGAAAAGAATCATCAAAATCTATTCATAAACAACTGAGTTATTACTGCACATAGACACACGAATATGGAACCTCCTCCTTATTGTTGTCTTAATTTTTTAACAGCATACAACCCTACTAAACCACTCGCAAGAGTTGCTGAGTCACTGAAGCTAATTATCTAATGTTACAATAATTATCTAATCTTAAACAACTGTCGATTATTACATATTTAATAATTCAGTATTTAATTTAAGGACTTTGTTAACTTTTTTTATACTTGGTAACGCAAACTATATATTATCTTTCCTTACATTTAAAAATATTTACGGTGATCTAACGAGAGAGAGAGAGAGAACATGAGAACGAGATCAATTGGAAGATAAAAAAATGTAGAAACTGTTAATATTTACTAGATTTCTTTCAGTGTTGAACATTATATTTAATTTTAAGTGGTGAAGGCGATGAGGAAATACATATATTATACATATATTATATACAATCTTTCGAAACCAGCCCAACTGAGTTCCCTTATCAATATGGCCGAATTATCGGATTGTGTTTCTCTTCTATTGAAGAGACCTAAAGTGTATACCTCTACGCTGCTCTACTGTCGAGTGGCTGAAAGGTCAGCGACCAACCCCAGCGCTGGAAAGTTCAGATAACCCAATATGTAACGCTTATCAAATTTCATGTATAACCGTCACTTATCTGACCAACGGTGCATGACATTGATTTTATCTTCGTCGTTTACTTAAAAAAGAATTCGTGCACGGTTTCGGTGGCGCTTTGGACCAACTTAATGCTCTTAAGCAGACTATTTCTTTTTGCACACAATAAAATGATAGGTCATGAGGTGTACACGGAAGGAGGAAGGCGTTCAGTTCGAGTTCATTTCATACGCGAGGGCGTTACCAACCAGCGAATTAGCTATTGCTAGAAGAGCCCACAAATTCCAACTGATCTACAATTAATTTAATAAAAATACGGGTAAATGTAATAAAGTGAAATGAATGTTAAAGTTTTTATTCAATTAGCTGTCTTACCTTAACAAGTTTATAGAACCTTTTATAAGTAGTATTATTTATTCGATTTATAACACAAAAAAATATAAGGAAAAGATAAAGTAAGTACTTCAAGTATTCGTATAAGAAAAAATCGAAAGCTTGGGATAAACGGTACCAATTGACTGTAATATATTTTATGAGTTTCTTTGGTACATCAATTTATTGAAACTAAAGCATAGTTAATCGAACGTGATGTGATTTTGTAACGTGAAACTTACACAGATGAAGCAACATAACATGTTTTATATTACTTCTCTATCTGATGTTCATACGCTAATGTGATCTCAAGGTAATAATTAAGGTTGTCTAGATAGAAAGGTTAAAAGCTAACTAGCAGGCGTAACCTCAATATTAAGGATTTGCCAGGATACATTAGATGATAATTGCTTAGTTAAAACCCTTGTCATAGAAAATTATTAATGATATGGCTTCAGTTGAAATAAAATTAGGGACAAAGTCGATGACCTCTACGTGTGTAAAACTCAGTTTTTTATACTGGTAATAAATAAATACAAATCCCTAATAATAAATATACTTCACGTCATTTCCAGTCTAGTAAATATAAAGTCAAATGTTTTAAGACAATACACGTTGTACGTTTTAATGCAGTAATGCGTGCATACATGAATGTCCAAGTGTGTGATGCACTAACAACAGAGAATCAGCAGCCCGTAGGATTTAATTACCTTAATATTTATATAGTTAAGCAAGAAAACTAATGCTTACTGATATCAAAATCACACATTTAAAATATATTTTACATTAGTACAAAAATAAGTAGTAAAAAAGAATTGTCCGGCATTCACAGCTTTATTTTTGACTGGCAACACATCTGTGAAGACGAACCCGTTAATTATTTACCATATCTGCTTGTTTGATTAACTTAGAAGAGTATCGTACATTTGATCTTACACATTACTTTATTTGATCAACTGTATTCATAACATAATAATAACAGAAATTCCTAAAGTGGCACTGTTCAATACTGTCCAATTATTGTAATAAACAAAACTAATTGAATTTGTAATCAATTAAACAGGTCTACGGGCTCCTTTGTTCAGTTGAGGGGACTTCAATTAATGGAACAATGCGGGCTAATGAATAGTTTGTTTGAATCGAGTTATGGACAACTGGAACTTGATTAAACGTACACGTTTCAAAGAGTTTTTTATTTGTATAGTCATAAGCGTTCTATATAAATAAACTTTTTCCCTTTAGCCCGTAATATTATGTTCTTTTTGTTTTATTGGTGCTCATAGCATAAAACCATTATTTACGTAATTGATGATTTCTACGCAATGACGTGTCCCGGGCTCTAACAATGGCTTTTTTAAATCGGTTGAAGTCCATCATCGAACATAGTTATTCAAAGTTAAAGAGCTATTTCGGTTCACGGACCACGGTATTAACATCCCTCACATAATGATCCGATGCGCTATAGGACAGTTATGAGGCTAGATCATGAAGTTAGTGCCACTAACAGATCTTAAGCTAAGCTGTTTAAGTGATGTTAATATGAACATTTGTTATGGAATACAAGACCAGTTCTCATAAGCTACTTCGTTATACCTAGGGTTGCCATCAGCAGTAACAAAGACGACACAGTGGCAATAGCAATACTTGGGAATAATGTACTGGGATCCATTCCCGGTCGGTGGAGGTTTATGGCGACAAATATTTTTTCTTGGATAATTATTCTTAGTTATGTCTCATCAGCTGGAATTTCTGCAGCGGAGGTTTGACTGTGTCAATGATTATTTATTTATGTATGTATCCTTCCAGGCGAAAAATTCAATCCTGATTTGGTGGCTTTATATATTAATTAAAGCGTTTTGTGCCGTATTAGGGCGGGCTAGAATACTGTCCTCAATCCCATGCTGGCAGAACAGAGTGTCGTAAGAGGCGACAGAAGCCAGCTAGCTTGGTGATAGGGTTGCGCGTAAGAATTATATTAATAATATCATAATCAAGTCATTAATATTATTACTGGTATTATTATCTTTTCATGAAGCCTGCCTGGCTAGCTACTACCCTTCTGCTTGAATCAACCGCCAAACGATTCGTCGTGTTCCGGCTGGGGACTTGAAAGCCAGTACTTTCTGTCTTCCTTCTTCTTTCTTGGCCGACAACACATTAGTGACGCCTTTAGTGTAACTCATGTCAATGGGCAACGGTAACTACTTACAATTAGATAGCTCGTCTGCTCATTTTTCGGCTATTCACATAGAAAAAAAAAAACAAAAAAAAATGCGTCTATTTGTGCGTAAGAGTTTAAATTAAATACAGCTGTGTATAAATGTTGTTTATTGTAACATTTGGTAAGGTACTTTACTAACGAAATATCATTTCAATTGCCCGATTTGAAGAGGTGAGTACTTATTTGGCCACGATGATAAGGCCTGAAAACCTCGAGAGCAAAAAACGAACACGCTCCTCAGACACTCTACAAACTAGGACGAACTCGTTTACACCCGGACAGATGGCAACCCTAGTTATTCAGAATGTAATAACCGCATATAACGCGCATAGTGTATTTAATTTAAAAAAACGCACTCACTTTGAATAGAGTGCAGTAATTTTTAGATATTGATATTTTAAACCGACTTACACAAGACCGTTGTTTATTGCGATCCCTCACAAATAAATTGATTATCTCTAACGGCTTCTCATTTATTTGTGAGTTCATCTCTCTGTCATTAAATAATACATAGTTTGAGTTAGCCAATTTTTTAACCAACACTTTAAGGGCCTGACTTACGAGAAAGATTGCATCGGTAATGTTTCCTGAAAGGTTTTACTTATTTATTTTATAAATTTTGCATTATTAATAAGAGATAATAATATGTAAAAATAAATACCGCATAGAGGTTCTATTTACTTAATGTCTTTCGGCAATCTTCGCATTTAACAGACACCAACCAGGGCGGTCGCAACCAAAATAAGATTTTAAGGGACAAAAACTCATGAAAAAGCATTAAACGATTTAAACAGCAAGTTAAAGCCTAATAAAATTTCCCCCTACGTCCTCCCTCCCCCTCCCCCTTGACCAACAGAATATCAAGCAAAACACGAAGAAATACGAACATTCTCGTGACCGAGACTTACATTTTAAGACTTTTCATTCGTTTCATAAAATCTTTCTTCATTTTCGTATAAGACTTTAAAAATTCAACTTTGGGGCAGTGGTGCCGAACCTGCCGATACTTTCCCGCACTTGACCGGGCAAATCTCAATTATGGCATAAACTTTCGCTGGCAAGCATGACCTTCATCGCCCCACTGCGCCACTGCCCCCGGCGCCTTTCACGGTTCACTCGAGTTGCAGCCAGGTGGTATAGTTCACGAACGATCGCAACAACGATATGTGCTTACATACATACGAGTACATCTGAATAATAATGTCACCAAACAGTTGAAGCACTGGAGCAACTATAGCTATGGACTGTAATTCTTTAAACCCACGAATCAAATTCGCAGTCCGTCATTATTACTCACTTAATCTTACCATTTAGTGTTTAATTTTACCATAATCATTAATTATGTGTTAAATTACTCAGAGTACTTTTTTCCGTATTCGTGACTGTAATATTATTTGTCCTGTGTTTTAATTTTAGACTTAGTATTTGCAGATAAGTAAGTCTTAGGTAAGGGTTTGGTAACTTTTCCTACATTTTCTTGTCATGATCCATGGTATCTAAAAATTTTTATTGGCAATACTTACATAGGTTTATCTGTTTTATTCTCAACATTTTAATCAAAAATGTAATGCGGAATTTTCATATTCATATTTCATTTAAGTTTTCTTCTCAGAGCTCAATACTCGTATGTCCTTACATTTATAAAAGTTAAAGATCACAATTTCACACTCTTGCACGGGGATTCCCGGTGTTGCGGATGGCATAGATATGACATTTACGATTACAAGCACTCATGGTCTGAGAATACGAATAATTGGTTACATCGATGATTACCTTGGAAATCGAAGCAGATATCTTATCAAGTGTCTTCGTCTGAACTGCAGTTTACTATATCGGTGAGAAGCGTTTTCTGGCATAATCATGCATCAACCTATACATGTTCTTTATTCTTATAACTTTGACAGGTAAACTTTAACTTAGTTTGAATCAACTGGTCATTTAGCCTGTCTTTCTTAACTTCGCACAGATCTTTTCTTATCAAGTGCGAGTATTACCTGATTACACTCGGGTCTTTTCTTACTACCCACAGGGTGTCTTATCATCGAAGTTTTGAAGGTTAACGACCTATATTTTTTCACCCTGCCTATCTGGCTATCCAAAAAGAAATTCAACGATATTCAAGTGAACATTATTTGCTTCAATCGTAACTACCGTAATTTACTATCGTTTATGTTACGTGTTTCCACGCATTGTTCTGTTGCACCGAAGCACAAAGATGTAAAGATTATATTATGCATGTTCCACGTCAAAAGTGACGATCGTTAGATCCAAGTTAACCCGGAAGAATCTTTTGATATTCGAAACCAGATTTAGAGCTCGACGACTGTCGTTACCGCGGTCGCGTCGTGAACCAGATGGTTAACGATTATTATTTTTAGTTGGGAGTATACGTAAGAGCCCTTCGTGTAGTTTTGCTCTACAAAGGGACGTAGTTTCTGGGCTGTAATGGCGTTATATTTTATAATGTTCTCAACTACAGAGGTTTGGATCACGAGTGAAAGATTTAAGAACTTTCGTTTGCACAATAGGCGCCGGACAGACTGACACCGCGTTGGATATTATTAGTAGTACCGCTTTCACTGTCCGATTGATGAAGACAACGTTACAAAGGAGTTTATTCAACAACTCGATCGCTTTTTAGCCTAATGCTGCGTCCACACGCACAACATGTTTAAGAGCGAGATTTCTTTATTGGCGATAATATTGTTTCAACTTCCTTTTTTTACTTACAGTATTAAAAAACACTTTATTTTATAAAAAGTTAATTTAAGGGAGGAAAATGGAACCGTATTCATGGAACAGAACCCGTATAAGTAATTATTATTTCTATTAGTGAATTTATTGAGTTATTTTAAAGGCGTTGCCAAAAGATAAATCCAATTAAAATATATCCAATATATTTCATCAAGATTTCTCGTAATAGGCCTACTGAGATTTACGTTTATTGAACTATAAATCCTTATGTAATAGTAATCTACTGGCATTTAGTAATTTCGAAGTTAGAAGTTAGTTTCCCATACACAACACAAAGATACTCATACACTCTGTTACACACAAGGGGAGCTAATGGAAACTTATTAAAAAGCAATAATGACCTTGCCACAGTCTCGTGGTCGTGTAGAAAGCGAAGTGACATTATGTTATGGTTATGACAGGTTATGCCTACGCGTATGAAATCAGTGAACTGGACCACAAGAGATTTCGCTGGCTCCGATAGACTTATTTAGATGTTGCTTGATGATGTTGATTTCGCCAGATGCCTTCAACGCAATTTGGCATATATTGCTTATGTACCCCGGTTATGCGTGTTTTGGTCAACTGGTTGCAAAGCCCAGCTTGTTTGAGACTACGCTAACAGCGTACTGATTTATTATTTTTATAGTAACTAACCTTCACGTAAGTACAGTAAACTTCGTGGTATGATTTAACACGTTCATATTACATTTATGTAGGGTATAAATTATCTTCTATAAGTGAAAAAGAAAAATATGAGTTAATACTTTTATATATAAAATATACGTAAATAATTTATCATTTCTGTTTTAACTATTAGATTTGTTTACAAACCTTATATCTCCCTATCGAACTTCTGACTAAATAAACGAATTTACCTACCATCCTACGTCTTATTTAGTTTTTGTGATGCTTTACAGTTATGCTTATAATTAATTAATATCTTACAAAATGCTTCAAGCCAGTTATAATACGTTCCACTTAATATAAAGTAATACAAACAAGAATTTACATAAATGTAAATTCTAACAACAAATATCAAAATGTCACAGAAAACGGTTTGACATCCAACCCAACTATCTAGTAACAAGAAACCCATCTAGTGACTAAGCACTAGGTTACAGGGTCATCGATAATAATAATGTCAAAACGCCAAAAATACAGCAAAAACATATTGTTGCCATAAAAAATCAATCGGTGACATGTAATATATTTTTTAACCAATAGCTTTTTCTAGTTTAAGTAGCAAAATGCTAATGAAATTATACTTTGGGTAATTTCAGTTTTTAATGTCTAATTGTTTATCATATTATTTTGAAGCTGTGTCATCGTGGATATTATATATTTTAACTACGACGGGTTACAGTTTAAATGTTCACCGTATTTGCTATAAATTAGTATAGAAAAAAAAAATTATACGAGTTTGTAAAATTGCGATAAATGAACATTATTTTAATCGTCCAATATACTTTTTTCTTTGAGGTAGTGTAAAATCGACTCCCGGTCAGTAAAGTGTCCACTGCTGATATCGAAAATAAAATAGAAATTGTGAACGCAGCATAAGCTTGGGGCACAGCGGGGTCAGACCGGACATATAAAGATCAAAACATCAATTTTTCAAGTGGAAGAATAGCGAAAGCAATGTTTTCTACTAACAGAACAGCTCTCGTTTTGTTCTCGTAAACATTGAAAGGCTACAGTATTCGAAGTAATTTTTCTTCGAACAACAATCGTGAAATGTTACTGCCGTTTTAAATATGATTTGTTATATAAGCAGGGTTGCCTCGCATACAGAATAATAATATTAAATCGATTTAAATATTTTTTACATACGCATATTTATTATAAGTATACATTTCTGGTCTTTACTGTAAATAACAAATACATATAAAATAAACGGTCATACGGTCACCGCCCGCACTAAGATATGCTGTGTGGGTGGCAAAAACGTACACAAATATCGCATGACATGCAAGCCAGTCTCGAGAAACAACTTTATCTGTCACATAAATGTCTACACCGGCCGGGAATCCAACCCTAGCTAATCAAGATCTTTAGTAAGCGATCTAATGACAGTCAATGACGACTCATTGAATTAAACACAAATAGAGATTAAAAAGCATTTGTATAATGTTTTTCTTATGTTAAAAGCCAACAAACGAACAGACAAGCCATCTGATGGTAAGTGGTCTCCGTCGCCCATGGACATCAACAAGACCATAGGTATCACTGATGCGTTGTCGGCCAGGAAATGAGAAGAAGGTAAGAAAGAATCTACTGGCTCTCAATCCCCCAGCCGGAACACGACGAGTTGTTTGGCGGCTAACTCAATCAGGAGGGTGGTAGCTAGCCAGGCAAGCTTCACTGAAAGATAATAATACCACTAATAATATTATAGACTTAATAATAATACTGATAATATAATCATTACGCGAAGCCTGACCACCAAGCAGGCTGGCTTCTGTCGCCTCTTACGACACCCTTTTCTACCAGCATGGAATTGGGGGGAGTATTTTAGGCCGCCCCAAAACGGCCAAAACAATAATACAATGTATAAAAACACTGAATTAAGTATAAGAAATGTATATTTAAAATCTTATAAATACATAAGTTGAATATAAAGAAATATATTTATAAGAATACCACGATTTGAATGAATGTATGACATCCCTATCCAGCGAATAAAGGTGACATTAAAAATATTTAGCATTGTCCTCTGGTTTAGAATGCAATGCGTTTTATTTTGAAATAAAACGACCATTAAATGGATATGTACGATAACATCGAACCATATTTCCTACAATATTGGTGTAATTCGAAATGATTTGATCATCTGTGATTATAAAACGCAACTGTTCCACTGCTGGCCTTGGGCATTTGAACATAAAATGAATGAATGAGTTTCAATCAATGTTGATCAATTTGACTATGTTATGTATGATTAGGGAGAACTCCCAGGCGTGCCGGTTTCCTTATGATATTTTCCTTCACCAAAGCAATTAATTATTCCATTCAATTTCTTCGGACGCGCATAGGTGGTTTAAAAAACTGAAGTTTTTTATTTATCCTTCTTACAAGCTGGAACAGCATAATGGAGAACTTCTCTGATACCAGAAGAGTCTCATGCCTTTAATCAGACAGCAAAAGGATCGAATGGATTATAAAGCTAGACGTTATGAGCTGAAGCAACCAACCAAGTATCTGGATAACGGTATCTTTTAAAAGTGAAGAAGACAACTGTATAGACGAGATGGCTAATGACAAAAGGTAAGAATGTCGGGTTTCATATCATACTGAGACAGCCATTACCGTAACCAATGTGTTACAGATAAATATTTGTTCTCTAGTCTTGGTGGTATATTTATGGCCATCGTTATAAGATCACTGCCACACACCTGAATCACGATTGCGTGCGATCTAGCCCTACTTAGGGGGCATAATACAAAATGAAGCATATTAACCGCGTAACAGCGGATATCGAGTATGCATTAAGCTCATCAACCTTTACCCAGATGCAGAGCTTATAATGTACACATTATATGTCCAGTGTAAGTTTGTAAACAGAGGAAGTGTGTCGACAGGTTTCTGCAACCGCCCGCGGCCCGCGCAGCCGCCGAGTGACTGTGACACACTTAGATATGGTGTGCCTGTTCGAGTACTGCTTTTAGCACCCGGGTTTATGTGGTTAAAGCGACCTTCGATATAGCGTAAGAAATTCAAATTTTCTTATGCTTTTTGCAAGGACCAGCTATGTTTTATATATATGTTATGTAAATGCGATTCACGATTATAATAAAGATTTCTTTAGACATTAATAATCTCTAAATTAATCAGTATGACACTGAATAATATTGTTGTTATGAAATAAATTGAATCACCATAAATAATGACTCAGAGAGGTGCATTGATGATTTTGGTGATTATTGTTTAGTGAATATAATATTATTTATAGCTACAAATTACATATTTACTAAAGATGCAATGGAACCTACAATTTGCAAGAAATGAAAATAGTTTCAATTTTGCGAGTTATATAGAAGGAACATAATATATTATAATTTTTGTATCTTAACTTTATAATATATTGCAAAGGGTTCAATTTTTCAATTTGAAACAAACTAGCAATAGATCTAAGGATTATATATTTGTGCCGTGGGTAATTTAAACCTATAAAATGTAAACAATTATGCAACATTTTTCTTCTAGGTTTAAACTACAAACCTAAAGCAGTGATGAAAAAAGGAGTCGTGATGTAAACACGAAATTTACCGGTATCTAGATATTTTCTCGAAATATGTTACAATTTTACCTCGGTCGATTGAAGTAATAATTTTTTTTTGTTTTTATTTGGGCTGTTGGTAAGTCTTAAATATGAGTCTATGTAGAACTGATAGATAATAAGGTTATTTTTTTTATATTCTTTACTTACAGTCACGAAAGTATACGAAGGTTTCCAGGCTGGCCAGATTCTGAAGGGGCAACCACAGGCGTTATCTCATTAGGACCAAGTCAAGAGCGAAACGGCTTATTCTACTCGTAAATTAGTGCGCTTTACCGTTTTATGTTACATCGCCATTTACTTCAAGAGTCTTCAAAAGAAGAGTGAATAGGCTATTTATAAGTTAGTGCGTTCACCATCTTAGTCTTCATCACCACTTACCATCAGGTGGGATAGTTATCAAGTATTAACTTATTTTATGTAAAAAAATTACCATCCAATGAAATTATAATCACGTATTGACTTATAATTAGTAAAACAAAATAGACCACTAACCACAAAACTGCATGGGGTAATTATAATAATAATATGAATCCAACTAAAAACTCAACCCAAACTTAGTTACAACTATTAAGAATTAAAAACCTACTTAACATTTCCTAAAAATATTGAATCTTCTTTGGTGCAGACGTCGGTAGCAAAAGACACTGATGGTTTTAAATTGTACAAATTTAAATTATTCTATTTAAATTTTAAACTAAGATAAATATTCTTTTTAAAAATACGTTGGCATTACTTTGCCTCAATCAGTAAACAAGTTACGTGGCTTATATTCAGTAGTTCGGTCAAATATACATATGGACATACATGTACACGAATTAAAAGTGTGCCTGTGTGAATCGATTCATTCAATGTTCAAATTCGTACGAGGCGTGATTCGAGCCGTTCATTCAGATTGAATAACGGTTATTGTTCGTTATACGAGTATTTTTATTAAGACCGGTGTGAAAGGCTTTATTTAATGGACATGAAAGTAGCAAACGAGCATGCAGTCTGGTGTTGAGTGGCCACTGCAACCCATGACCACCTGGAACTAATATCGAGTAAAGCCGTTGAATAGATATGTTATTACTGAAATGATAGGTCTCGAAAAAAGTGAAAATGACCTCAATATTCTTCAAAAGGCAAGACACACAAGGCTTCTCAAACAATCTGTTTCACTACGCAATTAGTGAAATTATGATCTTAAAGCGTATGACAGATTAATAGATAGACATAAGACAATCAAGTGACTATAAAAGTTTCGTTTTGTCATCGTGTGTACAGCATCCCAATAAACTAAACATTAACGGCTATTCTATTTTTTTAATCTGCGATATATCCTTTCAGCTTATTAAACCAGGAACTCCACTCAAGCAGGATTCAACCAACTAAACTACACGCTATTCCAATATAAATATTAAATTTTTACGAGCTAAACATTTTATTTAATAGCGTGTCATTCCTTTCATAAAACTCGCAATTTCATATGTTATGAACAAAAATACATAAAACTTAATGTATGGGTCCTAAATGATCGTTCTTGGAGCGATTACGTACGTTAAATATTCGAGCATGTCGTTTCTCCATGTTAATCTGCTGCGATAATTATCTTGTTATCATAAAATGACCGCAGTTCATTAATCGGTTAATTAATGCCACTTTGTAAATATTTGGGGATATCACCACATTTGCAGTGTTATTGGAGGTGTTAAATTTAAAAAAAAATTAGTTAATATTTAAATTTATGTTTTTGTAATAATAATAAAAATTGTGACCTTCCAATGCTATCAATTAGATAAGGGTGACGATCGTCCTTTTATCAATTTCGAAACACATGGTTGACTGTATATGCTTTTTCGCGAATTCAATTTGAAAAGTAAATAGAAAGGTACATGCATAATAAAAATATTTATACAGCCAAGTGTATCAATAAATTGAATATTAAAAATATTAATAATTTCCCCATGATTGCTTCCTCCAAGTACGCAATATCAATTTTATATAATTATGTTAAATTGTTATCTGAATAGAACTATTTTAAGGTTGTGTGTCAAAAATAAAAAATTGTCGTGAATTGCAAAAGGTCCGAAATCTGATAGGAAGAAGATTGTTTCAGCAATATGCTAATACCCACAGCAAGCAGGTTGGATTATCAAAGTAAGCAAGTTAGAAAGGCCGGAGGAGCCTTGAATTTGAACCTAGAGAATCTACTCCAGTTGGATGTAAAAACTAATAGGCTACCACTGTAATGTGCTACAATACTTCAATGCTAATAATACAGTTATAATACTAAATAATAATAATACAATGAGGCCTACTGTCAGTACATAACTGCATTAATATGTTGTTACTTAAATGAGATCGTTTAAGTACATATATTACTACTTATATAGTATGCATACTTACATAGCTTGCAATACATATATTAAATAAATAATAAAAATAATAAGAAGGAATAATAATAATAATAATTCAGAAGGCACAGGACCGGTCAGAGTGGCGCAAGTTAGGGGAGGCCTATGTCCAAAGTCCTATGTCCAAGTTAACACTCGCTTAGGTGTGCTTTGATTTCGATCTGGTTAAATATTCCGAATGAACACAAAACGTTTGCATAAGACTACACTTCATTATACTTTCTTATTTATTCAATACAATATTTCCACCACAATACTGCTTTATAGCGGCTAATGGAACTATTTTAAACATAAGATCCTGTTATGTTTCAAAATAATATCATGTAATAAGCGAACACGATTAACACGACTGTTAATCATTGGTAATTCTATGGTATTGTCGAACGATATGGTTATTTCTACGGTCAGGCCACGGCTCGACTAGGACTGCCACCCGGGCGACCTGGATATCATCCGTAAATGGATTCCCCTGCGACAAAAAAAAAACGGCTCGAGACAACAACTTGTCGTAGACTAGACTACTGACAGACGACAGACTGACGGACAAACGTACAGGCCTCTCATGACTTTGCTATGGTCAACGAGTCACCAATTAAAGGGGCCGGCAAACATTTTTGTTTCATTTTTATACGCTTTACTCCATTGAAATGTCATGAATTTGTAAACGTTGTTTATTAGCGGCGAGTTTATAAGGTAGAGGAAAATTTAACTGATTTAACCATAATGTCGGCACGCTAGCCTAGTAGCTAGTTTATAATAGTTATTTTGTTAAAAAGGAAGCAAACGCGTTTCAATTTCAATTGCGTGGTTTTTTTTTATTTCACCTACCTTTTGACTGTAACTTGATTTTCACGAGTAAATTTTTTTTTATATGTCAAATGACTACCCTTAAAGGTTACTACTCAAATGCGAAAGCCTTCCATAAATAAGTATCTTAAAATAATATATTTATGATATTCGTTACACCTATTGCAATCTTTCTCGAGTTACATTGGCATATGTCAACGCTGTCATGAGTGTTATTGATTGACAATGCTCGTGTCAGTGTTGGCCACCGGCACGACCAGCGGATTCAGTTGTCTGCACCGCACATATGTAGTTATCCGTAACAGAAACAGTCAACCAACGCAACGCCCCCAAACTACACTCAACAGCTTGCAATAGTTTGACTAAATAGGACAGCAGCCTCCCAGCGTACTCTCAATTCGGTGCACCCGACCATACCCAATACAAAAAATATTGTATACATTAACGGGTACAAAAGTTAAATTCCATACCATTAGTTCCCAGCATGGGTGCCTTGTATATTTGTTTCGAATCCGTTCCGTCATGTACGTAAGGTACTAACCAAACTATGTAGATTGTGCCATCGACTTCAAATTATATGAAATTATAAGAAAAACCTTTAACACAGGATTAATATGTTGAACAATACCGCGACGGAGAGATATAGATTCAGATAGTTTGAAAATTTATTATACCTATGAGACGTGGTTTAAAAAACAGACTTAATTCCAAGAGTGTATTAAGAGAAAATTACATGATATAACTTGTCAAAATCAGTTCAGTAGTTTTTGCATAATGATCAAACGAATATTCACCTAGGTGAAACAAAAAGATAAACAGAAAATTAAAAATATATATATAGAAGTATAAACGTTAGGCGTAGATTTACTGAAATTAAGCGAGAGCAGATCAATAAAATTCACATATCTTTTTTATTTCAATTGTGAGATACGGTATCTTAAAAAGCAGTTTTACTAGAACACGAATAACAGTCGAGACTTGCAAAACTGTACAGGTAAAACGACGTTGATATACTGCGTGGAGACTGCGGTGATAGACATGTCACAAAGCGGTCCACCGACAGTACTAATTGGCGCTTTGCATGGCGGCGATGTGGCCCAATTAATATCGAAAGATCAATGCATCGGAACTACTGTTACACAGTTAATCTTTGACGTATGCCTTTGCCTCGTGCTTCCTCGCATTGGCACAGAGAAAGATATTCGTTCCGATTGCTTTGGTTACATTTAGTTAATTATCTGCAGTACTGTTAATTGATTCAGCTGCGCATCTATTTAGCGATACTAACGGTTCAATGAGGATTTGGTGTTTATCTGTACTGGAAAAACAACTATCCATTCCAGTTCGTGGCGAACTCTGCATGGTTTCGAAGGATTCGTTGATTCGCGGTCAGGACCAATATGCTTAAGAAATAAATGTTTACATTAGGATTTTTATATATGGATATGGATCTAAGTCCTGGGTGGGGGACTTAAGGTGTAGGGGAGTAAATTCGACTCTAATAATAATAATATATTTGAGGTTTTTAACGTCCAATACTTCAGGTAAACTGGATTTCCCATGTTACTCCCATTAAAAACTCCACGTTACTTATATAATTAATAAAAAAGTAGTTCTTTTTCAGCATCAGACAAGAGTAGTGTAGTTTCCAAAAAGTATGTTTACGATCACTCTAATATAATGTAAGAAATCTGTGAAAAATTAAATGTAATAATCTCAGTTTTGTTTATAGTAGCAGGCATTTATTATACGCGGCTTCAGCTAGCTATGAAAACGATAATATGTAAGGGACTTAGTAAATGTTTCAATGTTAAAGATGTTACACGCGCATACAGGTTACGTTATGGTAAGCGTTCATGCCGCTGCTGCACATCTACAACATCAGGATGGTCATCGATGCGTTAGTTGACCATTACAAAGGTGTTACCTCACGTGTTGAGTACGGTCAGCAGTGCGGCGGAAAGATTTTAAAACCATTGTATGGTTGATTATAGAAAGTCATTATTAGTTTATCAGGTACACATCCTTTTCATGATTTACCAATAACGTCGGAACTAAACTGGATGGTACAGAGACCAAACCAACCACCCGTAATGCAAGGGACTTACTTAATGCTATTGTCTCATCCGTTTATTAGCTGGTGCTGGCGCAGGTGGGGTATTGTCTCAAAGATGGAGGAAGTTCCTCTCACTGATTAATGGAACTGTGTTAATGTTTTGTAATCAAATGAGTTAAAATACAAGCTGTGTCTGATTCTCTTGAAACTTTGTGCTTTAAATACAAGCTCAGTTTCATACTCTTCACCCTCCAGTACATTTTTTTATAAAAGTTAAAAATATTCCACTTCAATAGTTGTATTTATACAATATTATAATATAGAACTGATCCAAGTCTGTGGGAAAGCGACTATTTAAAATATTCACGATTATGTTTAACAATTGCAAACATATCCGTACCGATTCACCACAGTTCGGTCCATTCACGAACTTGTTCCATTGTAATGTAGTATTCTATTGCCGAGAACAAAGAACAAAGCGGCCAAGAAAGTTCTGTTAGTCTTGACAAAATGGCTGAAATAATGACCTGACCATATCGAGACAAAGAAATTAAATCTGACGTTGCTTAGTTAAACGAACCCGAAGTCTAGAATATATTTCAGATGGACTACTTCGAGAAGTATACGACTGTTAATTAATTAATACTATTTATTAATTGTATCTTTATAAACTTTGTCGTGTACAATCGTTACTTTATATAACCCGTTCATTATCTCCGGTACTCTCTCGAATTCGTCTTGTCTTATTATCATTCAACGTTATTTCAAATAACTACATACATTCTTTAGTTAATATTTTAAATTTATAATATAATTATGTTGTTTATCTGGAAGAGAGATTAAGAAACAGCTTGTTATAATAAAACCTTTGTAATTCAGTTTTTTCTGTATTGCACTTGTGTACAATAAACAGGATCTGTATTCTCTGCTGTTATATGCTACCATAAAAATAATTAATACCTTTTAAACCTTCACTAATAAACAATACAATAGATAATTAAGCAAGACATATAAACCTTATAAATGTATGTATACTAATTTGTATAATGTTGTTGAACTGCTAGTAAAGACAGATGGAGCCCATTTTTCAACGTAAAGGTAAGATCTAAGCAAGATTGTAACATAATTAAAATAGTGTCGTAGGCGTGGCGCGCAAGATACTGAACATAATACTACAAGAAATATGATCAATGCAACGATGATCCACTTTCAATCTAAGTGGAAAATCAAGTACAACACGTGGAAATAAAGATTTAATACTTGAACATACGTGAAGATTCACTCGATGAATTTTTAAAAATTTATAAATTTAAATTTTGCTCGACAAATATTATAGTTGCGCAGTAGATAAGATCGAGGAAATATTAGTTATATTGAATGAAAACTTACTAAAATGTATGTGTGTAGCCGCTTTAAAAGAGTGTCTTGAATTTAATGGATGATCACCACCATCATAATATTCATTCATATAGAGGTTTATAAACAGGTACGTAATATCTCAGCATGTCTTAGGTATCTACCATTTTTTGCCCCATTAAAAGCATAACATTCTAGCATCAACTATTTCATTTTCAAGAAGCCTTTTAACTCTGCCACTTTTCGATACCTTAACTTTCCTTATAACATTTACCTTTTATGGAACATATTTGTAATTACTTCTTGTAAAAAATTGCTCAGAGTTGAATCACATCGTATGTCATTACCCTGCGATTGGTAGAACATCAATATTAAATACTCGATCGTGATCCCGTGTTAGCTGCTCTTCACGATTTATTAACGTGTTCCGTCATCAAAAAAAAAATTGAAAGACTTGACGGTACAGTCAAACACAGAAAAATAAGAGCGGTATAAGTTAATCTCCTATTTATGCAATGAGGAGTGTTCGTCCCAGAGCAAAAAAATCATCAGTGATAAGCGACACTTAAAGCAGCTTACTTAAAACTTTAAGCAGCTGGTACCTTTGTTGGAGAACTTTATGTAGCCTAAGAATTAACTATTTAATACTCACCAAAATATTATCTGTCCTGGATCATCGTAGCACAATATTCTCCGGTCTCCTTGGGAGAGACCAATATCTTAAAATGAATGCTGAATGTGTACTCCTGTGATATCCCAAATATGGGCTTAAGTTTAAGACCTATTCAAATGTTTTGTAACTACTGCTTGATTGAAAGTTTCGAGCCTTTGATGGAGCCCGTCAATGGAATATAGTGAACGTTTAGAATGACTGATGAACCCGTTTAAAATAATCCTCAAACAAAACCAAGCTCTCTCCGATTACAAAGAAACGCCGGCAACTGATGTTTTCGCTGCCCAAAACTGTTTCAGAAACGATCATCTACTCAAATAAACTACAGCTAAATCTATTATTTTAGACATGAATGTACATAGAAGGCCAATATTAATACATCCGCCGTTTATTTCACAAAAAGCCGAGGCTAGATACATCGTGTTTCTTGTTGCTCGCGCATCCTGCTAAGCCGCCAGATTGCTTGTTTTCCATAAAATAAAAAACAAAAAAGCATAATCTTGCACCGAGAGAGGTCAAGCGTGCACTGCCCCGTATTGTCTTCAATACGACCACGAAGTAATGTGCCGTCAAGACTCTTTACCATCGACGACCAATAAAAACGACCTATAATCAAGATGTACACTCTAAAATTGACACAACAACTCTAGAATTCAACACCATTGTGTGCAACTTTGTAAGGTGGGGAAAACGCGATTTAAAAGTCACATTGACAGTCAACGTTTGTTACAAAAGAGGATCTAAATCAGTTATTTTAGCTGTAAAGCAGGCACTTTTGGTCGCTTCGTTTGCCACAAGGCCTTGTATGTCGTTTAGAACTATCAGAGATCTTCGCGGCTTACTTTATGGTCCACGCGCCGCCTGTTGAGCTAGATTTAAGACTCACTCGTATTCTACGTTCTACTTTGCGATTCTAAAATACAATGGAAATGATATGTGGCGAGGGAAAATGGGTGGGTAGATACGTTATTTCCATGTTCGTCGAAACAAATGATACACTCGTGTTGCCGAGCGTTAACCGACCAACAAAAGACACGACGCGAAATGTGTTAAAACTTTAAGTCTTTTAACGTAATGAATATAAAATTAATCAAGTTCGAATTAGGTATTAGTGAAAAGTTCCGTACTACAAATTACGTAACATAAATATTTTAATTTGCTCGATGAAATCAAGAACTTAGGATTTTTGATGACTGATGATTGATATCCATATTTCACGTTTTCTTAAAAATTTCAGAGTCAGTAGTTAAGACACTGATAAATCATGATCTTAGTTTTCTGTTAAGGTATGTATAGGTTGTTAAATAATAAAAAAAAACCTAACCCTTACCCTTAACCTTACCTTACCCTTATCCTGCCCTCGGTTTGCCTTAGAAAACCTACGCCTTATGTTTAGAAATACAACTCGCATTATTTAAGGAATGGGTTTATCTAGTCCTATTTGTTACAGTACCTGCGTTCAGGCAGTTAAAATTTCCTTTCCTGCCCTATTAAAATGGAATGTCCATATTAACATTTATTTCATGTCTAGCAGGAATAGGTCCTTTCCCGGAAAAAAGGCAAATGGAAAAGAGTATGGGCTACTGGTCCAAATTCGACCATAATTATAGCATAGCTTTTTTCCAAAACTTCACTAAAGCTATCTACTAAAAATAGTTTCGGAGGACAGGTTGTGAGAGAAACAAATAAACAGAGAGACGAAAAATAAAGTTACACGAGCAAGTCTACAAGGGTTTTGTTTTTGTAACTGAATTTACAGAACACTAAAAATAAGCGGTAAGGTAGTAGCGAGGCGAATCCGGTCACGCTCTGAGCCTCAGTGAAATATGTTCACACAAGGTGGTAACGGTATCGCATCATATCCATTGAAAGCGCCTTAATACGACACTAAGAACCAAATTTCATTACGGTTGTACGAATGTACGACAATCTTAAGCCTATTATTGCGAGGTCATTATTGAATTTGGTTTAAGAATTTAAAACTGATCTTATTAAAGGATTCAAGCCTCATTAAGTTAAAGGCTCGTTACCTTCATAAAATTTTACAAGTTTTTATTAATAATTTTACTAGTTTGAAGTATTTTTGTTACAAAATAATTATGTACAACGGAACTGTTCTGGACGGACTCTTCAGTTTAAAGTTTTTTTTATCTATAATTTATGTATTCTATTAGTGGCCCAGTGAAGGAAACGGGTTTTCGGGCTTCGTCTTGTACGAGAAAACCTGGAGCATACTTCACCACGCTGCTACAATATGGAATCTTTAATGAGCGTCAAGGCGTTAACGGTTGTTATATAACAATCATGCCAGACGGCTTCGTGCTTCAGAAAGAATAATATGCTCATGCGCAAACGCTCATGAAATTTTGCTACCAGCGATAACGAAATGCACAGCTGCACAACGGACAAGGCCTAGGGACCGGGCCACTTTTCCTCCTCTCTCCTGGAGGGCGCTGCGCTCTGTACCACCTACCTTAATCCCTGAGGTACTGATGTATGTTGGTAGGGATTCTTTACGTGCCTGGCTAACTACAACCCTCCTTTCTGAATCAACCATGAATTGTTTTTAACATGTTTCAGGTTCAAAGTCTGTGAACTAGCTAAAAAAAAGCAAGGTTTTCGTTTCCCTTATGGCCGACAACGCGTGTGCAATTCTATTGATTTTAAGGAAGAGTGAGCCTGCTCGTTTGCCGACTGTTGCTGCAAATAAAATGTTAAAATCTCTGAAGATCAATGAGGTTATGCTCCCACGTCATTTGTAAGTGAATTTAAAGTGCGTTAGAAGGAAAAGACGCCCTATCGTCTCTATTTAAGTTTGCTGTGCCGCGGGACTACGTTACTTCTAATAAGAGCTCTAAGCAGGTAAGCATTGCAATTTATGAGCGTAAGAAGATTGCGCTCGGTAATCTCGCTTCCCCGCCGGCGAACCTCCCGCGCATAAATTGCTCCGATCCGATACCTAACAACGGTCGAGTTTTAGCAAATTGTTATACAATCTGATTATACAGTAACGGAAGAATTACGACAATTATGCACGCAGTACAGTTAAGTTCGTAGATTTATCAATGCAAAATCACAGAGATAACTGTACTACTGATGACCCCTGATCTTCATCACAAGGATAAATACCATGGGCTTTGCTGGCCAAATGTGAACAGGCAGATTCATGTGTTTGAGAACATTACTAGGAACTATCAGATGTGTAAGATAATCGCAATATTTTCCATTATTTGTAAAAAGTGATTAATTTCTACTCGCATAATTTGAATGCGTGCAGAATTCGAATATTCTCCTGAAAAGACCAACGTTTAAACTAATAGGCTAGTTGCAAACTGTGAAATTATTACGCGCCCTATTAGAAGACGTCCTCGACAACTCGCCACCATGCATCACGATGCGCGTCGAAAGCGAGAAGTCTGCATTTTGATTTATACATCACTTTCGACCCGTTACCGTTAAAGCTTTTAACTGACCGCGGTGACCGATAAGTCGAAAGTCGGCAAAGCAAGACAGATGGCGTGGAGAACTCGTGTTGGTTAATTTTATGATAATGGCCGCTTACGGCGTGTGAAATAGAACGAACCCTGCCGTCGGCGACATATCGCATTGGCCCAGTTATGGAAATGAGGAATATGATCGAAGTCGGAATGGTTTTGGCTTTGTATGAATATGTTTTAATACAATTGTATGGATGACGTGTTTCATTGCATCAAATATTGTTCATTTACTTAATTATTAACATTATTATTAATTATGGACATAAAAAAAATAAATTTAAGTCTTAAGTTGATTAATTCATTTTCACTCAACACTGGTAAAGTTTAGGGAATTTATTCCATACTTTTAATTTGATAGATGTGTTTCAGTTTTTATGTCTTTTGCACATACAATAGAAACGTACATAAACTTTTAAATCAGAAAAAAATAAATTTTTATAGTCATAAAAATACCCCTGGGCAAAAAAAAATCTTCATAGTAATTTTCTGTCCTATTTTTCATCATCATTAATATTCTTAAAAAAAATCTTGATTCTTCATTAAAAAATAAGGCAGCAGGTACTCACATTGCCGAGGTAGCCACTGCAGGGTTGGATGGGAGGCGGCATCGGCGGCAGGGCGGGCGAGCGGCGAGGGGTGCTTCGCCCCCGGTGCTCCTCCGTCTGCCCCATCAGTTCAGGACCATCACTGGAAGAGAAATACTCCGATTTAACTAGATTTCTACATAACATTTTAATTGATATGGAGTCTGATACGCCTCGCCCGTCCGACCACTGCAGCTCAGAAACAGTTAGAACCAATTCTAAATAGCTCTTTTACGGATTGACTGAGACATTGGTACTACCAAACCGAAATTCGAACGTTGTCGTACCACCACCAGGGTCTTCTGACTTAAAGACTGCGATCTATCAGTAAGAACTAAGAAGATGCGTTTACCGCGTCACAGAAGCGCTTATAATTTTCTGTCTTTCGCTGGGTAACACTTATGTTCCCCCATTTTTTTTAATATAATAATTTGGAGGTGTTTGAGGACGAGACAAGTTACCTTTTGTTTTTTTATGATATAATAAACTAGAGATTTAAAAAATGTAGAGAATAACGAGTCCATTGATTCAATATGTCACTTGGTAGATTTGAAATGATAGTTTCTTTAATTACCACGTCGCAGTCACACAAAACATACGTCTGGTTACAATCACAGTTACAACATAAACCCTCACTGTAATGCGCCATCTCGATTCGTTCAAGATCTGCGGGCGGATCTTAACGTCGCATAAAGAACCCACGATCGCTGCTTTAGGGTCTTCCGAAGCCTACACAGCTATTAATGTTTATTCTATTTAATTGCAACCATTAAACCCATTTTCATTTGTTATTATTAATAGTTATGATGTAAAGAGTAACTAATATTATTAAACATTCGTTCGTATCTCAACACAGCTTTAACTACTCAATATCGAATATCAAATGAAAAGCTAAGACTCAACTTAAGTATCCCATACTGTAGTACTTGTACTATATTATAAACTAGCTAAGCCCGCGACTTCGTCCGCGTGGAATTGAACAACAAAGTTATTTCGTAGAAATAAAAGTAGCCTAAGTTACTCCAAATTACATCAGCTACCTGCTAGTGAAAGTCTCGTCAAAATCGGTCCAGCCGTTTCAAAGATTAACCGGAACAAACAGACAGACAGACAGAGAGACAAAAATTTAAAAAAATGTTATTTTGGTATATGTACCGTATATACATTCATATGCATGTAGTAAAAAGTGGTTATTTTAATATTAAAAACAGACACTCCAATTTTATTCATTAGTATAGATATGAAGGCTCTGGAAGTAAGTGAAAATTTAATTACAAAATTCAACGTTTCTATTCTTAATCAACGATTCTGAAGCGAATGTTAATTATGAAGATATTTAGTTGTCAACAATTTGTAATACGTGTTCAAAATTTCAAATTATTCGAACGTCTAGATTTGGCAAAAATTTAATTCAAACGTTCCGTTAAACTTTATTACTCGCTGATGTCTTATCTATCAACGGCTATCCAAAAGGTCATTTTTAATTAAGAAGCGAATCTAAATTAATAGAACTTCATACGCCAACATGAGGCCCACTCAGTCTTTGTCATCGAGATACAGAATGCTCGGCTGACAGATCTTGATAGAAGCGTTTTGTTCAAGATAATTAAGTAGGCCTGTTACTACTCAATAATAGTTTGTAGACTGAAGAGCCCATTGCTAAACAAGATTGTTACTGAATTATGACACAAGTATGTATGTGGGCTTTAAAAACTCATTAGGGAACACGTTTCTATCCACCCAAGGAGGCATAAAAGTGGAAACTATTCCAAGAATGAATTTTACCAATGAATCAGACTAGAACAGGCCTATATATGTAGCATATTACAGAAAATTTAATCAACGAAATCATTCCATATCTAAACTAATATGGAATAATTTTCGCATAAAACAAGAAAAACACGATTACGGATGTATTGTGTGGGATTTGGTGATTGGTGACAAGAGCAACGGTTGCCGGCGAGGTCGTTCGTTCACCTCGTCTGACCGTTGAGGAGTGTCCAAAAAATATCTAATAGATTATAGAGCCGATTCATAGATGAAACTTATTTTATTTTATTGTAAAGATATTTGAAATAAACAAAAGTAAGCTTATACACTCACACTTCCGCACGAGATTTAAATTGTTTTTGGATTTCGGGTTTCAATGACATACGGAAGTAAGACACGCAAACAATTAAGATCCTAGAACAATCATGTATCATTCTACCCTAGTCTTATATTTGTCTTTGTCATATGTGTGCTACTTTTTATATCACCACATATTTTAATTCACTGAAATTAACTATTTTTGTTATGACATACTGGTGTGCGAGCACAACTCTTTATCTCAAACACTGCTGGACTAGGCTTCCGTCTGTGAATGAGAGGGAATAAAGACAAAATCTACCAAGCACGTGGGCGTCAACGGACTTCACATATATTTAAACCACAAAATATTTCGTAAATACATGAATGATTCCATACAGCTTGCATCTCTATACGTAAGCGAAGGTGAAATGCTAAGTTGTTTTTATGTCAATAGCGGACAGACGAGCAGGCGAAGTACCTTGTGGTAAAGGTCACTGCCGCTCGTGCTCATCAACACCAAATAGAAACAATACTGACGTAACTTTGTTTAGAAACACATATATATTTTTAATGCTTTTTAGGCAATTAAGAAATTAAACCCGTTTGCCAAATGGTGCAATATCCAATTTTTTAAACGAAGAAAGTAAATACAGGCTGCGGAATGATTTATATCAAATTTAATTACGGACTTCCTCACTACCAGAGAAAGTTGTCGCAAGAATTGTAAATTACAGAATTCAATTACTCTCGTTTCCTGTTGCAATTGCACCAGTGGTACTTCTGATGTCGGTGTGGTGATTCATCAGACATCACAAATAAACATTTTTGCAAAGGTATAAATAATGTGCGACTCTGTATTTATAGGTGGAAAATATATGTAAAATGTTAGTGAATACATACCACTTAAAGATAAAAAATATAGTTAAAAAAAACTGAAAAACACGCTTTCGTAGAAATATGAAGTAAAAAAATTAATAATAAATTACAGTTAAAAAAAAAATACGCTATCGTAGCTAATGAACTAAAAATTGAAAATAATGTTAAAATATACATGTTGTGATCAAGAGAAAGAGAAAGAGAAAGAAAATGAGAGAGGGAATTTCCTTTAATTCTGTATACTATAATTGTTTGAACATATTCAAAATACGATACCTAAAGTAACTAACAGAAATGTTAGCTTTTATATAAAATAAAAAGCGTGAGGTGCTTTCAACAACTGATATCCAGAACCTTTTTTTTTTCGGAGGTTAGGAGATTAGGAGTTCCCCGATAGCGTGATAAAGGCGGTGATAAATAAGCCGCGATTGAGAGTGTATCGCCCACCGCGCACCGTGCGTGAGACCGTCTCACGCACTCGTATTTACCACTAACAACGTGGTCCTTGTGAATTGTACTTTCTAATAATACGATTAGCTAAGCTAAAGGACAGTGAGCTAGACTATGATCGGAGAGCCTGACTTTAGTAGTATGGACGAAAAAATATAGTGTGTAAGTATATTTACAATATACATACGTAATTGATGTGAATGCGAATAGAAACTTCTGGTTTTGTAACTTTAAAATTATTGAAGTAAAAATTCTAGCCGTATTGAGGCGGTCTAGAATACTCCTCCTAAACCCATGCTGACAAAACAGGGTGTCGTAAGAGGCGACAGAAGCCAGCCTGATTGGTGGTAGGGCTTCGCGTAAGGATTACATTATCAGTGTTATTATTAAGTCGTTAATATTATTACTGGTATTACTATGTCGTCTTGTTGATGTCCATGGGCGACGGTGACCACTTACCATCAGGTGGCTCGTCTGTAGGCCATTAACATTAAAAAGTGAAAACTTCTTTAGGTGCGTTGAACGATTTTTGTATAGAGAAATCTTATTGGTTCGTGTCACCGACACATGAAGGTGCATACAGGCTGGTAAAACGTAACATGTAATGAAAGAAATTACCGTCCACATTATTAAATGAAAATTGCATATTATTTTAATTTAATTAAAGAAGAAGAAGATTAAATTAATTTAAGAAGTTAACGTCTCAACTCATTGAAAAGTAAAAATTATATTTTGTTAATTTAATTTAATGTATGCCAAATTCAATTCTTTAATTTAATTGTATGTATTTGTATTATTCAGTATAATTGTAATAATAATGTAATTATAATGTTTTGTAATGTAATTTTAATAACTGTAATTTAAATAATTTAATTTAATTTGATGCACTTTTACTTAATAAGCATGACGTTTGTACCTATAATTGAGGTAGCACTTGGCCTTAAATTTAGATAATATTTTATGAATGTTTAGTGTATATCTTGTTGGTGCAATAAATAAAATAAATAAATAAATAAATAAATAAATAAATTTATTAAATTATTTATATTTACATACATAGATTATTAGTTACATAACAATACCAATATATTAATATATATAAATTTAATTTTTATATATTAATTCACTGTATATGTACTGAACTCCTAACTGAACCGATTTTGATGAAATTTTAAATTTTATTTGTGTTTAAGTAGGTCCATGACTCATTTAGATTCCCAATCTCACACTGTAGTAGGTGGCACTGCGATCGAGATTTTTTTATTATTTTTTTAACAGTGACAGGCAAAATAATTTTCGGAAAGAACACCATTTAACAGATTGCTAATACATATATAAATATACACATATAATACTTTAGATCCCATTAAAACAACTGAATATGAAAACATTATAAAGATGGCAATGAACACTAAAGATACCTGTTTTGGTGATGGGCCATTGCACCCAAATGAAACATCTCAAACACCCAAGGTATGAATTATCAATTACACCTGTGACATAAACGTTTGCCGTGGTCGGGGATCGAACCCGGGGGTTTTCGCTCAGTAGATATTATATATAGAACCCGCATCGGTGTTCCCGCCTACTTACAATGTGGGAGTCTTCAAGAGGAAAGTGAATAGGCTCTTATATGCTAGTGCGTTCAACATCTTAGACTTCACCACCACTTTCCATTACGTGGGATTATTGTCGAGCATTTACTTATTCTGTGTAAAAAAAGATAGGGTCACTATGACTTTTTCTTATGAATTATACAAATTCATATCGAGTAGAATATAATGCTTTTTGTGTTAGTCGCTCACACTTTTAATTACAAACGGCGACCCTTCGTTCACTCTTATAATAAACAAAAAATATTTCGTATCCTGTGCATTAAATAATTAATTAAGATAATTATTATTATCTATACATTAATATAGAACCCAGTAGACAACCAAAACAACTTTGATCGCAAGGCATATAAAAAGCACTCATTAATCATTGTACAACACGAGGCCTAGGAAACTTTTCAGTTCGTACGAACACAACTCAACGTCGCGGTCGAGCGTGTATCAATTTGCACGGGTGCGAGTGTTCTTCGGTTATTGAGCTTTCTAAAGCACAATAACACTAATCCATTAATTTCATACAAAATGTTGTTAATCCAATATACATATAAGTACTAATAACTATTAGAGTAAACGCGTCCGTGATTTTACAATATCATTGTAGATTTAAAATTAAGAAAGAAATAAAGAAAGAATGAAAATACATTTATTCACAACTTGTACAACAACAGACATAAACAAACAATCTTAAATAGTCTAGGGTATTATCGAAATTGAGTCACATTTTTTACTGATACGTTCTAATTGCTGTTTTAATTATATTTCTTGCTCGTATATCGAAAAGTACGAGTATGTCATGTTATGTTTGTAAATCATGTGTGTTATTAAAACACATATAAACTTGATAAATCTATATATTAATACATATTAATAAAATTGATGTTGGGAACTGGGTTTTTCCAGGTACGTTTTTTTGTCGAGTAGATTATCTATATGACACCAGTTCCTAAATACCCTTTCTAAAAATGTTCTATGTCTGTCTGACGTTTATATGGGTTAATTTTCAGATCAGCTAAACTTATTTTAATTGGGCTTTCGTTCTAAGGTAACGGAGTATGTAGGCAATATTTACGATGCATTTTACTGAGCTGAAACTGGGTCTGCTTATAACCAGGTGATTTTTATTTGATTTCAACTAATTTTATATCAAAATACCAAAAAAAACAATTCTCTGATCAGATGTAAGTTAGTATCAACATGGGTCCATATAATAATGATCATCACCGTCACAATCACAAAATGTCTCGTCGTTATGTGTGTTCGTATGCACACAACACAAACCTTGAAGCTCTGAAGTTCAATCAACCGATCATGTACTTAACATACATAAAAGATAGCAAAGATGCGCTTCTGACTTCATGGTTGTGTTTCTTCGACACATAGATACGGTATTCCGGGGTAACTCGGTTGATAAAACATTTATACGGTCAATTTGTGACCTTAAACAAAGAGATACATGCAAACCACACTATAGGTTTAAAAATTTTAGCAGTTCCGTGCCACTATATACTGGAGTGTTGTATATTTATTAAACTTATTTGAATTTCATGATACAGAAAGACACAACCACACAATATGTACAGTGCACTGCAAAATTCATTGCTATAAACAAAGTGTAGTCGTTACAACAACAATCATCTTTAATATATTACCTGATATGATTCGTAACACTATAAAGTTCAACCGTTTAAAAACAAGTTGCAATTTTTTTTTATTGACAAATGCTATTACGCAAAAAATACCGCCTGACTGAAAATATAATATATTTAAAAATGAATAAGTCCACAATCAGAATGAATGTAATCAATTTTATATTTAATGTTTTATTATTGTAATTATATTAATTCTGATTACATTAATTTTAGAATTACTTTGTTTTTGAAATTAAATTGTACGCCCGTCTGCGGCGGGAAAACGGAGATAATAATAAATTGTAACATCTGACATTCATTTGTACCTGTATTCCTTAATAAAGACTTGATTGATTGATTGATTGATTGATTGATCATATTCAGCATTTTCTGTATGTATACAAAAACGGAAAGTCTGTATCGGACGTGATTGTGGATGTACTTTATGTCATTAAATATTATTTTTTCTAAAGCGAAACATGGTTCGATAGCAATCCACCCTTTATTACTATTTACTACTAGCAGTACTAGCGTTTACGCACTCATGGACCCATGATCTGAAACAAACATTAATCTGTCACATAAATTTCTACCTCGGTCTGGAACCGAACCCGGGATTCCTCGGTTGGCAAGTAGGATCACTGCCAACTGGGCTACCGGGTCGTTGGACTAGATTTAAAAAGTATCATTGTAAAAACTTTTGACGAATAAGATAATGGAGAAAATCGAGGATTCTCGAGGAGCCCGATGTAAAACACACTGCACGATGTTGCTCCAGTGCGATGCAGAGGATAACCCAAATGTCGGAAGTTATTGTACTAACGACACGACGTAACAACTTATCTATTGATACTAGGGCCTAGCGTGACCTCTGAATGACAAAAGCGCTCACGAAACTATGACTAGCGGTCACCCATCCAACTATCGACCACGTGGGATATCGCTCAATGTCTAGTCTGTGTCACTCGATTGACACTAGACATCGGACTGCGAACGCATCAACACTTCACATTCAATTAAATCAGTTCATAATGAAGAGTAATTAAATAACATATTTTTAATGAATTAAATCAAGAACATATCTTTGTTTACAGATACGTACTATCTGATCGAGGTTGTGCGAGATCATTCCTTACAGAAAGCCGCGGCCGTTAGACGGCGTTACGAGTTATCTTCGTACCTACGAGGTTATCTCCGGGTACATCTATACAATTTGTATTCAGTAAAGATTATTTAATTTTGTTTGAACTTTTGTATTACTATTTTGGGAGTTCAAGTCAATAAAAAATTCATTGTTACGACTATGTTCAGATAAACGGCACTTTTATAAAATGAATTGTCATGATGACGGAGGTCGAGTTTGATGGGATTCCTACCCGTTTTTCCTGATTGGCAGCTTCCTAGATATAGGTAAATTTAAATACAATTCGAATTTTGTCGGATGTCTTTGAGAAAAAAACGGCGAATAAACCCTATTGCAATATTAAATCAATGAGTCGTGAATGTTATCACTGGTATTACTATCTTTCCGTGAATCCTGCTTGGCTAGCTACCTCCCTCCTCTTTGAGTCAGCCGCCAAACGACTCGTCGTGTTCCGGCTGATGGTTTCAGAGCCAGTGTACCTTCTTTCTTACTTTCTTCTCATTTCTTGGCCGACATTGCATCATTGATAACCTTTGATCTCGCAGATGTCCACGGGCGACGGTGACCACTTACCATCAGGTGGCTCTTCTGCTCGTTAGTCAGTTATTAACATAAAAAAAGATACAGCAATAAGTGATATATACCTACGAGCAATAATAATATAGTTGTCGAACCTATCCCAGTCCTACGCACTCCACTAATTTTGACGACAGCCGTAGAACCTGCAACCTCAAGCGAAACTTGGTGACAGAAATCCGTATTAAACTAGCTTAATCGAATGAAGACCTTTGTTAAGACCTACCTAGCAAAAAAACTAATTTATCATTGCTTCCCATATGTAAATTCAGCATAATATTATTTGTTACTTACAGATACCAGGTCTTCATAGACAAAATGTAAATAAACAATAACATTAATGTACGATTCATAAGTAGGCCTCTGTATATATATTTTTGTGTCATCAATAATTTGCGAGTATGCAAGCTCAACAGTCGACGGCAGTTCATTGGCCTCGTTGAAAACTGCTTACTCCACAGAAATATAAATTAGAGTTCTGATATCTTTAGCTTACTCGCTGTTGCTGACCTGTCTGCTAGCATTATTAAAGCATTATTAATAAATCAATGTTCAACCGCCGTTCATTGGGTTCAGTTTTTTTTTTACATACAATAAGTTAATGCTTGACAACAATCCCACTTGATGGTAAGTGGTGACGAAGTCTAAGATGTTGAACGCACTAACTTATAAAAAAACCCTTTTCACTCTGCTCTTGAAGAAATTATATATTATTATTATTTTTCTTTAATTATTTCTATATAGCAACTACAATTAGGAAAATACTAAATAGCATTTATAAAGTTGGCCGAACAGTACAATTTCATGTCATTAGAATTACAATCTTTCTCTTCTAGCGTTTATTGTCGCCAGGGTTTGCTCTGCAATTGTCCTGACAGATTTTATCGGTTTTCTAGTTTCCTGACTGAGGAAAAACGGTAACTTAGAGTTGCTATAAATTGTCGTCCCATGCCAGCACGGCTAAATGACTTTTAGAGCTTCCGGAATAAGCACATTGGAACTGCGTAAGAAATGCGCCGCACCAGTGACTTTACATGAGCCCGAAATCTTCCCATATGATTATTTTGACTTCAATAGTGTCGGAAATCAAATTTGTTACTCTCGTAATATGTAATGTTATTTCATGGCTCGTCTATAAAACGTAGCCGAAGACTTACTTTTTTAAGGAACCATAAAAATTAGATAGTATGGGAATATCGCTGATCGAAGTTCGTTGCACGGTTAAAACCTAAGTGCCATATAAATCTTAATGTTCGCGCATTTGTAGTCTGTACGGACGCGACTGAGCGCGTTTTCTCCATACTAGTTCGAAGATTTGTTTCAACAAACAGAAGGACAAAAACTGACTGCGGATGGCAAACGCAAACGTTACATTTGTGAAGTAGAAGCTAAGACAACATGCAGACTTTTTGGTTTTTAAATCTCAGGACTGAGGTTGGACTCTTCCTTTGTAAGCGCTGCAGGTCCTAATGTTCTTCTCGAACACTTTGTTGTTTAAGGATCAGATAAATAAACATAGAAAGATATATATACGCGAGGAATACATGTTTCTTTTTTTTGAAATCGGTTGTAATATAAATTTCACAGAGCAAAGGGGATGAAAAGACCCGAAGATCGACACATCTTGGGAGAGGCCTTGCCGCAGTATCCCACCATTGGACTGAAATGGCTGATGGTAGTGGATGAAGCAGCACTAATGCAACATAGTGGAGTACACTTAAGGCTTTCTCAAAGAGAAAGAAGAAAAACATTAATTTAAAGCCCAACCATAGGACACCAGTAAAAAAGTAAGTAAGAGATACTATCGTTTAATGAAAAAAAAATGTTTAAAGGAGAATGTCAGGAGATCCTTTCCCTTCGGCGGGCTGCTATTACATGAAAACCAAACCATAAACAGTGAACCAGTCTTATTTTGTTCTCTATTCCCTGTTTACATAATTCTTGAGAACAAAAGCGTACTCAGTCCATTCATGATTAAACCATTTGTTCGCTATTAATTGACCTTTTAAACAAAACTTCACTGTCCATCGCCTTTAGATTCTAAAATACCAGCGGTGCCATTTTGGGACGCCACTCGTATGTTTATACAACCCATTTCGTTGTTCCTAGAAGAACCGTGACTAAATATAATGCAGGTTCGGTTAGGTGTTCTCAAGGTTTCGATTTTCGTGCTTCTAATTTTGTAAAGATTTAAACGTTTTTAGAATGGTATATGACTTAAAGTATTCACTTAACTTATTTAATATTGAATGCGCCTTTAAAGGTGAGAAATATCTGCTTTGTCGATAGTTTTATAATAACTTACGTAAATGACTTTGTATTTGGAAGCGCCCACACTCCTATTTTTGTCCAACGTCCGTTAAATTGTGTCGGTCGTGAATTTTGTTGGTTGGATGGATGGATGACCGCTAGTGGCAAACATTCTTCAGTGTATTCTTGGTTCGTAGGACACGTAATAATGGTACAGAAATAAAGCTATTCAGTCCATTTTCAAGTGATACAAGGCAGTTTTATGCGAATCTTCAGGTTTCCAAAAAACGTATGACATTTGGTTTAAAATAATTCTATGACAAATAGACAAATAAATCAGGACAAAAGATCTGCTCGTAACACAATCTTGTTATAGTTTAATAACAGGAACGATTTATGCCTTTTCACTTGTAATGATACATAGAATTTCTATAACTGACAACTGACACAGTCGAACTTGGCATTTGATACTTTGTAATTCTACACTCGGTACATTGAGACGGCTAGCTTCTACTTGCCTTTCAAGGAGGAGGATATAAAAATACAGACAAATGAACTTGTTTGACAGCAACGATAATATATATAAACTAGTTAGTTTATTTTTACCTAAGATTCAGTCAAAGTAAAGCTGAATCACTCCGTCTTGTTTCATAGAAGTCTTTTATTTTTGTATTTGATAACAACTTACTAGCGATCCATGACAATACAAGCTTTCCTCTCTGTGATTGACGAGTGCAGCTATTTACTCCGTATTCCGTGTGTCGAAGACTTGATTCCGTCAGAAAGCCTGCGTCTCTAATGTAGGGATAAGGCTCCATCCATCCTGAAGTTAAAGCCATCCTTCCCAGCTTTTAATAGAGCTTGTTGAACAATGGACGAGATAATATTGCCAGCTTTCTTTCTATTAAAGATTGCTAAGTTCTGTACTGCCCAGTTTTAACATGACTTTACCCGTTAACAAGCAGATAGGCTTCATATTTTTGATAATTTAAGCATGGCAATAAGGCAATTCAATACAATAATGTTAGCTTACCCTTTAACACAGGTAGTACATTATTAATTACATTAGGTTAACGTAATTCAATTTCGTTTAATTTTTACTGTGACGTTTTTTTTTCTGATTTATATTTACATATCGACATGCAACCTTCGCCTATAATTGTAATAGCACTAAACACATTTTTTACCAAATGTTCTTATCTTACTACTTACAATACAAAAGTGTGCATTATGTTGGCATTTATTTAAATAATTAAACAAATAAACAGCCTGACTAGGTAACACTGTCCTTACAGAATTAACTTTGTTATATCTAACGTATTTCGGTTAGTGTCTGATAGTTAATGATATATTTTACTACTAAATAGTATTGTAATTTTTATACCACTTCAAGGCCTCCGAAATAACCTAACAATAGCTATCTAATGATAATAACCGGATCTGGATGTTTAACGTGAACTTCAAAGCATGGAAACGCGAAATAAATTTACCACTACCGAGCATATTCACCTTTGCTTAACTCTGTCACTTGCAGTACAGACTTAATTGTAAATTGTGTCACAAGGGACCAAAACAATATATTGAGGGCGAGAGCAATTGTTTCAATCCAGAACGGAGCCGCCGAAATGAACCATTTTGCTCGCACTTATCGAGGAACAGTTCACCTCTTTTCAAATAGATGAGATGAAAATAATCTAAATACCTGATTTCTAGTAAATCACTTCGTCTAAATGCTATTTGAATATGTTTTACAATCGACAATCATTTCAGTATCGATCACACGCTACAATCGTAGGTCATGCATGACAAATCACGAGATAATATTATTGAATTTTTATTTTATATTGCTTCCTAGTAATAAAACTAATAAACCGAATTAATTGACTAATTCCTTTGAAATTAGTAAGTTTTTTATCTAGTCTAATTGTTTATATTTTTGATAAAAATGATGTCATCCATACCTAGTTCCACACTTTACAACCTACCTAGACAAGGAAGTGTTCTAACTTCAATGATATTTTTTATTTTAATTTAAATTTCATACGATAACTTGGATAAATGTTAACCTTTTTAGAACTAAATTTACTATGGTAATACCTTGATAGTTCCCTCGGCTGAAAATGAATAGTTTGGATTTTTTTGTTTTCCAAAATTATTTCTTAAAATTATTTATAATTCATGAGCAGACCTCGAATTTAAAAAGACTTCAAGTAGCACTTTAAATCAAAACAACTAAGAAAATTCACTGCGACTTTATGCATGTTTTTTACGATAAAGGAATATTATTACAATTCTTGTTCATCCACTAATTAAAGTTTTGAACTTTTTTCAAACCTCCGTCAATGATCTATCATGAATAATTAATGAGATAAATATTTTTATATTATTTACATACTGTTCTTATCATTTATTTTAAATTAATAGCGCGTAACATCTTGAAATTATCCCTACTGAAAGCTAAAGGGGCAGAATAATTTCATAATTTATTTTTATTCTTTATTATTATGTATAATAATAAATATATTATACACAGACGTGTAAAATGGCTGGTGTGAAGTTGACTGCAACACAAATGCTTCGTTTTTTGACATTAAGATAGAAACGCCTCATTTAAATCATATGACCTTGTCCACATCCTACTCCGTACGTAAGTTTCACGCAGAAACAATTCAGCTCCTAAACAAATTAACTGAAAAATGCACAGTATTACTGTTACGCGATGACATAATCAATTTCGTCCATGATAACGATCGGGATAGGAAGTTCTGTTTGTCTTAATATCTAGAGCGATTTCACTACCAGACAAGCAATACATCTCATAACGTTCTCTTTGACGCAATTCCTAATCCTGTGATGGACCGCGGTTCCGTTTAGCCGTCTAAAGATGGGTAATGCTTACAACACGAGTTGTTACAAAAGACGTTCTTTTGTTCCAACTGTGTAGACCGCGCGATGGGATGATAAACCGTACAAGATGATACGCCGTGTATAAATCAAGATTCTACAAGATGTATTTATGAAAACGCACTGTTGATACGTGTGTATGGTGTATGTTCCTAATGATAGTTTAAGGTGGATTGAAATCTTATTATGACGCCCCTTGCCTCATAAACATCTAGTATTATGTTTAAAGATTATATCCTACTCCGTAATAATAATCGCATTCGCATCGCCAACGATATGATAAATAAAAACTATTGTATTTAAAGCAACCGCTCATAGTGGTCTAGACTTATCACATGAGCGTATACCTTTTGTATTTATTTCATCAATTTGCCATAGTTCGATTCTAAATCGCACTCTCACACTTGTAAATTTCACGTCCGATAAGTCGATAGTCCGAGATTACTACGAGTAGAATTGCTATAACGCATTATCGCCTCACCGTAGGGCAAGAATCTCTCCTCGTTCGACAAAG
Source organism: Megathymus violae (assembly GCA_003671415.1). Taxonomy (NCBI): domain Eukaryota; kingdom Metazoa; phylum Arthropoda; class Insecta; order Lepidoptera; family Hesperiidae; genus Megathymus; species Megathymus violae. The sequence continues at coordinate 1,803,629 of PDGT01000025.1, forward strand.
CCTGCACCGCTATCCTCAAAATGATTTTGTTGAAAATACAACGGTGTTTTACCAAGACAATTTGACCGTATTTACAATAAACATAATTATAAGTTCACATCAAAATTAACGGCAGGTAACACAGGCAACCTAACTATCGATCGATGCTTGTTATTGAAAGACTTTCAAATTTAAAAGTAGCATTGATTGTAACGAAGAATATTGCTTATCATTATAATAAATTACAAACTCTTTAGTGTTATTACGAAACATAGACAACAGGAAAGCGCTGTCATTTAGCGGTGTCACGTTTACAATTACATCGTAAGCTAGTTCTACGCCAATTATAAACATCAGAAAATAATCGTTATGTAAGAGTTTTATTTTTAAGTGAGTCTTTGATACTACATCCGAAACTTTAATTCTAGAAGTCAGACGGTTAACTGAGTGTACATAAGTAAAGAACCCTACCACGTATGAATACCGTCAGGTGTAATCCAACTTGGCGACATTGTTCAGAGGGTACAGTCATTACTGAAATTGGCTTTCACTCGAATATTAACGGAGCATCATAACATTAAAATTCCAAATTTATGGCATATGTTGGATGCAGAAAGCTTAGGACCAGTCAGAATGGCGCAAGTTCGTATACTGGTAAAGACATTCGTATACTGAAAAATGGATGGAATCAATAACTACATAGATAATTATTTTCATTGTATTCAAAATTCAATGCAAAAAAATATCTTTCTATAATCAAAGATTTTCTATAATCATTAGTACAATGTACTTTATTTAGGTTTTCTAACTCATCAATTTTCACTAAACGTTGATGTGTCAGCAAACATCAGTTTAATTATAAAAATTGTACAACTTGAAACAACGTGTTGTGTAATCAATTTCAATAGAATTTACTATAGGTATCTACTAAATGAATACTGCATACATTACTAGTAGCATAGTATTTTAATTGGCATCAGACGAATATCCGTAAATAAAAATATCGAAGCCGATATCTTGAATCTAGCGACCGAGGAAGAGCGCATATTATAGGGTTTATGGCCCAGTGTGGACAATAGGTTGGTAATTACTGGTACTGAGCACCAGTGTGTGGGCGGGCGATCGAATGTGCGGCGGGCTTTTGTGGCTATCTCGCTATCTACGTTCACTAATAAGTCTACTGATTTGTATGCCCTCTTCAGTGTTTGATGTATTAAACATTCATAATGACTACCGATACTCATTGTTTATATCTGTAAAGCTAATGTTATATTCATTATGATTGTAACTAATTAGGTACTTCCCATCATTGCAAATGTTTCATCAGTTCTATTGTTAATAAATATTTGTTTGTGTTACTAGTTTAGATTTCGAAATACAATTTAGGAATATTGAAATACACTAGAATCTGTCTTTACATAAATATTCAGATATTTCTATTTACACATACCTGGCTGTGTATATGTTATAACTATCTGCACATATAGATATGTCTTGGGCATTGAAACGAATCTGAAATTAACTATTTGTTTTGTCAGTCACTGGATTCAGAATTTCTTTTAATCAATAGAATAACATTATTAAGTGTATATAGCCACGAATTAATATAAAATAGTAAACAGATATCTATTTACTGTATGAACAAACGTCTTAAGACCAGACGCTCCGATTTAGGTCTGTCCTTGGCTAACACGTGTGACTGGCTCGTAGGAGTTAACCCTCGACATTCAATTAAATAAGCCGAATTTCGTACCTTTGAAAGGGAAAAGTAGACATTATGGTAAATAACATCGTCACCTAACCTGAGAAAATTACAATAGTCTCTAAATATCGTTTATATCTTTTAGCTACCGTGTTCGATTTTACCTGTCGTTGTATTCACAATCATAAATCTCGGAAAGATCACAATGACAAGTAAACTAAGGATAGTCATCCCGGGTGAGCGGAGACTCATCAAATACAGATAGTAAAACAACTCCTCTACACCAGAAACAGGTGAACGGAGGTTGATCTAGTTGGAGTAGAATTCGACACCTTTAATATTCTTCTATATATGTACTATACGATTTGATTTCACGTTAGGTTGGTTACAATATTTCTCCTGTGGGAGAGAAAAGAAGAATGGGAGTGAAAGCGGCGATGTCCGCTTATAAATATAAATTAATGTTCTTTGTGCCAAATTAGCATTTAAAGTAGCTACTGGTAGAAGATAGTAATATACCGAATTCATTAAATACGCAGGTCGATTAAACAAGAGACCCATCAGGTAATAAAGAATAATGGAAGTAATTTTTTTACAAAAACCATATCTTAAATAAATCGTTGCTTTAAATTTGTATATTTTTCTGACAAACGGAAACAGAAAGGATGAATAACATGTTTTGTTTAGTTTGTTGTTTCGCCTAGAATTCGCGAGAGCTTTGACCTGTTGCTGCACTGTCGTAAACCTAGATTGCCGATTATCTTGCACTGTTTGGACCGAAGGACGTAATCGTCTCATGGAATCGATAGTCTATAAAACATATGTTTCTATGTAAACGGATTAATTGGACTTACAAAGAATTTAACTTAGGTACTTTGAGACAGAATAACCTGTTATTAATGATAATATTAGATTGAACTACGGTAAAATGTATATTAAAAAATATTTAGCTTAATTATTATGAAACTATAAAGCTGTGAGCACTCACCTTATTACACAAAACTAAAAGAAACCTTTGAATGGATTTATTACAGGCACTGAAAGTCCGCTTTTCCAGCCGTCCGATAATCCACAAAACAGTAATTCACAAGCAAAAAAGTCCGCGTTATTAGTGTCGAAGTTTTAGTTTGACGAGAGAGGCAAACGGTTCACTGTTATTTCGAACCGACGAACCAGCATGTCTCGCTCACGACGAAGCACCGCGTGCATTTCAATGGATGAAAGTGTAAACTGAGGTTTTTGTATAGCCCTCTCTCGCTTCCATCTGTGCGCGAGAAAGAGACGAGCGAACCCGCTACTGACGAGCTTAGCTTCAGTCGAGTGGAGACTTAACTTCGCCCACTATTTTGTTATTCTAATAAAATACTCAAACATCTCGAGATTTCTCGCGCGGTGCCGTGAAGGGTCGTCGTAAAGGAGAGGTTCGGCTAGTGAAATAATAGACAAATGAGATTTATTAATTTTTATTTTTCTTCCCACAGATGGCAAGAACCAGAGTGGAGAGCACAACCTAAGTAACGAAATTGGTAACTATTTTCAGGGATAATCACTTCTACGAAATTATCGGTACAATCAGTAAGTTTAGTGACCATTATTAAAATTCCAACACCTATCACTATCGACTATATTAACAAAGAAACACATTGGTGCCAAGGAAATGCATCGCAATATAACATTTTGAGAAAATTACAAAATGTGCTGCGTTACATAAAAGTTCGGTGTCCCCTTTGCAAATTTGTTTTACTGGTGAAATCGATGACCCATACGAATATATTATTTATAAGCGTTGCACAAACTTATGGATACATTTTGGCACCAAACAAAGATGTGAAATCCCTCACACTGCTCCCACTCCGGCTTTATGATACTTTTTATCTCTAATGAATTTACTGATTCCAGAAAGAAAAAAACTGATACGAGCTGTAACAAGGTTGCCTGTAACCAAGGCCGACTGGCGATCGGTTACAAGCCGACTTGTTCCGTGAGAAGAGAGCATTACCAAATTTAGATTTAAATGTATTCTACATGCAAACATTTTTTTTGTATCATTTTCTATTTTCAAATTTAAAACGTGTGCTGAATAGCGACGTGTCCAAAAACGTACGTACCGAAAACTAGCTGCTCTCGACTCACGATGAAGATGTACACTTGTATTTGAAACATTTCAAAGTGTTCAAAGATGTTGTTGCAATTACAGTTACCGATGTATGCGCAATGACGGAAGCTCTGCCACACGGGTGTAGCACGTGGCTTACAACCTGATCATTATTATGGGGACGATCGTAATTATCAAAGATCCATTTACGTCGAATTTCGATGTCGTCCAACTCGGGACACAAAAATCGATGCAACAGGACTTTATAATATACCGTCAACAAAACCATTGCGTGATTGCAGTTTTTTTCAATCCGACTTGGCTGAAGTACAAAAATAAAAATTAGGTACATACTTTTAAGCTACAGAACTTTGTAAGACACATTCACGGTATTCACTATTAGTTTTAGAATCTATCGACGTTTACTTAATATTAATCTCAGACCAAATGATATCAAAAAGTAACTTTTCTAAAAATGAACCGGTTCAAAGTGACAAACCTAATTTAATAATTTTTTTATCTTCCAGCATCAAGCCACTATGACGTCAACGGTTTGTTGACAGCGTATTAAACGACGAGTTTGCAATGGACGCATGTTACAGGTCCCCGCGGTATGACCATTGCAATCCCGTATCGTTCTGCGATCCACAGAACCGACGCGCATCCAAAGGTGTCCCAGATACGCTATCAAGTGCATAGGCACATTACATAAGATTAATAATTAATCAAACATAATATAACATGCGAACTTGACCCTAACATTACATTAAAACTTTTTTTTTGATTTTCTAACTTTTTTATCGAGGTATCCTTTAGAGAATATCATTAATGGAATAAGTACAATACAATATGAACTTACGACAGAACAAATGAAGAGTGTGACAAGAAACATATTACATTATTATGTGACACGAAAGAAATGACAGTGAATTAGTTGAATGAAATTTAAAAATACCCAACCTCAGTAATGAACATATAATTAGAATAGAACACATGATCATACCGCTCCCATATTCTGATTTGTCTGTATAAGGCTTTATGGTGAGCAAATCGTTACCGTGGAACTCGAATATGGAAACAGCGACGAAAACAATATAGCAACTAACAGAAAATGTCTATACATTACCACAATATATTAAATATATACAATAGTAGCCTTTTCGATGCAATATTTGTAATGATTTTTTTACTGGTTTTATATTTTAAGCTATTACAAACAGAAACACACTACAGAAAAATGAATAAATAAAATACATATAAACGCGACAAAAAGAAGCGGTTGCATTTAATATGAAAATTGTAACTTAGGAAGGCTTTAAAGGAAATAAATAAAGTTATTTCGGGGTATACGGAGTGATCAACGTTACGCGGGCGAGTGAAAAACAACTCGAGGTAAAGTTGAACTCTGTATGAAGAATGTGTTATATAACGCCGACCCCTAACTACCCGCTAACAATGAATATAAAATATAACATATACACTTCTTATGCTTTACATAAACTATAATAACAGTTACACCTGTATTAAGTGTTGCCATTCATATTTGCAGTTGTAAATTATATTACATTATATAGTGTTGCCACTCTTTAAATATCGCGTCTCGAAAAGCGAGACATATAATTTCAAACGATTACCTCTCGACAACAAGGAACACAAACTCGGGACCCTTCGGCGTACGGTCCGAATAAACAACCGAGATTTTAAAAAGTGGCAGCACTAGGCGATGCCGCAATCCGCAGTATAAATCTTCTTCCCTAATTACACACTAGGGGGCGACACCGAGCCTCCCCGACTAACACTGTCCCACTTCTTAAAAAACTTTACACTTCAATTACGAGCAGCGCTTCGTTCGAGCACACGATCGCCGACGTTCCTACCTTTATATTATGCGGCTACTCAATAAAATCGCCGCGTATAAAACTTAAGACAAACTGGACTACCCCCCTCAACAAACAGTCCACTGCCTTTAAACGATTTACCTACCTAACCAAACATCGCAAGGGCATCCGCATCCCTTCGGTAGCCGGCGACCGACGCGTGAATCCAACGACAATCAACAGAGCCCCGTAACGGAGCTACCACGCGCCGCGCCACAACGCTACGATACGATTAATGCAAATTTTGTAACAGAAAACAATTTTCCTCCTACCATATAAAATTTAGAACGGAATTTAGATTGCCAGAAAACGTGAACGAAAAAACTAAAAAAAAAAACACGCTCGACTAAGCTTTACATTAACGAATTATTTAACTCGGGACGATATTATGGTAAGAATTATATTAGAATCGCCCCACGTGACCCGCAGAATGTTCTCGCCGCGCGATTGGCTAATGAAAATCATACCCTAATTGCCGGAAAAATGAAACAGTTCTACAACACGTTACTACCAAAATAGTGTGTGTACAAATTTCAATAAAATACTCATTTTGCTTCTTTTAATCGATTCCTACCGAATCTTGTCGATTACGTCACAGCGAGAACATTCCGCCGAGCACCTATCATATACTCGTATATATATATATATATTTAATTTAATTATAAAATCGCTACAAAGAAAACAATGGACTAAAATTAACGTTACATTAAACTCCCGTCGACGTCTACAAATCGTAAGATATGTTAGCACATAGTCTGTTCCACTCGGAGAACAAGTTTCGGCTTCGCTAATATAATCATACCATTTATGAGTAACTTCTTCATCGCAACGACATCTTCACCGGTCGCCTTTACCTACAAACCGCTTTAATTTCGAGTACTGCCGTGATAAATAATGACCACTGTTCGTGTCACCACGCACACGTTTCGCGCCGCACCGCCAGTTGCGCGTTTACTTGACTAATCTTCGAATCACATTAAGGGCTCGATGAAGGAGTTATATACATAGATTGTAGCAATATCGTTTGGCAAAGGAAATTATCGACAGAAGTCACCTTGACACAACATTCACGTATTAGTGGTTTCCCGATAAGTCTCGAAGGTCAATATGTTTCCTTCGTGTATCGTGCCATTCGTTAAATCGACAGCAATTAGCGTTGCAGTTAAATACTGTGTAAAGATGATTTCTATCAGAGAAAACATCTACTCGGAAATTAGCAAACGGAGCCCACGAAAGGGAATAAATTCAACATTGACCAAATGTATCGATCAAATCTGTACAGTGGAAATTACAATACAAGCTTTTCAACGGGGAAAATTGTCAGCTTTCAATGAACGTATTCATCGGTGACACAAAAATAAAAATAACAGTAAAACAATAAGCAAACTAGCGTTTTTGTCAGCGGTACTCATCCTGAATTACCGGACCGAGATGGTCGCACGATCAATCGCGATGGGAGTATAACAGGAGCGATATCCGGTTCGAAATCCCGAAAGTAATCGAAGTGGGATTGAGATGTCTCCTAGACAGGTGAAAAATATCGGCCGGAATGCGTTGCTTCGATACATTCCTCCAGCATAACTATTTGCCACTATTCACTTACAGTAGACTTACGGCACGTCTGTTAATAATCGATAGAAATTTTTAAAGTATTACTAGCTAATTCAACTCATCACGTCAGCGTTTTAAATATGGGCTCAAAATCTGGCAGATTGTCCTGAATCTTAACGGAAGATCGAGTATCGGTCGGTATTCCGGTCAGAATACTGCACCTATCTGGAAGAGACCGTCGAACCGGTCGGTCACCTCAACGGGTGAGCGGTCGGTCCTGAACGCCGGCGCAGTGCAGGAACCTGGCGTGGGGGTGCGAGCACGCGAGCGGCGCGGCGCGACTGTGGCGTCTCTTGCGGTCTGGGGGCGGAACCTCCACGTCCTCCGCACCCCCCTCCTCCTCGCCCGCATACCGTCGGTGCGCAGCACTGATGTCCTGAAGCAACTCTTCCCATTCGCGATCGTCCGTAGTGATCACCGGCGCCGGGGTCACCGCGGGCGGGGGACATGCGCACGAGAGCGAATCACTCCAAATGCTGTTCATTACGCCCGAACGCATGCGCTTCGCCGCCCGCCCGCACTCCTCACACGGCCAACACTCCGTCTGCACGACCGCGTCCGTCTGACGCATAGGGAAACGCAACCGAAACCCAGGATCATCCAGGTCGGGACAGCGCTGCGCGGCCGTCAGGTTCAACCGACCGTAGTCGATGGTTTTCGACGCCCGGTACTCTAGGTACCGTTCAGGAGGGTCGCCGAGGTACATGCCGCCAGACTCACTGCGGTGAAATTCAACGGGATCGAGGTCTCCGCGGATATTGAACGAGTCACCGTCTTCGTAGAGGCGTTCCGGCTCAGTTTCACGACGGATCGGACGGAAGTGTGTGCGTGAGGATGTGAGCAAGTCCTCGGGCGTACGACGAGGCGGCAGTGGTGCTGACAACGCGGGGGTCAGGAGAGGTGCAGGTGGAACGCGACGACGGCATGGAGGTGGCACTTCGACGAAGCCGCTGCGATCGCGACTATGGTTGATCGCAGTGAACGAACGCATCGTTTGCGCGACAGTTGACAATGCATCGTACAGTTCCTCGCCCTCGTACAAAAATGCATCCAATTCACGTGGGCGTTCCGGCTCTGGATCGGCGATGTTAAGCGGTTTGAATCGGTCGTGCAGCCCATCCGCTATTCGCGAGGGCGAATCCGCCCTGTCGGGAATATCGGCGGCATCGGTCGACCAGATACTCTCAGTGAGGGAAATCAGACTGCACTTCTCCGCAGCGGGGTCGGCAAACAAATGATCGGAGGGCGAAGACAGTAAATCATGGAAGTCAATCGGGAGGTCTTGGTACTCATCGTCGGGCGTGTTCTGATCCTTTGACCATAATGCTTCGATACTGCGATCAAACTTCGCCTCGAATTTAGCATATAGCTCCTCCTCCATGGGAGTTCGCACCCTCGGATTTAAATCCTCGGTGATGACCCACTCGGCGTCGAGGTCGAGGCTGTCATCCCAGTCTGGAACCATGTTTGTGTTTAAACGAAATTTGGCTTCAGTTATTTTCTTAATTTCGTCGGTGACAGTGTTCTCGCACGTACCGTAACCTTCGTCCAACGCGATAGCTCTGATGAACTCCTTGACGGGATCTTGTGTTTCCATATCCCAAACCCCCTCGTGTGTCACCCACTCTGGCAGGTTTTCCTTACTCTCGAAGGAACGACTATAACTGTTGCAACGTTTCCTATTTTTTCGGTGACCGTGGTAGGAATTTCGACGTTCTTTTCCCGACGAGTACTTCTTGTTTTTGGAATTCCAATCTTTCGACATTGACAATTCACTTTGCATTTTGACGTTCGTATCGAGAGCAGACTTACGGCACCAGGCGGGTGGCGGCAGATAATACTGCAATGGCGACTCTTGACCTTTCTTCAGAGCCGGGAATGCAGCGTAATATCGTCGTACAGCCTCCGTATGTTCTATTGAACACGTTGGCATACCTATTCGCTCGCCGTCACGATCTTTAATGTCTTGAAGCCTCATGCACAACTGATCAACAATGTTGTCCAGATTAGACTCCTGGAATCAAATAAAGTTTACAATCAATATCGAAACTATAAACAAAGTTGAATATTCATTAAAATTTTAATTAATACTTATCAAAAGGAACAGAGTAATGCAAGGGGACACTACTTTCAGCATCACTTTGGTTGTAAAATTAAAAACATACGGAAACAAAATAAAATATAGCTATTTGTGATGATACTTTTTTGATGCATAATAAACAGCTAGAATTAATTAAAATCAATAGTATTATGGAAATTAAGGGTAACTGACAGCTTATTAAACAATGGAGCAAAATGATAAGGGATTGTTGTAAAATAACATCAGGGGACTAGCAAATAATGTTCAAGTGCAGCCACTCCACTTCACAGGCAACATTTACAATTTTTCTTTTCTAACTGATAACAATTTAAAATGATCGTATTTTTTATACATCCTTAAATAAGGCCACTCGCAAGTATGGATCGTTTATTACTGTATGTTGCCTATGAGTATCTTAAGTGCAATTCTATGCATGAGGTGCAATAAGACCGACCTTTTTATAAGGATTCTTTATATTGGTAAGTGTCTTCATATTAACGTTCCCACGGTTACGGTCGGTTTCCACAACTACTGAGCACTGCATATCCTCTTGACACCAGAGAAAACAGTGATTAGTCGTAATATTTAGTTTTATAACACAATATTATCATCATCATTAGTTTAAACTAACAAATCATGGTTATTTTTATGTAGAAATATTAATGTCAACGACTGATTGTTTCATTTGTCCGCAATTCATATATTAATAAATTAGTACACAAACAATGTCTTTGTTCAAGTTCAAAGTCTTGTTGAGTCATCAAGATTAACAGATTTGTTTTGCAAAGATAAAATGCTTGAATTAGATGCAATCTCAAATGTACTAGTTATTGTAATATACAAGTGAAATTTCTCCAAAATGTTAATACTAATTGTTATTACAATCATAAATACTAATTACCAGGTCCATTAACATATAGAAATATTTGATTCTTCTTAGTTTATATAACTGACAAATATACCTACTATTCGCCAATCCCCAACCAACTCTTAACAATCTCAATAAGTTTGAAATGTATTCAAAATGGCAAATTTATGCTCAAATACATCTTAAGCTTGTATCGCAACAGTCAATAGTAAACTAGTTTATATTTCTTTTTCTAGTCATGACAATGGAGACAGAAAGCAATTTTACATACTGAGGGTTCTATTACTAATTTTAAACAGGACTTGACCACATCCAGTACCTACATTACCAAGACATAGCTAAACACTTGTTTACTATTGTGAGTTACATTGAGAAACAATGAAGAAAAATATTTATAATATGTATTTACCTGTCTAATATGTGCGGGTATCAGATGCAGGGATGGGGGGTGAGATGCAATTCTCTTGATGTGGCAGGCCTACAGGCGTTAGCCTGGCTCCCTCTCTTATGCTTACGCATCCTGCCCGATAAAATCCTTGCCGTTATCAAACACAATCATCGTGCTCAGAAATCGAGTGTCCATTTTTCAATCGCCGTGGGCCGTTTGTGAAATATCGATCTTTCGGAACTGCTCCTTACTAATACATGCTTAATCTCTTTGGCCTGTTCTTTGCTAGCGTTCCGATGTTTCGTATAAGGCGGCGGTCCTCGCGTTCAGTAAACTGTGTGCAATCGCATTGTCACTAGCTGTTGACGAATGACGCACTCTGTGCACCCCTTACTTCTGCAACAAATCGTATATATATATATAGTCACTAAGTTGTCACGTGTTGTTTTGCTTCGAAATATACAACGGTAGTTGTTTTGTAAGGGCATAAAGAATTTCATGAACTCATACCCGCCCCGCCGCGCTAAATGGGTCGATGGCGCCAAACTAACGTCACTCGGTCGAGGGTGAGAGTAAACCTAAACGCGTCCCCGTAACAATATCGAGTAGATTATCAATCAACAAAATATCTCAACGCGCGTAACTAGTTTACGATAATATATTGTAACTTGCCAGTCATACTCATGGTTGGAACTACGAACGATACAATTTCACAAGGAGACAGTATTACATGATAACAAACATGATACACTTTCACTGAAGAGATGCGACGTACTTCCGCGTTGGCATAATAAAAATAAACAAAATCTGTAAAAACTTACCAGTAGTAGTTATATGGGGAAAATATCATGATCAATTCTATGCACACACACCCCACATGAAAAAAAACATGGCAGCGCAGGAAAGTCAAAAATTATAATTTTGCGCAACGCCGTCAAAAGAACGGAATGACGTCTCTTATCGACCAATGACAAGGCTTCGATTTTCAAATTTATCAAAGATGGCCGACAGAGGGTTTGTGATTTCATGATTACATTTTTTGCTCTTTGTGATTCGAGGAAATGTGTGTCTGATGTTTTATTGGATAACGAGTCAGATTTAAAGACCAATGAAAATCTTTTAATCATGTTACGTGATCAGTATTTCGCGCCACTTATTACCGCGAATTTCAAATTGGGTTTTGATTAATTTTAGTACTTGGGCAATAAAGTCTGAGACAGACGTAGTTTTGCATGTAATATCTACATAATATGGTCCCAGTCAAGCATTCCATATCTTCCACCACAAGGATAGGATGTTTTACAGTTTGTTTCAGCAAAAATTGTGTGGATCATTACTTGACCTTCGGCGTTATACCATCCCATCTAACATTATAATAAAAAAAATGATGCGGTTTATATCCTTAGGTTTGTAAATTTGTCTTATGATCGACTAATCCTACTTATGTGGGCATAGCACAATAAATCTTTTATTTTAAACTAATGAATTAGTACTAAAAATAATGGAACTTTGTTCCATCAGTAGCATAAAAAAGCAATAAATAAAACTATATTATATCATTCACATCCTTTTCCCTTTCCAGTATATAGATAGTTCTCGAGGATTGAGTTATTATCATGATTTCATATTTTTGTTGAAAACAGTTATTGTAGTTGTGCAAAACTGTAGTTTTGTTGAATTACAGTTCGAAATTTATTCGAAGTTGGTTTCCACACTTTTCGAAAGTCAAACTACGGCATCGCTCCAGCTAATACCGGAAGAAACTTAATGTTTTTTTTCTACGCTCACTTACAGACAGCACTTACTAAAATTTATGGCTTCATATTGAACTCGTATCCGGGCAGTGGTTTTTAAAATAGTCATTTAGTTAATAATAATATATTTTACTCATAAGAATAACTTTGATTTCTCGATTTAAAAAACATATATGTTACTACGAATAATCGGAAATTATTTTATTTCAATTATTATGATTTTTATTGAAAATAACGTTTTCAATTATTCCACAACTTATTATGGAGCTATTGGACTACAAATTTCCAATAATTCCAAATGGTACAGTACGTAGTACGGCAGTAGGTACTACTATGGGAAACAAACTGCTATCGAGTTAAGATATACAGTGTGCTTGAATCATGAACGTAAATGTGGCAGAAGTTTCGTGTGACTTGAGTTAATCATCTACACGTCAAGAAGCGTTGTATTTAAAAAAAAACGTCGTACCAAATATAAGGGATAACTGCAAATTAAACCAAAACAAAGTTGACATATTTTATTCTCTTAAAACTTTAGTTTTCAGCGCATTTATTGGCAACACAAACTCATACCAATTTTTTCATACACCAATATTAACATAAACCAATACTAACTATCGGTACACCTGGGATCTATCAAAGTCAATACTTTTCATGGAATTTCAACACAATTGCATTTTATGCGAAGCTGAATTTACAAAAAATTACACAATACATACATTAATTATGTATTACAATCGTAAGTATGTAAGTTCACGTATAAATATAAATAATAATTATTATATTTGTATAATAAATACATGGAATTTTACACTGAATTTTAAACACAATTGAAGACGCACGCGACCAAAAGTGAACCGGACGAATCATGCGCGATACAACAATTTGTGCAAGTATTTCAACTAAAACAAAATTAAATAAAACTTACGACTGAACAGCGATCACAGAAATGCATAAACCATAACGATAAATCTCCGAAGAACCAAAACATTTATTTACTGAGATAAATAAAAAACAAATCTCAAGACGACACAACTTTGTACGGTGTGGAAAGTTTATGTTATTTACATATCAACGTGATTGATTAACATTACAATGTTTACAAAATGCTTATTGTCATTAGGGTAACAGATTGCCTAAACAAATTGCGTCCAACGCGTATTCGCTAATTCGTATTCACCTCAATGTTTCCTTCCTTAGAGGTTTGTGTACAGTGGGAACACCGAATGACTTCCTCGTGTAGTTTCGGCCCAACGCAGACCATCTTACGCGCCGACAGAACAGACACTAAACGTTATGTGTATATATTAGATTTTCCCCCGACTCACAGCTAGGGTGTCCTATTAGGCTTGTCACGTGGCTTGGTACACTTTTCTAGTTTTTTAGGTACGTCGGCAAAACAGCCAACAAATCACGTAATATGTACTCACCGGCGCAACGAGTGTCGCCAACGCGTTGCCGACCACGATTGTGAAACAATTTATTTTTAAGTCAAATAATTATCTAGTCAGACAGAAAAATGAATCACTTAACCATCCAGCTGATAAAACTAGTCCACGTTTGGTATATCACGTGTAATGTTGTAGTACCCGGTCTGTCTGTCCGTCTGTCTGCATCAGGCCCCGGTAGAAACGAAACGACAAACGAACAATAAAGAGTGAATAGAACCGTGGAAACGGTCACGTAACAACATATTTACACATTCAACTAAAGAGTCTCATTGGCTCTCCGGTCGCTTGCCGCTGTCTGCCGGTTTCGACACCATGTCTTCGCTCTTGGGCAATGTCCTCTGTTCCCCGAATTTCTCCACGGCCTTCTTCATTTCTCTTCGTTTCTGCGCCTCTCGGATTAAGTCGAACAAACTCTGCAACGAGTACATACATTTTAGAATTGAAAACCAATTACAACTTGTCGAGCATCGCCACGCTTCGTGGTACTACTTTTTTATTAATGTTGCATCATTACATAAGGTTACATCTATTTACTAAAACTGATATGAAAGACAATGAACAGCTTAAACCTGTTAAAACTAACAGCATGACATTCCTTAATACATAAGACTATGATAATAAATTTCATCAGGCATACGGTTCTAGAGTTTTTTTACGATGTAAAGGGCTTCACTCATCGTCCAGTCAACCACCAATTTAACCAACCCTGCATAAGGTGCATCTTGTTGAATAACGCACCAAACGATCGATATCCCCTGTTAGAGGTCACTGGGCTCTGTACCACCCAGTTTCACTCCGACGGCACTCATGCATAGTGGTAGGGTTTTTACCTGAACCACCTCACCCGCCTACTTAAACAGTCGACGAACGGATATGTCTAAATAGGGCAAACACGTGGGTCGAAACGAGTTCCCGTATCAATAACAGACTTCGTAAACGCATTGTCAAAACTGCGCACCATCCATACTCTTCATTATTTATTGTTTATTTATATGATGTGATAACCCTGTCAAACAGAGCCCATTTTGTCATCCATCATCAAAAGCAATGGGACCCATGTAGGTTCTTACTTACACTGTGCCTAAAGAAAAAAAATATATAAAATAATGTCAGTAGTTAATAGTAGTATATACCTTTCCCTCGGATTCCTTGGGTTTATCCTGCTCTTTGGCGGCTGCTTCAGCCTTATCAAGAGCCTTCTGTATCTTGCTCTCTACTTCTAGAATCTCCTCCTTGTCCAGCAACTCTATCAGCTCCGCCATTTGCTTTTCGGATAGATTGACATTCTCGTTGCCGATTATTTCCAACATCTGAAAAATGTTTGCAAAATGTTGACGAGGTTAACGTAGTACACGGATCACACCCAGATAAGACGATCTATCTGGATGTGGTAACTTTGTTGTCTTGTTCGTAATTTTGAATAAATAACAATATAAGATACATTTTGTTTTGTTTTTATAAATTGCGCAATTTGCATAAGCTATTTAATAACGCAGTCGTTTTATAATATGGCATTATTTTTTTACATTTCCTGTACCAGTTTCTATATTAGGCGACCCTATAGTCCAGCAGCTGTTATGCGCTGCTGTTTCGACCGTTATCTGAGACTCAAATTTATATAACAAATAAATATTGTTTTGTTTCTTGTTGTTTGTTTTAAAATATAACCCATCAGAAGTGATGAAAGCTCAATTAATACCTAGCCTTTCATTACAAGTATTTTTCCGAGAACTAAAAAAAATATTTATTTGTCACGTAAACATTTATCCGGCAATCGAACCCTGAACCGTTAACTTAGCAATATAAAATTCAACAACAATAGAAACATAAGTCAATTGTAATATCCTCTTAGTTTTCCTCAAATTGAATCATTAAAATAAAAAAAATTAAATAATCAAATAGTACGATAATCGTATGCGATTATTAATACTTCGATAGCAAATACCGTATGAAGATAGCAACCACTGAAACATACTATCGACCTATGAGGCACACCAGTGTGTGTGCGTGTTTACTTAACAACACAAAATTATGTTGCCCGAGTGATTATCATGACCCCAGGTCGTGAGACAATATTTATTAATTGATCAACAATTATGAAACGATAACAATAGGACCATAGCTTCTTAAAATGACCTTCTACCCCGTTTAAAAAACATTTCCTTCCTTATACATCCATTGCCACGTTTAACATTGAACTAGCCTTATAATATCTTCGAATTATGTTAACCATCTAACTCATGTTTACCATAAATGAGTGGATGATGGCTGGTGGAAAATTTTATGAACGCTTCCATACTTCAAATGGTACCTTCAACTGCTATTGTTATGGTTAGATAATAGTTGTTATGGTTATGCCGTGTCTGTTAATCACTAGCAGGGGCAGTCGACATGGATATTAATCTAGATACCGAAAGTGGTATTTTTCCAAAGTTTCACTTATTCATTATTCCGCAATTAAACTTGCACGCATACCTTCAAAACATCATCAATCTTCAACTGCCCATCAAAATCGTCGTCTAGCCTGCCAAGGACGTCCTGAATTAGCTTCAGTTTAGCCTCGTCCGGTACTTTTTGGAGGCTCTTAATGGAATGCATAAGTTCATCGATCTGGATCAGATGCTCCTTAGCCTTCTGTGGCTCTGATTTGGTCTGCTCCAAGGTAGTTAAAAGTGCTTTCTCTTTGCTCTCGAGTTCCACCAATGCGGAGTCCAATTTACTTATCATATTGTTGACAGCTCGATACAATCTGGAAATAAAATGTATCATAAATGAGATTTGGCCGACGATAAATCCTTTGTTTCGCGCCGTATAAGATCACCTCGCTGGCTTATTTAGTTGTATTATTTTATTATTACGATATGTGAGCAGTAAATTAATATGCAGACCAAGCCTAACGTTGATCAACAGTGGATTGTTTAGCCAGACATCACTTATATTTAAGAACATGACACATTCAGGCTTCTCATGTTTTTTCCTTCACCGAAGCAAGCGATAATTTTGAATATACATTAATTTGAAAAATTAGAGGCATGCGTAGAATTTTTACTCGGACCCCCAATGCGGGAGATCAACGTTCAAATTACTAGGCTTTCACTATATAAATATCATATCATAATAAGGTTTAGGGCATTTACTACCTAAAAATTAAACACAACTATTCCGTCTTTTATCTCCATTGCTGAGCAAATCTAAGATAAATATCAAACGCATAAACTTTATTATCTATACATATAATAAAATTCTAACTGATTGCTTTCTGTACATTAACGATATATGAGAAAAACATTATTAGAGGCCTTTATTAACGCAATAGAACACAAAACAATAGTTGTTAGAATTTTTGTTTGTTTCACTGTGCGTTTATTCGCGCATATCTCAGGAACGGCCTTACCGATTTCGTTCTTGTTCTAACTAATATATTGCAGTAAACATCACTTTATACTTAAAGTTTGTTTCATTGCAATCGGGCCAAAAGTAAAAAAAGTAAAAATTTATTAAAAATAATGCGGGTACTATTTCTTAGCGTCAGGCGTAGTTTTCACGAAGCCAATCAGGCAGTTTGCTAGTTGTACACTAAAATTGTTACCATAACAACTGATTTATGAGATTTTACGGGACTATATTGTTATTTTAAAAGTAACATTGAGGACAACTGATTTTGTTTCTTGCATACATGGGTACATCATGTCAATATCATGTGATACTGATCATTTGATATAGTATCGTAAAAGGCTCCAGTGGCTCCCAATTCGACTTCGCCGGAATACTATTATTCTCTCTGCTCCTTACTGCGCACTTTTTAACCAAAACACTCTAAATTATTTAAAAGAACGATTTCAGTACATGCATCAGTCACATGATACACATGTTCTTCGTTCGAATCACAACCGATCTCTTTCTACAATTGTTATTTATCCTTCTACAGTAAATCCTTCACGGCAACAGCTGTGCGATTGTGGAATGCTCTTCGTATTGCCATACGACGCGCACAGTTTCTAGAGTCGTTTGTAAAACAAGTGAAGGATTACTATATGTCTTGTTAATAAATATATATGTTAATAATATTTATTTTTCTCCTTTTTCTGTTTATTTCTTTCCTACGTTTTTTTGCCTCAATATTCACACTGTCTGATGACATATTACGTTTGTGCTTTATACTATGTTTTTGTTCTTTCTGTACATGCTCTACCCTATCATTTTTGTAAATAAACTTTGAATATTCCAGTCAATGGTTGCCTGGAAGAGATCGCTATTTTAGTGATACATTTGTACGTTTGTATTATATTTGTACTGATTTTATTTTCATTTTATGTGTACAATAAAGATAATTTGTATTGTATTGTATACTTTATGAGTGACTTAAAGTATCATTAGTTCAAAAACTAGTCTGGGTCTTGATATATATATACTTCGTTTTCCACTATTCAGTACAACAAGCAAGGGACTCGCTTGGGACTCTACAATGAATTAAGCCCCTTACACAATATAGTGGTTAATTTATTTATTCATATACATGAAAAAAAATCTTGTACCCCTATCTCTCGTCTGTTTGGGAATCGATTTTTTTGTGTTTTTTTTCGCAACTATTGAGGAACTTTCGTGTTATCAATAAAACAAAACATAGTAGTAATTCATGATTATGGTCGCATTTAGACCACTGGGCGAACACTAGTACATATTACACACTTTCAATAAAATGAATAGTATAAATAAATTATTATCAAATAAATAATAATCACGCGAGACATTATTATTGTGATAGCGGTTTACAATTTGGAAAATACTGATAATTATAATAAATATACTAAATTAATACATACTTAACTTAAGATACATACACTTACATAAATATTATTCATACAAGTTCAGTCAGATTATAAAAATCAACAAGTTTTTTATTTTCCATAAGCAGTGTAAAGTTTTAAGTACAAGTAAATAACAAACTCAATTTTGAAAGCAGATTGTTTAGAGTTAATTTTTTTATGCAGTCATTAATCGGCAAACGGATGGAGGAGACACGTGACGGTAATCGGTCACCGTCGCCCTTGGCCATTAATTAGTAACGCCAAACTAACGCCAAACTAATGCGTTGTCAAGAAAGAAGAAATTATGGTAGTGCGATTATTACAATAATTATGTTTTGTTTCTTTATTATCCTCTTCCTCATATTGCACTCATTCCGTCATCGCGATACAAACTTCCGCTATTGTCATCGATAATCTCATACCGTTAAACGACAAGGTCGCTACTGACTTATCATAGTTTGCTAAATAAATCACAGTGGATTTGAGTTTACTTACGATACAATACTGTTGTCCAATTTACAATAACCGAAATTTTGTTTGCATATCATTACATTTTGCTTTATAGGCCATTTGATGGATGGTTTTTTTTTGTTTTTCATCACGCACTTGGCCAGCGTGGTGAACTGTGGACTTAACCCACCTCATTATGAAAAGGAAGACTCACAGAACAATGTTGCATACCTTGTTAGGTTAATTACTATTGTTCCATATATTTTTTTCAAAGGTATTAGTCTACTCCGCTTTTGGCTCGCGTGGTCGTCTAAGGCCTCTGGCACCTTACATCGTGAAAGGAGATCCAAGCACACAAGTAATTCATAAACAATTTAAAATAAAATGTCAACGACATGAAAATAATGGTGATGTCATGCCAATATGTCGATATGTATCTGGATAATAAAGCCCAATACACTATGAGGGATTACTGTATTAGTACCGAGATAGTACAATACTTATGAATATAAGTAATTCGTATAGAAAGGCAAGATTAATGTCAATCAAACTGACAATACGAGTAAATTATAAACGCATGGAAGAAAGTAAATCAAAGTTTTCTATTACACATATAATTCCCGTGATATTTAATTTGCTAAATAAACTGATCAAATCCACCTGTAGCATCTGCAACACCGGAGTAGTGGCCGACATTTTATCTAACAAGAAGAAAATGCTGAACTGATAGAAGTGTCCACCCACAGAACCAGCGGCGTGCACAGGATTATGACACTGGGTATGCGGCGGAGTACTCAGTCACAAATACTTTTTCTGTTATACATTTTTAGCATAGTCACAGCCACGCGACGGATCTCTAAGTAACTCTCTAACCATGTCAACAGAACAAGTCTTAGATGTACTACTATTCGTGTACATCTTCTACGGCAACGCAGACAAAACAGCGATCGATCGTCGCGGCGGAAGAAATTCTAATAAGTAAAACAACAAGCTAAAATATTATGACTACTCACCTAGTCAGCTTCAATTTTCACATATTCAAGGTTCCGGCTACTTGAGATTACTATATCACCTAATCACCTATCACCTAACACAAACCTCACAAACATATAACATTAAAAAAAAATCAACAAACGCACTAGCAAAACCAAATCACTACAATTATTATAGAAACTCAGTAATAATCTGTTAAATGTACACACTTTCAAATGTTACAATTAAAAATCTTTTAAGAAAACTATAAATATACTGGCGCAAACAAAATAGTAAACAATGCTTATCACATGAAAAAAGTAAAATGGCCCCTGCGAAACACAAAACATTTCTGCTATTTTAAGAAATAAAACCTTACTAAACAAAAATGCATAATGTACACAAATGATTTATTAGTCTTTTTACGTCTATTATTTTTATTCGGATTATAGGCAACGAACATTTCCGATTTACTCCCGACCAACTGCCGAACTTCCGTAGCCTGCCGCATGAGTCGCGGCTAACCGCGGCTTTCGAATGCAAACGCATACACGTTTGCGAACTGTGCACGGACACCTAAATTTCTTTACATGTGTGAACAAAACTACTGCTGAACGCGATGGCATGCCTTGGTACATTATTTTGCAGCGCCGCTTGCTTGTCGCCAAACGTCTAGCAAACATAATGTTTGTGTGCTTGCAATTTATAAAATATTAGGCGTTTTTAAGTTATTATATTTTGTTTATTCATTTATTTACTATTAATTAAAGTCATCTTAAACGTACGAACGTTTTATTAAAATATCTGTGAATGGCAAGTAAAGCACTGCATTTCTGCCTACAAGGAGCGCACGCCCCTGCACAGAACCCACATAAAAAAAAAAACTCACATAAGTATAGTGTAAAAAAAGTCCATCTAGGATTCCATATCAAGCTGGTAAAACATTACGACATATCAAACTTGACTAACATCAATAGGGAATATGCATATCATTCAAATATGGATTAAATATTTTTATTTACGATCTTATTTGTGACTGAATGACGCCTATAATGTTATTTTATATTTAAAAGTTTTATAACGTGCAATATTAATTAATAAAGAATGGAAAAATGCAAGGAAAATTTAAAATATCAAAACGCACGCGACTGGCTAGACAGAAACATGGCACGACATCACAATTGTACTAAGAAAGCATGGTGGGTTGTGTTTTTTATAATTACTGATTTTTTTTCGATTCTTTATGTTGAATTCATAACTTAACTAATGAAATATTTTCTTCCTCCCAGCTTAGGGGGCGTTCAAGTATTACGTAACGCAATTTGGGCAAGGGAGGGGGGTCTTGTAAAACTACGATGCGTTGCAGGGGGCGAGAAGGGGGTTCAAACAACGCGTTATGGGGATTAAAATTTCCTAAGTTGACAATTCTTTTTCGTTTATGTTTTACGGGGAATCCTACGACTGTATTGTACGTCATTTTTTTGTCATTGTCAGTATTCATTAGTGTTTTAAACACGTAATACGTACAAACCCATTGCTGTAGTAATTGTTGTTAAAGTGTTATTATGATGTCTTCAAAAGAGAGAGATTTGCATCATCAGCTGTTCTTGGCCTATAAAGGCGCTCATGCTGACTTGGCAGCGCAAAACAAGTGCCAACGAATAGGTATTAGGGAGAGGAGAGGGAGAGAGGGGGTACAAATAATTGTGTTACGTAATACTTGAACGAACCCTTGATACACATTTTTATAAGAAGCATTTTTTCGTTCTTAGGAGCATACTAGTTTTTAGGACCTTTTATAGTTCTTTAGCATATCGGCACAATACTGTACTTTCAAAATTGGTTCATGTTTTTCTCCAGTCTCTTACAGAGCTCAAAGCTGATATAAACGGAACATTCCGATTGTCCCGCCGAGGCTGACGTCACCACGAAACGCCCCATAATGGCAACAAAATTTTAAAAACTGTAGAAAATAAATCGTTTTCTATAAGATATTTATTAACAGTATTATATTAACATAAATAATCTGTGAAAAACATAAAAATCATACATGCATTCTCCCTATTGCAATGACTCAACTAAATTGTTCACAACAAGTTTTAGGGTAATGTTATTATATCAATAAACGAAATTTTATTCTGTTTATATCATTTAATGAACAATCAGTACCTATCTATGTCTCTATCTCTCTCTCTCTCTCACTCTCCCTCATACTCACTTTCCTTCTTACTTACTCCCTCTCTTGCTTACTGAATGTTACATGAATAACAATATGAAACTGACCTTCGGGCTCCTTTAGTAAGCTTTATGTCTGCCTGCTTGGTCTTCACAATTTCCTGCATCTCTTTAACATCCTCACTGTAGTCCAATAACTCTGTCTTCAACTCCTGAATACTCTCCTTCTCAAGTAGAAGAGATTTCTTTTGTTGAGCTGAAAGATGATATATAAAACTTATTGATTATGAATATTTTTAAAATTCTTAGTCCTAATCAGTCCTAATAAGTTTGTTCCTAATTGAGGCACAGTTGCTTTTAAATTTGGCTTTCCATATGTCATGATGATCCATATGACATGAACATGTGCTGGCTTTGCCATAATCAGAGGTGAAATACAAATTATAAAATTGTATAAGCAGATTTCTCTATCAAGACAAGTATGTCTCCGATTAATTGGAAGGTGGAGATGAAACATAGCAACATGTAATTAAAATTCCTGATATCATTAATTATCGAAAAAATTTAGAGATTGAATGAAATTATGCAATGCATATCAGCACAAAAGCAGGTCATAATTTAAATTACTTGGAACCAAAAAATGGAAATAGATTAAGGAAACATTGAACTCATAACAATATTACAACAACGTTAAAAATAATCATTGAAAGTATGAATACACCTTGACATTGAATGAAAGAAAAATAAAACATGGCCATTTGCCAATTGTTCTTACCTAATTTTTCTAAAGCATCTTCAATAACTTCAATATCTTTTGCGGACAGGCCTTCTTCAGACTTCATTTTTGTGTCCACAGTAATAATTGGAGCGGTGTCAACCATTGGTGGTACATTCTCTAAATCAATAACAGGAGCCTTGTCTTTGAGTTCCTCCTTCTCTCTCTTCTTGGCCTCAAGTATTTGTTTTTCTCTTTCTGCTTCCTGTAGTTCTTGTTTTTCTTCTTTGATCTTTTCCTCTTCCAACTTAATGGCTTCTGCTTTGGTCTGAAATTTAACAGAATTATAAAGTAATGAAATAGACACATCAAAGAGCTTATGTTCTTATTCCAATTAATTAAAATAAATAACATTATGTACATGTTACATAAAAATATAACTGTATAATAAATATAACATGTTCAGTTAGACCTAAAAAGCAAGTAGATGTAAAATTGTGAGATTTTTCATCTGATGTTTCAATGATATAAATGTAACTAATCTCAATAATCAAATTAATGTGAATGTAACCAACCAAAAACATTATGAAATTCAATAATTATAATGAAGTGATGTAAGATATATTGACGGTTAAAAACCTCAGTAACAAAACTTTAGAAAAGAATAACTCTACCTTGAAATCAACTTTGCCCTCTTTTTCACCGATCGCTGCCTTAGTTTGTGTAGCAACTTGTTCAGGTAGCGCTGAAATAGTTGCCTTCAGTTTGTACGTGGTAGGTACATGTTCTGGCACCATCAGTGCTCTAGACAGAAGCAGCAATGATGGTGGTACTTTTTCATTTAATGACAAATCTAACCAATTCTTAAGTTCTTTCCGAAGCCTCTCCTCTGAGACACCATATGCCCTCATCCCTCGGGCCCTGCAGGCTTGTTGCAGTTCACTGAAGTTCAAGCTGTCTACTCCCTCTTTAGCAATCATCTTGTCATCTGCTGCTAAAGATCTCAACTTCATTTTCAGATTAAACCTCAACATTGCACTTGTCCCAATTGTTGATACATTGAGCACTTTACATAGAGCAACTAAGTGTGGTCTTTGTAGCGAGTCCAGAGTGATTTCATCCTCAAACAGCTTAGAAAACTTCATAATCTCTTCACTGGTAGCAACATCTCCAGATGTTCTAATTCTTGTGAAAAAACTGGAAAATTCTTTCGCAAGTTCGGAGTGCCTGTTGCTGGCTTGCGGAGCCATAGTATCTAAGGTTTCTTGGAAAAACTTTGCCATCTCCAATTTGACTTTGAGATGCTGTTTTAACTTCGCTTCCTTTTGACTAGTGCTCTCAAATGTAGAAGGCAGCATGTTTGGAAAAAATTTAATAAACAGAGGCAAAGCAAATTCCAGGAATGGCACAACAATAAAAACAATGAATGGAACCATTCTAAACAAATCTCCGATAGTTGTGACCAGGAGTCTATGCTCTCTTCGAGTCAAGGAGTTGCCTCTGAGAATCTTGAACAGTAGTGATGTTGATATTCTCACTTCAATAAAGAGTAAACGAAACCCATGGTAATAGTGTCGCAGTTCATCCATTATACGCTCCTTTATACTCTTCTTAACTTCCACTTTTTTTGGAAGCTTTTCCTTTTCCTCTATACCTTTTTTAATAGTTTCAACTGTGGCTTCAACTTTTGAAGAGGGTTTCAGTGGCTCTTTTTCATGTCTGTAGGAACTGGTGTTAAACAGCCGGGCATGAGGAGGGTAGCAAGACACTCGCGTGTTAAGGGGTTTCTGGGTGATGTCATGTTGCAACCCTAGAGGTTGAGTTGTGTAATATGACAATGACCTTGAAAGTGTTATGTATGGAAAATTTTGATATTGCCTTGCCTCCCATAATAGTGCTGAAAAGAATAACAAAAATTACATTAGCTATGGCTATTAGTAAACGATATGTTAATGTTGATGAAATAATACACATATATAGATCAAAACAATTGTTTCACAAGTTTTTCGTCACCTATATTATATGTATTCTTATGTTAAAAACATATTTATAAGGATCCTTAACAATTCCTATTAATATAAATATACGGAATATATAAAAAATAACTTTGATATGAAAAATATATAAACAAACCGAAATAAGAGGCATTTATTTACATCTTAGTAACTATTGTTCTGAGTATTTATTTAGAATTAAACTTAATGAAACTATGCTACTTAAACTTATTGGCACATATCTTTATAAAAAATTATGAAGTCATACAACTAAATTTTGAACTGATGAGTAGAAAAGGTTATATATTAGTTAGAGAGTTATTAGTTAAACGAAACTCGTATTAATACTTACTCGATTGTTTTATACACCGGCAATGATTAAGAATAATTCGGTTCATTTTTATCTTCGTAATCGGCTTATAATTAGAAAAATTATGAAAACTGAAAACAAAGTCAACCTTTATGCACCATGACAATCAAGAACAACACAGACTAAATCATTGAATTTGAAATATGAAGTTGAGTTAACCTGAACATGTATTATGTATTTTAAGTAATAGTAAGGATACAATAGCGTGTCGTGTCGTTGCTCTATCATTCCATAGATTTAAAACTACACAAGTGAATCTCTGCTTGGCACAGTTCAAAAATCAAAATTTTTTTAAATGAATAAATTGAAAATAGTTCGTTTTGTTAACGTTGAAACAATGAGAGTTTGTACTTGACAACTTCAGTTGCGCATGCAGTCCACAATGCAATCTATTCCATAGATGACAGTATACTAATGCCGATCATTCACATGCTCGCGAATACGCGAACCTACAAGTGTAGGACGACCTTCGCAAATGATTATGCGAAGTTTTAATGCATTCGTGGTTTTCCAAGCTATGTCGGTTCTTGCCGTACATCAAAGCGCGCGAACTTCGAACATTCGCGTAGTCTCCCATACATTCGTGTACTAATACTAATACGTACTTTAGTAGGCGTTCCAGCTACTCTCTATATTGGAAATGGATGGAGTGTAGGAGGATGCGCAAATAGATTTGCATTCTTATATGCGAACCCATTTGCTTATCAGCCCTTCATACACGTGCGAACATTCGTACAAATTTCAAACCTTTGCGCGCATGTGAGTGACCGGAGCAACGTATAGATAGCCATCTCACCTTTCTCGGGTCGAAAGTCCTGCCATCTAGTTTAGTTCCGCATAACTATTTCCACATTCTATAACCTATAGATTCATAGCTATAGAATTGTTCATTCATCTATTAATATATATGTATATATACATAGGTATTGCAGGTGAGATTAGATTACAAACGTCAAAATGTTATTATTATGATAGATAAATGTGACGATTTATCAATTTTCTCTACGAGTTATGATGAAAAACTCGTTGATGAATTGCTAAAACGTCATATTTATCTATCACACAAGTAACATTCTGACGATAGCAACAATGGCGGGACCGTGTATCGAGACAAACTCTGTACAAGAATTTAAACAGTTTACTCCGGCCGGGTAACAATTCTTGTAATGTTGCTATATTACATTTTAATTACCATAATTTATAGGGCAACTTTTTAATTTAAAGTATTTATATTCCAACATATATCCGTGAAACACTTTATTATATAATAAACAATAAAATAACATGAGATATGTTACAAATTTAACTTGCCAAGATATAATTTGTAATCTATATTTTCATAAAACTTTAAAATACTAATCCCTTACAAACATTTTTTTTTCTTGTGAGGGAAATATTCAAAAGATTCTCGATGTCGTGGGAGCGCCGCTGGGTTATGTGGGTGTGGTAAACACTAAAACCCCGGTGGGTTTCCTCGGCATTAAATAGAGGCTCTGCCCAGGAGGGATAAGCTGTCCCGTCTCATATCATCTGATTTTAACAACAGCCACAAATACCGTTGTCTTTCCCGGGGTCGCTAGCCAGATGGTTCGAGCTCCCAGTCTTAGCACCCATAACCCCGGAAGTCCGTTCTTAGTCGCCTCTTACGATATGCAGGGGATATCGTAACTCGTATTCGTGTCCCGAGCTACAAGGATAAATCCCTTAACACCAAATATTCGGTTAATGCAGGCAACACTTAAAATGAATCGAACATTATAAAGCTGCGGTCAAAATTTTGTATTCACTAATTCTCTGTATATTACTTAATCCATTAAGTCACTACTATAAATATACTACAAATATACGTACCTTAAATTGTTTTAACGCCCTTACCAAATATTTTATAAAATTATAATCAAATTAATATTTTATACACATGAAATGAACGCAGAAAATTTTTAAATTTGCATTTAATGTTGAGGTTGGTTGGTAGATGGCGTTGAAGGCCCAATTTTAAATTTGTATGAAAGACAAACTAGCATGGCTATTCGGAAAAAATTGTCAAAGGTATGTTGTAAGTGAATCCATTTTAAGTCAAATGGCCTGGACTTCGACAGTGTTTTGATGACTTCAATTTTGAAGTAAGCGGATCTATATATTTTGCCGATCTATGTGAAATTGGTTTAAATATTATTAGTGAAATATATTGATATATTATAGAACACTATACCAATACTTTATTTCGCTAAAACATTACAGAATCATTATGAATGATGCTTAACAAAATAATAATTCCTTTAAGGTTTACCGTGATGTAATGTTATTTATATAAACGTATTTAATTTTTCATTATGAAGTCCGAATTTAATATTTCATACAGAAGCTAAGTGCATTAGATTAATTAGGTAATTCTTGAAGCCTGGGTCATTTTTAGTCTGTGTTATAAAATACTTAATCTATATCTAAAGAATTCGTGTGTGTTGTGATATGTACTCTGTCCACACTACACTAATATATTTGGGATTGTGACTCTGACAGTTGTTAAAGTCATTATTGGGTGCGTTCCACTAAACGCTCAGAACGTCCACAATTTCCCCTAAGCCGTTCCACAAGACGATCGCGGTCGTGGTCGCGCCGAAAAAGTCATTAATGACGTCATTATTTTCAATCACGCCGAGCTCTCAATGACCCATGTCGAGAGCTGGGTCGAAGTCAGCGTTGAGAAATTAGGCGCGATTTATAAAGTTTAAAAAGGCAAGTGAAAAAATTACTATGATTCAAAAAATGATATTTTAGTGGAAGCTTATGTTTTTCCCGCAGAAACTAAACGTGCCACTTCAGGTAAATACAATTAAAATAACTTAATTTTTGATAGTTTTATTTATAAACAAAATAATGTTAAAATTAACTTTTATTCTAGAATCAAGTAATGAAACAACTGTATCATCGTTATTGGGAAAAAGACAAGTAAAGAGATGAGCATGAGATAAATAAAATGAAGAGAGATTGGAAATGGACCAAAAATTACTTCAAGTAATAGAAAAGTTAGCTAAACAATAATACTATTGTTTTATTCCGGAGTATTATTACGATGTACTAACAAATATCCAACCGTCTCCAAAACAGACATTTTGATTATATTATCGTATAAATCACTCTATTGAAGTAGAATATAAAAAAAAATTATAGTATTTTCTTCCAGTATAAAGCAAGTTAATCAATAATTCTTAAAGTTGATGCATTAATATTTACAAATTACAACGTAACCTCTTAAGCTTTGGATTTAATTTCTAATCCGCCGTTTGTAATTTTAACTCAACGCATAAAACAACTCACAACCCATTCCACTGGCGTTTATGATGGGAACGTTCACAAGCGAGTGGAACGGAAAAAATTATGGTCGTGAGCGAGGTCGTTGTGAGCGCCTAGTGGAACGTATCCATAGTCATGCATTACTTCGCTATTCGCTATTAAATAGGTTATGAAATTTTTAGGTTAGCATTAGGTGTTGGCGGACAGCATTCATTTAATATGACGGATAAATCCGACTTGAATCTAACTATATAAAGCCTATTCGACTTCGTAGACAGGTTAAACTGATTAGACTTTTCAATGAATATATCGCGTCAATATCTGTCTAATTTCATTAAAACTGCGCTAAAGCCAAATAGTAAGTTAAATTAAAATAATAAATTTATTTTAGATTTCCATTTTACCCGTTGTTAATAAATGCATTGAGAAATGTGTTTTATTCCTACATCAGTTAAAATTGTCTTGTTTGTAGGCTTTCGTTAGATCTTTTTAATCACATTTATTTATTATTTATTAGTTTTCAGTATTCAGACAAGAATGTGGTCCAGAGCACCAAGTGAGGCGCAGCATATAGTTTGGGTTGACTTAGAAATGACTGGCCTAGATATTGACAAAGACCATATACTGGAGATTGCTTGTATGATAACTGACTCGGACCTGAATGTATTAGCTACTGGCCCCAATATAATAATTCATCAACCTGACCATATCTTACAAAATATGAATCAATGGTGTATAAATACACACGGTGAGGTATTGATCTTTTTGTGTAAAATTTTAGCATATAGGTTAGTTTAGGTTAGTTTTTTTAACATAACTGTTACTTGACTTAAACAAAAGTGTAATATAAGTAACATGTAATTTATGTAATTAGATGATCAATAGAATTAACAAACATGTCCTTTATGATTATCATGAGCTTTCCATTAATTTTATGCATGTTAAATTCCTACTTTTTATATTGTATTGTGTATTGGAAACTTTTCAGAACGGATTAACAGAAGCTAGTAGGAAATCAAAAACATCAGTATGTGATGCTGAGAAAGAGGTGTTGAACTTTGTAAGAGCCCATGTCCCTGAAAATCGATGTCCAATGGGTGGAAACAGTGTGTACATCGATAGAATTTTTATACGCAAACATATGCCAAAATTTGACAATTACTTACATTATAGAATCATAGATGTCAGCTCGATCAAAGAATTAGCAAAGAGATGGTATCCAAAAGATTTTTCTAAAATACCAACAAAGAAATTTGAACATCGATGTATGACAGACATAATGGAGAGCATAGAGGAATTAAAATACTATAGGAAAAGTATCTTTAAGCTTAAAGGATAATTTTGAAAAATATTGATTAGTTAATGCCACTTGTTTAGTCAAGAATAATTTAAGATAACTATTCTAATTTAATTTGCTCTTAAGCTGTGGAAGTCTAATGCAGTGTGGGTTCAAATTGTACCCAAATCATAACTTTTCAAAAAATATATGAATCTTATAAATTAATTGTTACTTTCTTGGGAGAAAGAAAGCAGTGAGAACAAACTTGCATACATGAGACTCCATAATATTTTGTAAAGGATTGGTACAGTGCCAGCATTAGTGTTGGGCCTTTTCTAATTCAGATTTACTCTTTAAAGCTATATTGCCACTTACTATGTGGGACTATAACAAAACATTGATTTATTATATAAAAAAAACATGTTTGCACACAGCCTTAGTTTTTTTGACAACCTACCTTTTTCATTTACTCTCTAGTTTCACTCTTTATTTCGTTAATTGAAGCTGTTTAAAAAATAAGACAGTTTTATAAGTTCAGTCAACTATGAGTTAGACAATGATTTGTGAGTATATGTAGGTATTTACAAATGGTCATATATATAAGTAATAAAATTACCAATACATGTTGTAAAGTTGATATCATTAAATTTTAATTATAAAATAAGAAATTGACTCGATTGTCATCACTACACAATCTATTCATATTTATTTATTACGATTGTATATACCATAAAAAATACTTCGTAGATCATACTGATCACATGGTAATGATCCATAAATATGTAATTATAAGAAAATACCTAAAAATAATTGCAGGTTAAATGTAAAAAGTTTTAGCTACAAATTTTATTAAGATAGAAAAAAATCTTATAGATTGATTAATAAAACATTTGATTTCCAAATACAAACATCTTGATTTATTGTACTAAAAATTGGTTGATATGTGTCGCCATCTATTATGTAATAGTGATAACTACTTAGCGGCACTAGTTAAGTAACGCTATCTGCTGAGAGATGTGTAAAATGTAATCTTGCATGTAAAAAACATTGCAAAACAACGTTGATGGGGCCAGTTACTTAAATATTACGGTCAACTTCAAGATTCAAATAATTTCTAGTAATATCATTACAGGTACACGAAACTCCCGCTTCTTTTTGTGAAACATGACCCTTACTTTCACAGTGACAAGACCCAATACAATTATTACCGGATTTCTTCAGTCGATTTATAAATGTTTCATACATGCTCAACACCTAAAGTTTCCTCGTGTACTCTATAATCTATTTTTAATCACTATATTTCTTATTCACATAAAAATTATTTATCTTTGTTCAGTGTAGTTGGCCTTAGTGTCCTTCACAGCTTCACGCGGATAGTGTAGAGCCTAAAAGGGCTTTTCTGGTGAAGAATCATTGGACAAGATAAAGGACTCAGGGCCATGGCGTGTGACCACGATCCGGAGTCATTCACCTTCTAGAAGACTGAAAGACTTTTCATTTTCAGGATCGGCTGAAAACCATAGCTGCGTTTTTTTCAGGGTATTTCCTGAACCACGCGCCTAGGGCGATGGTTGCACCTTGGAAGATTGAGATGATGCGGTTGGACAAGGGGTGTGTGGTGTAGAGGGCAGTATCATACGCAAAAAGGGTTAACTCCACATTCGGATATCTCAGAATATGTACATATGCATGAGTGTACAGTGTAGTGTAGTGGGGAGAGGGCGGAGCCTTGAGTTACTTCGGTCCTTAATGAATGGATAGAATATGTGTACGAGTCTGTTTGACATTCCCGATTGGAAAAGTTTGCATATCCGCCGCTGTGCCATATTGTCGAATGCTTTTTCGATTGGGTCCAGTTAGAACGTGCTCCACTATGCGATGCACCTCTTACACGCAAGAGTATTTGGCACTGAAGCCGACGATCTCCTCTAAAAGAAGGATCGTTGATTGGACGACCGTTTAGAATCGGCTGAAAAGTAATTTTATATACATTTTTCCAAATGTAAGACACATTTAATAGTAATAGTACTAAAGGTAATAGTACAAAAACTCGAGGACTGATTTCTAGGCTTTCCAGGTTTTGGGATATCTACTACTTCTGTTTCTGTCAAGGCGTTTGTAAATAAACCTAGGAGGAATGGCGGAAGGCATTGTACCACTTTATTTGTAATACTGTCATATTGCACTGTACAATCTCCGATCGGAGTGATCTCGCAAGCTGCCAGTAAGCCTAGTATGATGGCGAGATCTCCTCCAACAGATTATCCCAGCGATTATTTCGGTGCTCGTTATGTCTTGCTTGACCTTTCTCTGGCGATAGTGCAGATTTCTCCGTTTATTTGGAGTTGGTCGGGCGTGAAATTTACGTGTGGCTTCATGCTTGGCAATTATTAGGCCTTTATACACATCGATCAGTACTTAAGTCTGTTACGATACTATTAAATTATACAATACAATACAATTTTCATTAAGATCGGTGGAGCGGTTCTTGATTATTACGGGATATACAGACAGACAGACAGATTTTCATAATGGTAAAATTGATGTCAGTAAGTCATAAAACAAATATTTATCATAAAATTTGACAAAACATTGAATGTACAGACAGACAGATTACAGGTTTATACAGACTACAGATTTCAATAGTAGTAGCGAGTCATTTTGACAGATTACCGCAATTTTTTTGTCAATTATAAGCACGTCACCTATAATTGACAAAAAAATATTAATATTTTAGAATAACCGAGAGTTTAAGAATATGTTATGCATGTATTTATAATAAGACACGTTACAAGTTATTTTAGGATATCAAATTTTTTTAATTTTTTGTTTACAATTCAATGTAAAGATTTCGCCATGATTCATCAACATTCACCTTCACTATTAATAATAATATCTGACCTTTTTCCGATACGTCGTCATACGATTCGCGTCACCATTACATGAAAATAAAATTCACTGATCAGGAAAAGTTCACTGATCTCTTATAATAACCCTTTGATCGTCTTTATACTCACATAGCAGAAATTCAGTGGGCTTTTATTTTTTACTGAACCGAATCGGAGAAGCGCGTGTGAAAATCCGCAAGTATAAAATATTTTTAAACCAAATTGTTTATTCAGGCTTGTCCAGGACGTTCGAATAAATAAAAGGTACTCTTATGTATGTGGGCAGCAAATGTCTACATTTTGCGATGCGGAAAAATAAACTGACATTCTGTGGGCATTGCACGCTTCATTCTCTGGAAATAGCTTGTAATAGAAGTTCAATATCAGTGTTACGGACATGTAGTAACTATTGTAACTATACGTTCCGTCTTCAAATCTTTAAATTGGATAAACGAACTTAAATACTACTACAGTCTTCTTGTGAAGTCGGTTACCATCGCTATTATTGATCACTGAGCTTGATTATTTTATTTATACGTATTGTTAGCCTATTAAGCAGAAACAAGCTAAGATGACTTAAAGCAACTTGTTTTACTGCGTATTACTGCATGTCAGATACATAGTAAGTGTGAATAATTAGCATACCTCACATGTCTGTGGTGGGATAATCTTTAAGTACATAGATTTCCCCACAATATTTTATATAACCGAACGAGTGATAATCATTTCAAATCCGTAAAAATGTCTAAAAACAGACGTGCATGCAGGATTAAAACGTACTCGTAAAAAAAATAAAAAAAAATCTCGCTTGTGGGAAAAAGTCTTAACTGTTAAGCTTTCACTGTTTTATCGAATCGTACATTAATTATTTTTAGAAATTAACAGTTAAGTTTATTGTTATGGCAGGATAATAAATTGTAACATGTAGGTGTACCTGGTGTAGATGAGAAAATTATAAGAAAGTTACAAAAAACATTCCCATTTCGAATGATTAAATTAACGTGACCAACGGCAATTTAATTAATCTTATAACCTTGGTTCTCCGTTTTATGTTATCGTGTAAGAATTATATTTTATGTTAATACCTGACAAACGAGATGACCTTTTGATTACAGTTCGTCGTTGTCTACAAGCATCCTTAACACCAGAAGCATCATCGATTCATTACAACATAGTTCGGGTGTCGTCTCATAATAAGACGAGTTAAGGCCGTAGCCCGCCACGCAGGCCATGTGCAGATTGGAAGACTTCATGCAAAGTAATTAGTATACAGAATGTTATCCTTTATCGAAGCATGTGATTATTAATTTGTAATACGTACATAATATGATAAATTGGAGGAGCAATTTTAAAAAGATACCGGGACGTTACAGGATTTGTTTTAGGTTATGTTGGATTTCTGCCCATTAATAGTTCCCGGCAATAACCCGACTTTCATGAGGAGTCTCGGTGTCTCGTGTAAACGTAACGGTACGTTCCTAGTATAACACCGACGTAGAATCATACAAGATCCGATAGCTCGTAACCATGCCAAGCTACTTTTATACACTCCTTTACAAAAAAAAAAACGGGCGGTTTTGATTTTTCAACGTTATTGCTAATTATTTAGTTCTAAAGAGGTTTTAATAGCCAAACTATGTTACTGGCACTCAATAAAAAGTCTGGGTATGAAAAAATGTTTATTTCAAATTCAAAACTTTTTACTTACTTTTCGCGGGTTTGCGGTTAAAATGTTATCAGGCAACTAAAACTAATTTCTCTTTATTTTTTGTAGCATAATTTATGTTTGTCCCATAATCCTGCCTTTATGTGACTTTAAACAGATATCTTTGTGTCTATAATTTATAATGACAGAAAAAGCAATAAGAGCTAGTAAAATAATAGCTTTCCTGGAAGATGGGTGTAGGAAATGTTACGTCTCAGAGCGGTTAAATGTGAGTTGTTCAATCGTCCAAAGAACCTGGATTCGATACTAAGAGACAGGTTCGCTTCAGAGAAGGCAAGGTTCTGGGAGAAAACATTGCACACAATCATGAGACGACTGCTTTTTAGTGACTCAGGCGCTGAGGAACCGCAAATGCAGTTACATAGACCCCAAAAGAAACCTTGAAGAGGTACGAAGAGCACAAGTTAGCCTATAGATTGTGAAGAGAAGGCTTTTAGCGGCTGATATACGCAGTCGACGATCAGCGCGGGCCCCCAAGTTACTCCGTGAGCTCTGGCTTGCTCGATTGAAATTCGCTAGAAATTGCCTATCTTGGATACTAGGTAACTGGTGTAGCGTACTCTTCTTCGATGAGGCACGAATGACTCTGCATGGTGAGGACTGACGTCGGGGAATGTTATGAAGACCAAGAAATCGCTATGGCGACGTGTGTTTTCAAGAATCACCCCTTATGATGGAGGGCCCGTTATGTTTTGGGCGGACTTAACTTTCAGCTAGCGTACCGAGATAGAATTCATTGAAAATGACTCACTATATGCGCAAATGTACATAACATAAATCCTTTGTCAACATGCACAACCCGCACCGACAGTAATTGGTGAAGAAGCCATTTACATAGACGATAATGCTTGGGTCCACCGTTCTGGTGACGTAGATGCTTATATACACGAGGTCGGTATTCGTCGTTTGGATTGGCCCTGCGCGGAGCCCCGACGTTAACCCCATTGAGCACGTTTGGGACCTCCTAAAAAGGCGAGTACGAGCTGTGCACACACCTTCACAAAACATCACGGAGCTTAAACTTGTGATCTCGGCTGAGTGGGAACACATTCCACAGGACACCATCAAAAGCAAGGTGAGAAGCATGCCAAGACGATTATATGCCGTAATCGTTGCAAGGGGAGGTCAGACTCATTAATAATTATCTCTTTTTTAAAATCTTTTTTTATTAAAATACCATCAAAATACTCGTAGTGTTAAATTCATAATACCCACAATAATGTCCATTTTAACACGGCTCTCTGTTTACACTGACTACTAAAATTAGATTCTCATTGATAATAAGAAATTTCTAGTCATCTAAGTAATTATTAAATAATGAAACATTGACTATGGAACAATCCACAGGTTTTTTAGGTGTCACCATAGATTTTAAGCTTCAGTGGGGCGCCCATATATCGGTTCTCGCAGGTAAACTTAGTAGGTCTGTTTATGTTATTAGGAAGATATGACTGATTACTGATGTAGAGACAGCTAAACTTGTTTATTTTGCAAATTTTCATAGTCTTATGTCTTACGGTATCCTAATGTAGGGTAAATCAGCGAACATTGATTCAATATTTATATAAAAGAAAAGAACAATCACAGCTATATACAGATTAAAGTCACGTGAGTCATTAAGTGAAAAATTTAATGAATTAGTACTCACCGTAGCCAGTCAGTATATATAAAGTAATTTAGTATTTATTAAAAAAGTTTAAATACGTTAAGCAGAAAAGTGATACACACAATCATGAAACAAGAAATAGGCATAATTTGGTTACAACTTCATATCGTCTTCAATAGGTTCAGCGTTCCTTCATGGGGCTTGGAGTTCGTTTTACAATAAGATTCCTAAGTTCATACGCGAGTTGCCTATTGGAACTTTTAAGAGTCGCATTAAAATAAAATTTACAGGCAAATGATATTATAGTATAGATGAATACATCAATGACAATGATGCCTACAAATAATAGTGTCGAAACTGGTTCCGCACAGGTTTAAACTTTTGTAATTACCATGTGTTGTTAAAAGATGTGCTGAGGAGTTTTTTTTGCCGTTTCTTCTTATTGTTAAAGCACCTTTTCGAAACGGTGGTATAAGCAAAAATAGACGTTAGTGTATTTACAGAATACCTATATGATTAAATGATTTTGAATTTGAATTTAATGACATTAAAATATTAATATTATCCATAGAAAAGACTATAAGGTGCCCGTTTTTTTGCAAAGGAGTTTATGTCCTCCTCTTATCTATTAGCGTGCGCGCTGCTATTTCATAGATATATTTATGTAATTGTATGTAGTATACCTTCTTTCCTGTTTTAAGGGTGGGCCCTTCAAGTCATCTTTAAGCTAAACCAACCTTCCAACTTCCTTCTAGTGATGTGTCTTGGTGACTAATAATCAAGATCTGAGATCATTGGGCTCTGTACCATCCAATCCCAGCAGTACTCGTGCATAGAGACAGAATTTTACCTTGTTAAATCAACTATAAAATTTGTGTGTGTTTCTGTTGTATACAAGAAGAGCCAGTTAACTGGTGCGTTCATCGGCTTCTCACCGGTGCCGCACGTTTTGTTCAATTCCCAGCTATTAAGATTTAAAAATTAATGACACAATGTAAACTTTGCACATACTTAATCATAAGGTGTTCATTTAAAGGGTTACATTTATTTCATTGCGTCCCAGTGTAAGTTACATAAACAAGTTACCTGTTTCAAACCTAAACCTTTTAGTTTCATATTTAAGCATTTATGACATTTTTTGCGATATTTTTATTTAATTATAATGATTAAGCTAAAATAATAATGATGATTATCGTATCTCATCGATTAAAATAACTACTAATTTCGCGAGTAGACGATTACAATTTTAGGTATTTTATTATGGTAAAATTTCCCATTAACAATTATATTTAATGTTTAAAACATTCCTCTAAATTAATAGTAATTTTCGGTGAAATTTAAGAAGCATTTGAAAAAGCTGGTATGTGGAATGAATTTTTGTGATGATTTTATATTTGGACTTCTGGTTTCGGACATTACTCATGAGAGGTAAACTGCCGTTTATTAATTAAATTTATTCTAAAAATTGTTGTTTTAGAATCCCTATGAAAACATTGTTCACTTTCAATAATGTATTACACAGAACAAATTAATACAGAATATAATACGATTATTTTCACTGATCAATGAAATATAAATTATAATTTGACGTACCTTTGATTGCGTGTAACGTATAATGTTAAAGTTTCTGTTTTTTTTTTTAACATCTTTATCATCATTCACAATTGTTCCACTGCCGGGTTCCTGTCTTGTGTCACAATGTGAAGGGCATAGTCTTCCTCGCTGACCGAGTACGGATTGAAAGACTATACCTTCGAAGACAGAGACGAGGAATTATTCGTGGTGTAGCTTACGTGACGATGTTTCTTCACCGAAGCAATTATTAGTTTGTAATACGCACATAACTTTGAAAAATTAGCGCTGATTCCAGGATCAAAATTAAGTCTTCTGCGTGGGACTTTTAAACCATTTGGTTATTATTGCTTTATTATTTTTACATAATAT